>VZTZ01027052.1:0-164660 GCA_013400955.1 Drymodes brunneopygia
ACACACAGTGTAACCCAACAGGAGAGCTGCCTGCTTGGGCAGCACAGTGACACCAACACTCAGACCCTGTTCAACCATGGCACACATGGGCAGGAGCTGTGAAAGAAAAGGTCCCAAGCAGGAACATTCCTTCCACACAGATCCCTCTGCAGCTGGAACAGATGCTGCCAGACACGCAGCACACGCCCCTTTGCGTGTCACTGTCCCAGGGAACTCTGTTCATCCAGAAACTGTAGCTCAGGCTTTCCTCCCCAGAAACCACAGCCCACACTTTGGCTTTTTAATAGAAAACACCAGTCCATGGAAGTATGAAATACAGACATTTTAATTCACCCTTATAAATTTGTGGCAGAGCTCATAAAGTGTGTCTGGAGAGCATCAGCAAGTCAGCCAAACCATGTGGGAGCTTGCACAGGGAGAGGGACCCACTCCAGAATACCTTGCTGAGATGATGTGTTTTACAGGAGGAAATGCAATGTGCCTCACCTTATCAATAACATTTAACTGAGACTGCTAGTGGACAAAAAACTTCTGTAAAAATCTCTCTTGGTTTTGGACTTGAAGCAAACCATTACCTGCCTCCAAGAGACTTCAGTATAACAATATTCTCTTTACACTGCAGTGGAGTAAAAGCTGGGAACTGTACTAGCTCTCAGAACATGCAGTGACAAGTCTCAATAAAGACTGAGCCCCAGCCCCATGCCAGCAAACAGTTTGAGGTTTGGTGATGCAGAGCCAAGCTGAACAGTGCAAAGGAAACAAACCTCTGCTACGAGGGGCATTCTGTCCCCCTGCCCTGTGCAGGACCTCAGCCAAAAACCTCAGCAGGGAGAGCGACATGGCCTTTGCCAGAGAGCTGCACCAGAAACATCTGCCCCTTTCAAATTCAACTGCTATTTATTAATAAATCATTTCTGCAATCTAGATTTTTGCCTTCAAGAGGTATCAACAACAGGCACATATTCTTAAAAGTCACTGTGTTCAACATGACACAAACACGTGCCTGAATGTGTTACTGGTTCTGTCTTGACCGATTGCTGACTGACAGCAATAAATTTACTCTTTAAATAGAAATTTAACAATAACAATAATAAACCACAGCATGGATTTAAGTGGTCACTGAATCAAAATATTCAGGGCAGACATTGTCAGGCAATATCCCCTTGTACACAGCCTATGTTTGGGAGTTGACAAAATCCCTACTCATACTAATATAACACAGTTTATTTCTCCAAATCAGACCTCAAAGATATTACAAAGTGCAACCTTGCATGAAATCACCCTCAGAAACCAAAGAGCTTCTTATATGACAGACCACAAGACATAATAAAAAAAAATTAATAATCAGTCTACAAGGAACAGAATCTATGTCATCCAGCGCCTTATTTCTCCTTTAAATCATAACAAAACTGCATAGATTTGTGGTGTTATCCTTGGATTGCACACACCTCCCAAGGCACAGATTGTGAGAGCAAAGTTAGTGTTCACTTGCACAAAGGTGTCCAGCACAGTTCCTTCCTGGAGCCTTTAAACAGAGAGAGGATGAACCAGCTGCTCCAGTTCCACAAAAGCTGTGCAAGGCAGTGTTTCCTCCAGCTGCCTGTGGACACTGGGAGCACTGCTTGAACTCCAAAGCAAAGCCTTGGTGAGATTCACTTCTTTGCCAAAGGATATTTTTTGTTAACACCAACACCTCCAGAAGGATGGAGCTGCTTCCTGCTCAGAGCTGTGTTTTGTCACACCAGGGAACGTGGGTGCAACTGAGAGCTGGGAAAAGAAGTAGGAAAACAGAGAGAACACAGCTTCTGTGTTGCATTTTAATTGCAGTATTTGGCAAAACTCATGTCATTTTGGGTCTGGAGACATGAATTGTTGCTCAGCTGCAGTGAGAGACAGAAGAAACAATCACCACGTTACAGCATGGAAACATTTTATGAGATAAAGAGCACAGTCAAACCCTTCTTTCACCAAATATAGAAATCACAAGTTTTTAATAGAATTCTAGGCACATCTTTGAGTAACTCGGATAAGTTTCAAGCCCCAGACCACATTTACGTGTTTATCTAGAGATAAGTAGAGCACTGAAAGATGAGATTAATTTTTCATCCTGAAATATGAAACTTCCCTCAGAACTCCTTCACAGGAGTATGGAGCAGAAGGATGGAGCATGGAGGGTGGCTGTGACTCTACAAGAGCCTTCTGGTGGACAAGGGCTTATGAAAAGCCTCAAAGCCATGACAAGAGGCTTCTCTGGGGCCTGATGCTTCCTTTGACGCCTCCAGTTATGAGCAGAGATCTTGGTAAAACCATCACCCCTGTAAACTTTATCCCAACCTACTGCAGCTCCAGGCACTTGGATCCTCTCACTACCTCTCCAGGAAAACAAAAGGAGTCATTAACTGGGATGGACACATCCAAAACCCAGACCTGTCACCAGCCCTGAGTCCATTCCAGACAGTCCTAACCCTGAACAAACCTCAGCCAGGCTGGCACAGGGCACGGCTGGTCTAAACACAGACCCAGCCCAGGGGAACTGCCCACCACCAAAATCCCTGCTTAGCTCAGCTCTGCAGGTCTGTGCAGCAGATCCAAGGATCAAATGCTGCTGAGAACCCATGAAAGAGATTTTCAGCCAAGTAAAATCAAACACAACCCCGGTTGTTTTGGGGGACACACCCAGAGCAATGCTGGAATATGGGACTGATACGTTGCAATGATTCAAATCTGCTTGCAGATGCTTTCCCTGCCAGCCCAGCCACATGCAACAGGATCAAAAAGGATGCCTAGCAAAACACAGGGGCTCTTGAACAATTCTGATGCTCTAAAATATGCGAGAGGGAGAGGGAGCAAGAGAACAAACATTTAATTTCCTTGTAAAACAGATGACTGCATTGTAATTTACTAGCAGCTGCTGGCAACAAACACCATCCTCTCATATTCCTATTAGCCAAGCTACAGCTGATTTATTAAAGGCTCAGATACATCAAAACAAATGACTGTAACATCATTTATATTACTATTTACAGCTTCTTAATAGGGTTACACGAAGGGGCAATGCAGCACAAACTGGAATCTGGTTACAAGTCTGTCAAGCAGCAGCAGAGCATCTCTCTGTTGCTCTCTCTCTAGCACTGAGCTCCCCTGTATCATTTCCAACAATTACCTGTGTTCCTGGGAGCCTCAGGTGTGCAGGAAATTGCTGGTGGCAAAGCAAGCAAGTCTTCCCAAACTGCACAAATACTCAGGGGGCTGCTGCTAGTCAATAGAATGCTGATTTTGAAAAAAACCACAACAACAAACAAAAACACAAGAAAAACCCAAACCGAGCCTCTGCCCAGCTGTGAGACTGGATCAAATATTGTTGCCCAGTAAGGAATCAATGTTATCACTCCTCTGCAGAGCATGCTGCTCCCACAGCTGCTCCTGGAGCCACAGGCAGTGCATTTACAGACAGGCTGTGTCAAACACAGCCAGGGATCAATATCATCCCTGGGACTGAGCTGGGCCAGTTTTTCAGAGCTGTCTCTCCTGGGCTGCCAGAGGTGTTCCCAAAGCCAGGGATTCCTCAGCTCTTTGCTCAGGTGTCCCCATGACAGCAGGGAATGATGTGCCCATTACAGAGCAGCAGCAGTTCCTGGCCCTGCAGGGCTGCCATGGGCACTGTGGTGCCATCCTCACCCTCTCATGGGATCACAGAATGTTAAGGGGTTGGAATGGGCCCTAAAGGTCCTCTAATCCCAACCCCCCATGGGCAGGGACACCTCCCACTAGAGCAGGCTGCCCAAAGCCTTACCCAGCCTGAGTTTGAACACTGCCAGGGTTGGGACATCCACAGCCTCCCTGGGCAACCTGTGCCAGAGTCTCACCACCCTCACAGGGCAGATTTTCTTCCTGATTTCTGACCTAAGTTTCCCTTCTTTCCATTGGTACCCACTGCCCCTTGTCCTGTCCCTCCAGTTCCTGATGCAAAGCCCCTCTCTGGTTCCCTGCAGCCCCTGGGAGGTGCTGGGAGCTCTCCACACCCCCTTCTGTTCCCCAGGCTGAACAGCCCCAACTCTCTCAGCCTGTCTGCACAGGGGAGGTGCTCCAGTCCTCTCAGCAACTTCACGGCCCCCTCTGGACTTGCTCCAACACTTGCATGTCCTTCTTATGTTGGGGACACCAGAGCTGTGCACAGGACTCCAGCTGGGCTCTCCTGAGACAGAGAAAGGGCCAGAATCCCACCCCTCAACCTGCTGGCCCCACTCCTCTGGATACAGCCCAGGACTCCCTTGGTCTCTGGGCTGGGATCACTCACTGCCAGCTCATGGTGAGGTTTTCCATCACCCATCAGCCCCAAGCCCTTCTCCCAGGGCTGCTCTGCACCACCTCTCTGCCCAGCCTGTGCCTGTGGCTGGGATTGCCATGACTCAGGTGTAGGACCCTGCACTGCACTTTGCTGAACTCCACGAAGTTCACACAGTCCCACTTCTCCAGCCTTTCCAGGTCCCTCTGGATCCATCCTTCCCTCCAGCACGTGACTGCTCCACACAGCTTGGTGTCATCAGCAAATCTGCTGAGGGTGCCCTCGATCCCACTGTCCTTGTCACCAACAAATTTGTTGGACTCTCCTCTGGGATAATGCAGGGTGTGGGCATGAGCAGTTCTCTGCTGGGCAGGAGATAAATTTGATCTCTTCCAATTGATTAGGAAAACACAGCCTACTGGGCTTTCAATTTCCTTTTCTCATGCTGCTTTGAGTTAGCACACCTAAGGTTAGTGGCACAACTGCCACAGCCTGGCAATCTCAACCCTTGACTGATGTTAAAAGTCAAAACTCCTGGGACTGGAAAACAAATGTGTTTGAGATCAGCCCAGGCATAAGGCAGGAGCTGTTTGAGCCACTTCACATCCTGGCTGAAGTGATCCACAGCATCCTCCCTACACAGACAGGTTTCACTCTCAAAGCCACCCAGATTTTCCCATGCACCCAAATGGGATCTGCAGTGAGTGCTGTGATGAGACCATGACTCCAGCTGGGACCAGAGGCTGTGCTGTGACCCCCAGCCCCTCAAGCTTTGAGGGCAGGCTCCCCAAAGCCCAGCTGGGACCAGAGGCTGTGACCCCCAGCCCCTGATATTGTGAGGGCAGGCTCCCCAAAGCCCAGCTGGGACCAGAGGCTGTGCTGTGACCCCCAGCCCCTCAAGCTTTGAGGGCAGGCTCCCCAAAGCCCAAGCCCTGCTGACACCACACACAGCAGCTCTGCATCTGCCCAGCCCTGGGAGAAACAGCCCAGCATCCTCACAAGCCATGGATTGCTCTATCTACCCAGATAATATTCTGAGCACTGACAGACTATCTCATCTAAAGACTCGAGCTGACATGACATACTTAAAAGGATTTTTAAATTAAAAGGGAGCTTTATATTAGGAACATAAACCCTTTATCAGAGGTGTCGATGAAGGCAAATGGAGGATTCCTTTGCTGTATAAATTACACAAGGAATTCCCAGCCCACCCCATGAATTTTGAACCAATGTGTTCAAGCCTCTGGTTTTCTCTAACCCATAAAAGCTCCAGATAGTCAAATATTATGCTTCTGCTTTTTAAATATTTCCATTTAAATGTAGATTTTGACCTTCTTGCCAATGAAATATTAATAAGAGAATAAAATATATATTACTCTTCTTCTGAGGGAGAGGTCTCTCTAACTCTGTCATGTTCCCCATTGGTTTTTTGAAGAGGATTTCTTCAAACCATGGTGAATTTATTCCTGATTTCTATACTTTTATTAGAGTGTGTCAGCTGAAAACAGAAAGGTGATCCCTTTATTTTTAACATCCCAGGAGAAAAGGGAGAGAAATTCTTTTTCTCTAGATCAATGAAAAATAAACAAGGACGCCAAAGAAACCCTATGATTTCCAGCAAGAGGCAAAAGGCTAATTTGATTTGAAGTAACTGTGTTCCTAAAGAAGGACACAGTATAAAGATTAACTGAGATCTCCATTTCTTTATATAACTGCAGCCCATTAAGTGGGATAGAGGATAAAACTCACAAATTGCCCTGCTTGTCCATCTTTATCTTCATCATTGTTCCAAGACAAATACCCCTCCCCTCCCCACAACATTATCTTTCTTGCTCCTCCTCTGTCGTTAAGGAAAGGGAAAACAACCAAATCCATCACTGTGCTGCAGCACAAATGCAGTTCTGTTTGAAGGGGATCAGCTCTGCTCCTGCTGATTTAAATGAGAGCCAGGCAGGACCCCAAGGATGCTCATCAGTCCTAATTACAGCTGTATCAGGAGAAATGTTCCATCATTGCAGAGTAGAATTCTCCTTTAAAAGCTGTGGCAGGGTGCACTGTAAAACACAGGGGATAAATGCTGCTGGTGTCCATCCCAACAGCCTCGAGCCCCTGCTGCTGTTCTGGGTGCCTGCACCTGAGTCCTGTGTCAGGTAACACTGCAAAGCCACCACAGACTGGTGGGGAGGGTGACAGAAATCATCTGGTAAACTATGGAAAGATACATGACAGCTGGAAAATCTAAGGCAGGGTGGACTGAGACCTTGGGAACCTGTGACTGCCAGATAAGAAATGCGTGGTGTGATGGCACCCTGGCAGGGCTCTCAATCACCGCCCCGGTGCTGGGTGATTTCTGCAGAGAGGCAGAAAGCACACATTAGCAATTTCTCAAACTTTATTTACCAGCTCTTGCTGTTAATTCTCATGCCAGTGCCTCTCTAATCTAACTCGTGGAAAGTATCAATTCTGACTTCTCAAGTCTATCTCATAATTTGGCTAAATTGCAGCCCTATGCCATGAGCCCTGGTGCTCTCACCACCTCTAGGGCAGGGTATAATTTAGAGAGGGTGGGATTCTGAAAGGCACCTAGGAGGGTTAAACGCCCAACTTCAGCTGAATTTCAATAGGCACTGGGTACACCTAATTCCCTTAGGCTCTTTTTTAAATCCTAGCACCATTTTTTTTCCTTTTTTTTTAAGATGCTACCAAGGAAAGGTCAACCTAATTTGCCATAGCAGCAAGTGAAGGCAAAAGATCAGCACATGCTGACAGGCTGTCTGAGAGGTTTCATTATAGAGCTGTTTACAGCATTTATTTCTCCTGTTGTTGCTGCCGTTTTCAGGGTCAAGGAACTGAGATCCCATTTCAGTAGCAGAGATCACAGGTCTGGCAACAAAATACTTGAATTTTACTCCTCCCTCACAGGCTCATTGACTCATATGCTGCTAACTGCTGAGATTTTTCTGAATGACCACATTGTCATTGGAGGTTTATACTAATGCATGTAGAAACTTCAAGCCTAAATTCTAGTACTAACATCACAAATTAGCTTTAATACAACCAGGAATTTCAAGTGGAGTGTAACGCCAGCTTAATTCACAACTGCACATCAACCAATCAAGCCAAGACAATTCATTTGAAGTTTGTTTCCTTTGGAATATAAAATTGTTTTGGAGAGGGAGAAATGCATAGTGCATGGTACTTTCTGAAACAGTCTTTCTTCACACCCTTTAATACTCTACGGCTCACAGGGAAATGCCCTGAAGGTCTGCACCACCCCTGATACAAACACTTTGGCATTATTTTCACCAAGTATTACCAGCTAATACAGGAAGCACCAATGACTGTATTCAACTGCCATGAGGGTTCTCCACAGCCTCTGCCTCCCTGTGAAGGGCAGGTGCAGGGTCTGGTGTGAGGGAGAGGACACTTAGGGCTGTCCCCAAGTCAGGAGACATAGGTGACCACTCACCTGAGTGCCCACAAATGGGTACAACAGGCCCTGAGAAAGAACTGCCCTGCAAAAGCTCTTGAGCCACTTCACAGCCTCAATTCCAGCACAAGGAATAGAGAAGTGGCTTTGGCTCAATTTCTGACAATCCAAAGAGGACAAGAGTCAGAGCAAGCAAAAGGAGTGCAAGTGTATGGCCAAGAGCCAAGCCTCAGAGATAAAAGACAGTAAAGGAAGACCTTCAGTCACAGCCAAAAGTTCAGCTGACAATAGCATTTCTCTTCCAGCAGCAGGAAAAGAACCTTCACGTCAAGTAAACCACATCTCCCGACTCTGCCTCAAAAGGCTGCTAAAAGGTCAAGAGATTTTGTATCTCCCAGCTATGTGATGAAAGATGTGCCACAAAGGCATTCATTTCATATTGCTTTTGTCAGGTGATGGCAATATTCACATGTGATGGATGGATCTGCAGGCAGTGGAGTCACACATTCTCATCTCCTGTGCCCACACCATTGGGGCAATGCACTAAAGCCAGACAGAGCACAGCCTTCCCTGCTCAGCTGATGGGAGCTGGGAACAGATAGGAAAGCTCATCTCTGAAGGAAATTCAGGGTGAAAAGTACTCCACAAGAGCACTGTGAAAGTTATGTGACTCTTTATCGTGTATCTCCATAAAGGTTTGCATGGAGAACACAAATGGGTCTTTAGATGTTCTAAAGGCCTTTTGCTGGCCCCTGCATGGCCAAAATTTCATGCTGCCACACTTCCACAACCAGCAGTTCTTTGGGTTATCAAAAGTAATTTTTAAAAAAAAAAGGTACAAAACCACTGCTAATTGCTTGAAACTGTGGTGGTTTTTAAACTCCCCTTTTTAAAAGCTTCCAGGTTAAATACAGAAACAGCTTCCAAGAAAGCATACACCAACCCCCACAGAGTTAAAAAGCAAACCTTTTCATGCCCATCCACAAGCACACACTGCTGTCACGTCACCACACTGCCTTAGAGACACTCAGCCCCAGCTCAAGATACAAGACAGAAGAGAGACAATAAGCTTTTCCCTCCCACTCTGCACTCCTCAACCGTGATCCTAGAGAATCCATTTTCAGGTACAAGTCCTCAGAGGCTCTGCTGGCTTTCCATGCTGGATTTCTTTCTCCACTCAAACAACAAGCAAGAAAAACTCCCAACCCAATTTATCTAAGTGTCTTCAGCAATATCCTTTACAGACTTTCAAAGAGCCACTGGCAGTAGTTAAGCTGGTGCTGTTTAACTTGGACATCTGTCCACCCAGGCTGGGATGACCAGCTCAGTTTACCTCACCGGGTAGCAATCAAATAATAATTACTTTGGGTTACTACAGACTGGAGCTGGATTTGAGTGAATGATTTCAGAGCACTGGAATCCATTACCAATAACCCAAACCAGCTGGGTTCTTGTCTCTGTTACAAAGAAAGCAGCAACAATTCCAAACATTAATTCAGACACTAAGTACTAGCTGGATCACCAGTCCATGGGAGCAGTGGCATGAATTTTGACATAATTACCTCAAGATGGAAGTGAGAAGGACATCCTATGGAGAACGGTTCAGAATTTACATTCTGTGCCACATTTAACTCTCTGGAGTTATATGGAAAAGGTTTGTATTCAATAAAAAGCTCCATTTAACATTATTTCCTTTGCAAAGGCAAGCAGGATAATGCCGGTGGAAAGCAGGATTTTGCAAATGCAGGCTGCAGTCTCCCAGCAAAAGGGAAGCCAGCTGAAGAGCAGGAACTGCCTTCCCTGAAACAAGTTAGACTGTGCAACAAATTGGTTCATCCAAGTAAACAAATCCCTGAATCTCCTCCATTTGCCTGCATGAAACAAATGAGTCAGTGCTGACTAATTGTATTATAATATGGGAAGCTTGTAATAGGCTTACAAACCATGTATTTACAGGCTCGTTACTGCTCAGGGCTGGCTGGGATAGTAAAGGAGTACAAGAGAAACACTCTGGAGTCAAAATCTTACCAGGTATGTTCTGGAACTGAAACCAGTCTGCAATTCAGACCATGACGGGGAATGAGAAAGTGCGACTGGAGTGAAGGAAAAGGAATGCTACCTCCTCATCTGGAACCAGAGATCTCTTCTTCAAAGCTCTATTTCACCAGGAGGACTGATGACAAGAAGAAATTCTCCCAACTACTACAGGAGTGAACCCTCTAAGATGCCACATCCTCTGAAGGGCCCATTTCATTGAAAAAAAGGAAAATGAAAAGGTGACATTTCTCCACTACACCCTGGAAAGGACTGAGGTACCTTACATCTTGTGTTTATTTTCCATTTGCTATAAAAGAGCAGCTTTTTGGAACTATCTGGCAGAACAGCACAAATAGATCCTTAACGTTGTAGGACACAAGAACCAGCCTATGGCAGGGGAACATGCAGCTGCACCTCACCTTTATAGAGAATTTGTAAAAAACAAGAGCATGATTCTTATTTTCTACAGATTCTTATTGTAAAAATAACTCTGAGTGTTCTCTCTTCCAAAAGCTGTAAGTTTATTTTATTATGGTTGCGTGACCATTTAGTTCCAAATGACTTCACCAGCAAGAAAAGGTGCCTCTTTCATCTCTTTTCTGTCTGCTTACAATAAATTAGAGATGCTTTTCTCCAAACACATTCATGCTCAAACCCTGAGAGCCATCATTCTTGCTGTGACACACAGGAGCCCATATGCAAGGGATACAATCTATTATCTCCTGACTTCAGTAGCCTCTGTATGAATTCCACAGTCAAAGCATTAAGAGAGAGGGAACTCAGCTGTTTCTCCAGATCTGCAGGACAGTGTGCTGCCAGCTTCAGGAAACCAGGCTCCTCCACCTGCAGCAAGTTGTGAACCTTGCTTACCTTGAGATTATTAAATTAAAGGCTTCACATTTAAAGTTGCAGTAGAATGACTATTTGGTAGCCCTCCCTAGTTTTTCTCCAGGGAAAACAACAGTTCAGATCTATATCAGACCACAGAGAAATCAAAGAATCCTAAAACAGTGGATTGGTACTAAATTTTCTAAAAGACAGTGCAGAGTGGGCAGCAAAATGCCATGAAAATTAACTTAAAAGCCCAGTTTCATGTCCTTGAGGATCAATTATAGCCTTGTACTTAAATGCATTTAATCCATCAATGCTGTAGTGGGGCAGGATCCTCACTGCTGTGGCCAGTTCAGCCCTACTGCTCTGTTAATGGGACAGGTCAGCACGATAGCAACGTTGTGAAGGACAAAGAAAGGCCCAGGAAAAATCCCTGCTTGACCCTACTGTCACTTAGGTCACACTAAAGGCTGGTATTATGTTTATCCAACACCATTAACCTCAATTTCTCCTGCACACAACTAAAACCCAGCGGGAGCATGGCAGCTCAGCCAGAGCCCCTGGGATGGACCCACTGCACAGTCAGCTCAGCCAAAACCACTCAGCATTCCCAGCTCAGACAGAACCCCTCACACAGACCCAGGCCAGTCCCAGCTCAGCCAGAGCCCCTGGGATGGACCCACTGCACAGTCAGCTCAGCCAAAACCACTCAGCATTCCCAGCTCAGCCAGAGCCCCTCACACAGACCCAGCTCAGACAGAACCCCACACACAGACCCAGCTCAGACAGAACCCCTCACACAGAACTCCTCACACAGACCCAGGGCAGTCTCAGCTCAGTCAGAGCCNGTGCCCGCTCTGTGCAGCACCACTCGTGCACGTCCTGGGAACACACCTGGAGAAGCTCACAGCTGGGAGAACAAGGGCACCTGCATTCTCCTCTCAGATCCACCAGGTCAGAGCCACTTGGGGAAGCTCTGTCCTTATGGATTTTGGGGTCTTGGCCAGACCAGGCTGTGACANGGCCGGGCAGGAGCTGCAGTGAGGATTTGTCCCTCCCCAGGGAAGCTGTGAGCAGCAGCCCCGAGCTGAGCACAGGTCCCGGGCGCAGTGCCCGCTCTGTGCAGCACCACTCGTGCACATCCTGGGAACACACCTGGGAGAGCAAGGGCACCTGCATTCTCCTCTCAGATCCACCAGGTCAGAGCCACTTGGGGAAGCTCTGTCCTTATGGATTTTGGGGTCTTGGCCAGACCAGGCTGTGACACGTGGCTGTACACTGTGTGTGTTATAGAACAGTAGGCTTTGAATGCTACAATAAGCCACTTCCCTAGGCCCAGAGGTGACCATGTAAGCACATCCAGGTCACCAGGGATGGGCTGGGAAAGAGAATTGTGAGTTTGTGGCCTTCTGGACCTATTGAGAGTCAGGATTATAGTTTGTGACCTTATAGGGCATTGTTTGCCTGTTACCATAACAGGTAAAAACTGTGCAATAACCCAGGTGATTGGGGAACACTGTGGTGAGCATCTTTCCTATTTATATGATGACATATCCTGTTTGTGTGATGGTATTTAAGGAATTTTCACTGCATGATAGCCAGTAGTCTTAGTCTTGGTCTTTAGTTGTTGAACACTTGAACACTTCACCTTGAACACTGCAAGGTGAAGGTGATAATAAAGCTCTACCCGGAGTCTTTGCCTGCTGTCCTCTTGTGTGAAGTCCGAATGTCTGCCTACAGTGACAGGCAACTGAGTCCTGCTTATGGGACCAGAGAACCTCCAGAGCTCTGCTCCAACTGAGAACACTGTGATCCCATGAACTCTGTGTCCTTTATTTTCAAGGGCATGACACCTATTTCATGTGCCCCTGCACACCAGCTGCCTTTCCTCTCGTATCAAGGCTTCACCACCAGCCAGTTAAAGAGACTCTGGTGAGCAGCCTCTGCCTTCCCACTGCCTTCCAGGGCTGCACCTCTGTTCCCCGAGGCTGTCGATCCCCACAGTGCCACCATGACAGGTTTTCTCTATTCACAGTTGCTACTGCCACCCCCTGTGGCAGCCCCAACCCTGGCAGGAGCATCCCTGGCTGTCTGAACAGATCTGCGGGACTGCGTGAAGCTGGGAGGCTTCCCATTTCTGCAGCATAACCAAGACTTTGCCTAAAATAGCAGACACAATGTCTTGAAACCTTCCAATTATGCAGCTGGGGAAGCCCTCTCCCTCTGAAATTATCAAATAATAGAGAGAGCAAGGGAGAGCATGAGAGAAAGAACAGGGGCGGGGTGGAGTGGAGAGGGAATATCTATGGCCTTCTGCACCCAATTCTGTCACTCTGACATTTCTTTCAAATACAATTATTTAAAGCCTCCTGATGGCAAAGCTGAGGAAAGGGACTAATAGAGGCTTGTACGGTACCTCTCCATCAGGCAGTTCAATAAATCCTGGCAGTGCTGTGATTTGTGTTGGGAGAATGAGCTTTTCAAGAGCAGAACTATCACTTTACACCGTCAATAATCTCACTGTCAAAAACTCCCCGAGTAACCTGACCAACACTTCAGAGGCTTAATTTATAGATGTGCTATTTGCCTTCAAGGTATTTTATGCAGCTAAATAATGGAAGTGGATATTATTCCAAACTGCTCTGCAGCTTTCACACGTGGAGTTGAAGAACATGCAGGAGGACAAATTTTCTATTAGCTTAGGGCTAAATTCTTCCCCGTGACACCTGTTTGATACCATCTACCATTACTGGAGTTGTTTCTGAATTATACTCTGGAAAATAAAAGTAGAAATCAAGCTCCAGCACTCCCAGAGGAGATCATCCCAGGTCATCCAAGGATTTAAAGGTCATCCCATTCTGCCCCCTGCCATGGGCAGGGACACCTTCCATTAGACCAGGATGCTCCAAGCCCTGTCCAGCCTAGCCTTGGGCACTTCCAGGGATGGGGCAGCCACAGCTTCTCTGGGCAACAAACGTTGGGGGGAGATCAGAACTGAACAGGAACAGATCCTAAGAGTCTGGATCTCACATCATAACTCTCCAACAGTGAGCTCAACACTTGGACAGAGGCACTGAAAGAGCAAGGCAGTGCATGGAAAGATGCTGGAGGTTCTTGGCTTTGCTGTGGACACTTGCACAGGGATTTGCAGAAGGCACCTCTGACCACCACTTCTCCCACCCAGGACACCCATGACCTGCAGTGGGATTGCAGCAGGCCAAAGTGTGTGCCCAAAATTTCACCACTGGGGTACAGGTGGCTACACTGACGTTGCAAGGACCAACACTGATACAAAGATACATAATATAGAAAGATCTGGGCTCTAATGACAATTTTCAGGTTTAGGGACATATCCATGGAATCATCCAGCCAAGTTGGAAGAACAGGCTCTCTTTTTCCCTGATAGAATAAGGGATGGGCTTTTTACTCTCCACCATAACCCACAATGCTATTTAATGCAAAAGGCTGTGTTTCATTTATTCCTGGTTCTAAATGCTGATCAGGCATGGATTAATTCCTTCAATGGGAAAAGTATTTATGCAACTATAACAAAGGATACCAGGGAGAGACCCAGGGCAGGCAGCAAACATGACAGTGCCATTGTATCCCACACATCTGAGAACCCCAGGCTGCTCCAACCAAGAGCAACAACAATTTCCTGGCTCCGGAGCAGGGCAAGCCCTTTACCTAAGAAAGCACCAGCAGCAGTGTGGCAGTCACAAGCATTTGCACACACACACGGTTCAAATGAGTCAGAGAGAAAAGTCAAGGCAATCTGAACCCCAGCCAAGGTTCTACACCCAAACTCACAGCTTGGATCTCTGCATTTTTGTAGTGACACCTGTGCATTGCAGACTGCAGAACAGCCCCAGTACTCTGCTTGGTCAATACCTACTGAGATTGCTTCCTTGATTCAATTCACAGCTGAGCCACTCTAAAGGGTTTTGCTTTTGAAGCTGGGCTCTTGCTCTTGCTCAAACAAAAGACAAGAACTGGACTGCCCTTTATTTGTCTTATTCACTGGTCTGCTTTAAACAAAAGCCTTTCCTTGACTAATAAGTCACATGCCAGCAAATCAAGATAATTATCCAAAGGTCAGTACATCAACAAGGTCCCTTTTTGCATATTCCTGTGATTCAGAAGCTGGCTATCAGCACTGCCAGCCTCTGACACCCTTCAGACAAGCGTGGCAAAGTCACCTAAAAGTAAGTGGATGTCTGCAGTAACCTGTCTTTGTATGGACAAAGGAACCCTCCCAGTGTCTACACACACCCACAGAACTGCGTTCACACTTACAAACTCAAATAAGAGCCCAAATATTAAAGCGAGAAGGGTTTTAAACAACCCCAAAACTTTTGTCTTGTTGGACCAAAGTAAATTTGACATCTGATACTCTCCCCCATAACTCCCCATAGCAATGCAGTTTACCAGAGCCAGCCATGGCCACAGAATAAATTAATCTCAGTTTACCGACCATGCAGGCACATGTAACCTCTCCTGGAAGGAATTAGAGCAGCTCAGCTACATAACACAGATCCTGTGCCCGTTGCTAGCAGCTAATAAAACACAACTCAATTGGTAGAATTCCTCCCTCCTGCCCTTTCTTTTAGTAACATAAAACTCAAGGTCTTTTCTACACAGCTCCAAAAGCAGGCCAGCAACAACAGCAGAAACCACAGCTGCCTTGTCCTTACTACAGTGATCAAGATTTAAACTCCCTGTCCCCACCCAGTTCAAACCCATCAAACAGACCAATTCATCTACTCAGTCCCTCCAGCTGAGCAGCTCTGCACTGCTGGCTCCAAGGAAACCCCTTTGATGACTGAACTTGGCAGAGCTGGTGCTCACTTCTGACACCAGGAATAAGCAAGTGCATGGCTCCCTCTTGCCTGGCCAGAGAGATACCCCAGAGACAGCTGGGGCTCTTTTCCTCCCTCTTTGATCATGCTAGTGGTAAAAATGAAGATTAGTCTTGGCCATGATCCATCCTGCATAAGACAGAATGATCACCCGGCATTTACCTCCAAATCTCTTCCTCTTTAATACATAAACTGCTGTAGTTTAAAGTCGGCACCATGTGGCAAGGAAAGCTCTTCCCTAAGCCTCAGCTGCACAAAGATCTCAATGGGAATATCGACAAGATTGACTTCTTCTGCATGTTTAAACCAAGTGTCAGAAAATATTTATGCAAGCTTTTTTCCACCCCTTCTGTCCTCACTCCTTAATCCTGGTGCAGTTGGAAAAGCAACTCGTGACAAGCCTACAAGCAGCATGGTCCAGGGGAAATATTTATACTCTGCTCAGATTCAGAGATCTCCAGGGCTGGGAAAAGGCTCCTGGAACAGGCAGCTCCCATCTCACTGCCCTGTCAGTGCTTCTCTCTGCCTGTGGCACCAGGCTCAGAGGGAGCAGGGAAACACTTGGCTCTCCCCTGCTCCATTCCAGCTTGGGCTCTTTGGTCTCCACACTGCCATCCATGCCACACTGGAGGAAGTCTGAGTGACTGCACATTGCAGGATGCTGTATGCAATGTTAAGTTTGAAGTTCAGGAACAGGTGCCTAAAGGCAGGGGTTGATCTTGGTTGTTAATTCAAGAACCAAATTCTGCCCCATAGTCACAGCTGAGCTGCAGAGGCTGAAGTACACAGCAGGGGCCTTGTTTGCAGGTGTGTGGAGTCTCTCTGGTAAATAAGCTACTTAATTGATGGAAAACCTGCAAATATTTCTGAAGGCTTGATGTCTTAAGGAAGAGAGTCTCCCATTCTTCCCTAGGACAGTTCAGATAAAGGGAACAGGAGGGTTCCCTGGTGTTGAGAGGAAAAAACCTCACCATGATGTGTTCTGTACCACAGCCAGGTCACGACCCCTTCCAGACACATGGGATGTCTGAACTTCTTATTGCTTTTTGTCTCTTACTGTCTTATTATTTCACTTTCTGTTCCTGTTCCCCAGCTCGTTTCCCACTGCAGTGCATATTGCTCTGCCTTGCTGCAGACAACAGCTTTGATCAATACTCTCATCCAGAAAAGAGTCACATACACACAAATACAGGTCTATTAACTGAGTTTACATGCCATTTGCATACTTCATTTTGTGCAATGGGATAAATGCTAATAACTCCTGCCATAATATTTACCCTTTCTGCTGCTGCACCTGCCCATGGATCATTTAAGGTCTCTACTTCCTTAAGGCACGTGGACATTGCCTCCCACAATGGGACACTGTTCTCATGGGGGTCCTTCAGCCAGCAGACTCAAGCTACAAAATGACCCCACAGCATTAGCCTGTGGTAGCCAGAGACCTTAAATCAGCCACCTTAACTTTGTGAATCTCTGGCAGTAAGGAAGCAAGAGCATGTGATGACAGAGAGGTTCCTGGAGCAGCAGCATGGCCTGAGCTGTTTCTGTGCTCCCCTTCCCTCACTGCTCTGGGCTCAGCCACCCCGGGAGGCAGCAGCAGAGCAGGGGTAAAGCACCGAGGGGTAAAGCACCCCCAGGGGTGAGTGATGAGACAGTCACATGGCACTACACAACAGCAAACACTCCAAACCCCGGGCTCCCAGAGGAACAGGAACAGAGCAGGTAAGCCAGCCCCTACCTGAGCACTGCCCAGCCCACACAATGCATGGCAGAGCAAATGAAAGGGAACAAAGCCAATGAATGACACACGAGACAGAGAAACCTCCTGTTCTCCCCTGTGATACAGCACAGCAAACCTGACAAGTGCAGCTTCTCCTAGGGAATGGACTTGAATCAAATAAGGCTGTGTAATTCACTACCCCCAAAAAGGAGCTTATGAAAACTGAGGACCTTGATCTTCTGAAGTAATCTCCAAAAACTCGTAGCAATTTAGTACAAGAATACCATTAGAACATCTTCAAATATATATTTTAGATTTTTTAAAAAAGTAATTCCAAATAATCTTTAATCTCTCTACTTGAAGCCCAGCATATAAAATGGAAAGTACTGTGATCATGCCCCTGTTAATGAGCACTTAGAGAAAAATGGGTGTTTGAATCCTTTGTTTCCAGTAGAAGTAGATTCAAATGTGTACATTCAGTTTGGATAGACAGAAGTTCAGCTCAGTAGCATATGAAATTATTTTTGTTTTATCTAATTGACTGAAAAGCATGTTTTGGCCCTAGTTCATGTGCTAGGCAACATAGGTCTTTAATTTAGCTCAGATTCAATGAAGCCTTAAATCCAGAGAGCCAACATCAAGATTTCCACAGCTAACATTTTACTGAAATTAAATTCAGATTAGTCCTTGAAATGGTTATGTTTAATATTTGATCTTATTTTAAATATAGAATAAAACTGATGTCATCCTAGAACTGACATTAGGGTTAACACTGCTTGGTAACCAGCAAACAGAAAGAAACAGGGTGCACCCAATGTTGCATGGGATGCATTGCTGCTGCTGCTATACCACAACTGAAGTTTCTACAAAACTTTCACCCCGTGAATAATACTTCTCATGGCCAGCTTAGAGAATAAGTCAAGACTTTGCAAATGAGTTTAATCACAAAGCACCACCAAGATGTGTCTTCATTTACGAACTGCCTCCAGGCAAACCAAGACCCTTTGGATTATAGAGAAAAACGAGATGTGGTTTCTTTCCTTCTCAGAGCTTTTACCTGTGAAGGTTTCAGCTGTGGCTGCCAAACTCTGTTTAATGCAGTTTTTGCAGCACAGAGAGCAGAGCAGGGACGGGTGCCTGGAACAGCCCCACGTCGCTCTCCCGTCACCAGCACAGTGTTTGGTTTGGACTGGTCCTTTGGCTGGAGAATCCAAAGCTCCTTGTGGGCCATAACAGACTAATCACTTAATACACTGCTCAGAGCAATGATTGTTGTTGTTGTTTGATTCTGGTATTTTTAGGAAGAGGTAATCCTGGATATTTGCATCTCATTTCCCAGAATGCCCTAGGGCTTTTCCAGCAGTTGGAATCTTACAGGATAAACATCTTCCCCTGATTGTAATTGCATTATTAAATATGATTGCTCTCCTCTTTCTTGAATTCTTTTTAAAAGCAGCAACAAAGAACACTGCAAGCAGGCGCCCTGTTGACAGCATGGAGGAGAACTGCACAACAGACACAGGCAGGAGTATTTCACCTTTAACTTCCAGATTATTGCAAAAAAGATTTCTAAGGCAGGTTCCACACCACCACACAAAAGCTTAGTCTTCTAAATAACTGCAACCATAGGAAACCTTCAGCTATCAAAACTGAGGCCACCACAAATAACAATTTCCTTTTCAAAACACATTGCAATAGCTCTAAGAAATCCCATCAAACATCAGGATTCTGTTACTGTAAATCCTAGAGACACAAATAACCATAATCATAGAAAAGTCACACAGTGTAACTGCAGTCAGGGAAAGGGGAGGTTATGGAGGAGCCTGACATGCTCCTGGACCCACATGAACGTGCTGCTCAGTCCTGAAATTACACTAAACAGTTTCTTACACCTAAACCACAGCAATTAACTCAGACTCCGCATGCTCCAGTGACACAGCTGCTTAAATTCCTTTCCCTCTAGAAAGTTCCTCTTCTCTATGATGCCTCACTCCCCCTTTAACAGCCAAGACTCCCAGTTTGGTGAAAATCACAGGAAACAAGGATGCTGACTATATGCTCTCAGCAAAAACTGGTACTAGCCCCCCCTTCCTGCATTAGAACAAACAAACCAACCTCCAAAACCAACAAACAAAACCCAAGCAACCAAACAAAAGCAAAACCAAAGAACACTAAAAGATAATTAAGTGTGCATGCCCATTGCTTCACTGTAAATCCTATTGATTAGAGGCAAAAAAGAATAAATAATGCATATAAATCGTATCTGAAAAGTCATGGCAGCCCCCTGACTGAAAGAGGGGAAACAGACTTCCCATTTGTAAAAAGGAAAATCAGGAAGGAGTGAGGAGCTACAGGCAGGCCAGTGTCACCCCTGTGCCAGGCAAAACCATGGAACAGATCCTCCAGGAAATCGTGCCAAGGTCCTGCATCTGGGCCAGGGCAATCCCAAGCACAGGTACAGGCAGGTGGAGCATGGATGGAGGAGAAGGACTTTAGGGTATTGATGGACAGAAATTCAGCATGCCCTGGTCCCATGCTGGCACCCAGAAACCCCCTGTGCCCTGGGCTGATCCCCCAGCATGGGCACAGGGGGTTGGAGTGAGATGATCTAGAAGGTCCTCTCCAATCCAAGGCATTCCATGACTTTATCATAAAGAGCAGTTACACAACCATGACAGAGTACACAAAATCTAAGTATGAATGCGTTTCTGCCCTACTTGCATATTTTTGGAAATGAAAACAGATTTTCTGATGAGAAAACGTGACAGAGTTACTGATTTTCATCTCTTTAAAAGAGAAAAGAGCTCCTTCTGTACTCGATGGGACTTCTCCAGGTACAGTGAAGAGACTGGTTCATGGACACTCTTAGCCTTAACTTAGGAGAGCCCTACTCCTACACAAGCTGATCTATTTTGAAACTCCTCACAAGAACTGTGCATGCCATGGTTATTGCTATTTCACAAATATTTACAGTTACTCACACACACACATATATATAGCAAAATATGCACATTCAGGCTGTGCTTTATGCAGAATCTTGTGCTTAGTTATTTATGTGTCTTTCCACAGAGCATTAAGATAATTCCCTGCAGAAACCCAGCTGGATTGGGGGCAGGAGGAGAACGTGCCACAGCAAACTGCACACTCTAAGTAGCAGTTAAACTGCTTGAGACCACTTTTCTGCTTTCAAGAGCCTCCGCTCAAGTGTTTTCACCAGGCTTTCCATGTCTAACAGCCTCATGACATGGGAATCAGTAATGCTTCTTCAGTGTACTTTAAAAAAAAGTTAAACATCTATAAAGCAAGGCCTCCCATACAGCAGATGGTCTAACCTCTTGAGTGTCAAACTCCTTCTGTGTCAGGCAGCCCAATTAAAGGGACATTTTTAGCAGCATGCCTCTCTCCACTGTGCCCTGCCTCCCACTTCAGCCCCAATGTCCCAAAGGGTAATTGCTCAGCACACAATTACAAACACCAGTTTGCCGTAGTTCTTTCTCCCCAGTCTCTAATTGGGGCACACTATGATGATGGTTAATCTAACTCCGGGGCCTCAGTGAAGAAAACTGTTTAAAAAGAGAAGGCCTTAGAGAAAACATGGAAATCTTCAGGTAACTAGGATAGCTCAAGTTCTCCTGATTAGGATCATTGTGTTCTGGCCTCTTCAGCTGCAGTGAAGGTCTCGGTCATTTCCAAAAGACCAAACAGCAGACATGGCAAATAAATAGCAAAAGGAAAACCATTCTATTCTAGAGGTGTGCCATCACTGAAGTAGGATGTGCTGCAGTGTAAGACAGTGCCTTGGATAATTCTAAACTGTCACACCAGCCAGTCCTCACAAAATGCATCAGCAGTCCCGTTTCACAAGAGCAGGAGCAGCCACAGCCAGGCTGGGGTGGGACCAGCAGGACACCAGCAGGTCCCCATGTCTGAGGTGGGCCAGCCAGGGGCAGTGCTGATGTGAGAGCTGTGGGGTGATCAGTCACAGCAGAGGACAGGGCCAGCAGGAGCTGCTGAGGCTCAGGACAGCGGGGCAGCCCAGAGTGAGGTTTTTGTGCAGCCCTGGCCTGTCCCAGTGCTCCCTGAGGAACCAGGGCCATCTCCTCCTCACACACTCCTCCTGAGGCTCTCCACACCACATGGGATGTGTGTGGTCACTGCAGCCATACAGAGCTTTTGGGCATGAAGGCAGTGGAGACAGAAAGGTTGGTGAGCCCTATTTCACAGCTTGCTGAATGTCTCCAGTTCCTTTTCCAGCCTACAGGAACTGATAATGCAGAGCTACTTCTGTCCCTGATTTACAGAGGGGAAATGACAGTACAGAGCTTCAAAGCTCTGCCCAGGAACCTCACAGCAAATACAACAGACTTGAGCTTAATGACTTGGCTCCCTCCTAAGTGAGAAGGCCCACGTAGCTCAGTTCTGGATCTGCTTCTGGTGGCGGAGGGTGACAGCTTTTATTCTGTCACGACAGATGACAGTCAGGCTGCTTTTGAACAGGTCTGAGGTACAAACCAACACGACTTCTTCCCATCCACCACATGACAGCCCCAAAAACAACAGTGTTTGCAAAGAGCCACGGCATTAATGCCCGAGAAAGGATTGCTGAAAAAGGCAATCAGACACTAACAAAAGCATAATCCTCTGCACCCCCAAGTGCGTGTTTCTGAGATGATTCCCTGTGTTATGATAAAGGGAATCTCACAGGCTGGAAGACAGGGCATTACACACATGACAGCTCTTTTGATGCTGCTTCAGAAGGAAGAGACTTTTCCCTCCCTGCTGCTCAGAGGAACATTGGCAGCACAGGCAGGTTCTCGAGACGTGGCCTCATTCTTCAGGGCTGCTGGATTCAGCAGTGTAACATTTAAAAGCAGATAACAAGAAATGGCTGGTTATTTTAAACTGGCTGCAGCCTGTATCAAGCAAGGAAACCGAGCTTCCTCCTCCTACTGGGTGATGTTGCTGGGGGTTAATATTTGCTAGTGAGACACAACCAGAGATACCTGGTGGGTGGAAGGACAGTAATAATCAGAGTCTAGGATAAAAGTCTACACTCCTCATGAAATGAGTTTCATTCCCAGCTCAGCATCAATTTGTTCTACTAGAAAAAAAACCTGCCTGATCAGTTTAGAGTGGAGTTTTCACCAATAGCATGATTTATGACTACAGGCTTTACTAGTATCAGTCTGTAGGTTTCCAGATATGTAAAATTACAGTTAAATACACAGTGGCAGAATTAGCTATGAGTTTCTTTGGAAACCACAGACTGAATTTAAGTGCAGAGTTGTTCTTGTTATTACTATCAAACCTGAAGCATTCATTTAATGTGTGGGATATGCTAAAAAGGATTGACAGGTGATTGCTGCCTATCAGAAAGACTAAAGGGAAAGGATAACATTTTATAATCAGGAGGATTAAGTACACCACATCACCAGGCCAGGTATTAGCTATTTTTTGGGCACTTACAGAGCAGAGCAGCTTATTGTGTGCCTAAAACCCCAGCATCACAGAAAGCCTGTTTCAATCAGCATTACATTCTCCAGTTGAGAGGCTCTCCTAAAAAGCTGTTAAGGGTAAGTTTGAAACAAGGCTTTGAAAATGTGCAGAAGTCAACTCACTTCCACACTCATCTTGCTCTTTTGACCATGTTGATCAGTGTGATGGGATTTAACACCCCAGCCTTGAGCTTGTGAGGGAACCGTAGAGCTGGAACTTAGTTCTGCACGTTCAGTCTCCTCTGAAAGTATTCACCCTGCATGGAGCTTTTAATAATTTCTAAAACCTTCAACTTACACAGGAGGATCAAAAGACAGACAGAAAGAGAATCCAGTCTCCACTACCCTGCCTTCCTTTCCTCTAGACAGATGAGCTCCACCCAACATATCTTTTATGAGGGATGCAGGCAAAAGAAGTAGGCTATACTTTAATCAGTGGGGGTGCATGAAGAACATTTCCAGAGGTGCATTTCCCACAGCTTTCTCAACTTCCATCTCCCATTCTGAACAGCAGCAGCCTCCCCAAGATCTGCAAAAGTGAGCCATAAACCTCATGAGGAGAAATTTCCCTTGGGAGATCCACCACCTCCAGCTTCACTCCAAGCCAGAGACTGCAGGAACAATTCCCTGTGGGATTGAACATTCCTTCCCTGCTGGAAAGCTCAAGTGCAGACATACAGAAAGGAGTGGGGGGTGGAGGATGGGGGATAAAGCCCAAACTTTTTCATCCTTGGAGGAAGATGCACATTTCTGTGTTTGAAAGGAGCTGTGGGAGAAGGTGGGCAGGACTCTAATTGCATCCAGATTGTTTTGTCCTTCCCCTCTTCATCTCGCTGGCAGGTCTGACTGTCAGTACCCTCAGCTTTCCAGCCCTGCACCAGCTAATTGTGGTCCTTACATACACCCCCCCAGATCTAACTTGACACAATGCTGGATAATTGGCACCTCAAGAGAACAGGGAGAGATGGGCCCTGAATGTGAATTACCTCCTGCACCTGCAGCAGGAAGATCCTCTAAGACAGAGGCTGAAGTCACTGGCAGGGAGCTTGCCCTGTGCCCAGGGACACAGTGGCAGGTTTGCAGACAAAATGACAACTTAATTTTCCAGTGCTGCCAGTCTAAAGGTCCTAAACCCAAATATTCCCTGACAGGGAAAAGAAGGACAAAATGAAAGCTGAGCAGTAGGCTTGGGCAAGAGAAAGGGGGGCAGTAGAAACAGGTATTTAATAGTGGAGTTCAGACTGTAAGTGAAAAAAAGACTCACAAATTTCTCTTTCTGCCTTCTTGAAGGAGCTCACACTGTGCCTGTGCATTTCTGTTGGCTGTCAAATGGAAGAATATAAGTGGGACATTCAGCTCTTGAATCAATGTTTATTCAATAAGGTCGGTGCCAGAAAAACAGGTTTCAGTCTCGAGTGTAGGAAAAGACTCTGAATAGCTGCATACAAACAACAGCATACAAACAATCTGCACTTTCCCCACTTCCCATCCCTCCCAGCCTTTACTGCAGAACTGACCCTGCAGAGAGGCTCAAGCAGGAGCTCTGTTCCCTCCCAGCTCAGGCACAGGGTAGGGAGGGCTCACTGCTCACAACAATTGCTACAGCACTCTGCTTTGCACAAAAGAGAGCAGTTTCTAGTTTACTCAGAAATATTTACTGTAAGTGCAAGATAAACCAGCACAGCCCAGTGCATGACAGCTATCTGGTCTGTCTCTGGCTTCCACATCCTCACACTCACATCTGGCTCCATCACCCTGGGCTCCATGTCCCCACTCCTTTTCCCTTCATACCTTTAAAGAAACCAGACCTTTTTTAATCATCAGATGCAGCATGTGAACCATAAGGACATGAAAACCTTGAAAACAACTTAAGATGTGAAGCACACTTCAGAGGAGGCTCGAGCCACCCATTCTCCATGGGGATGGCAGTGGTGGCACAGAGCTCTCAGAGCACCCACGGAGCCACTTCAGCAGTAGCTGCTGGTGGTGTCTTCTGGGGGTGCTTCAGGGTCCTTGCCTCTAAGGCGTGACCAAGCTGTCCTCAGGCTGGACCATGGAGGCCAAACTGGAATTAGCCCAACTGACTGGAACTCTGTTGCTGCAAACAAGATGGGGAAGGATTTGAGGGGGAGGATGTCCTCTGGGGAAGAGACAGGGAAGCAGCAGAGCACAGGGGCTCAGCACAGAAAGCAAAGCAAAACACAAACAGAGCAGGAGACACAGTAAATGGAAGAAAAGAACAAGATCAGGATTGGTGTGGGTCAAACAACGAGCAAATTTTCCCTTTGAATGTGACAAGATGGCTCTGAATAAATAGTAACATAGTTACATAAAGGTCATGATCTCTGTGCAAACCTCCCACTGCCATCAGGAAAAAAATCCATTACAGACTGAGATTTCAAGAGCACTGAATTTTCTATCCTGGTCTACAAGAATGAATTTTATAAAATATGATTGTTTCCTTCAATATCTGTTTTTGACACTTTATCTAGACTGATACTTGTTAATCTTCTACATTCCCTCTATTGTTATGGAAGATCCTCTATTCTATAATGATGCTGCCAGTTACAGTAATTCCCTGAGAAGAAAAACAAACACTTGCTTTCAAAGAGACAAAAAAGATTTTTGTGTTCTAAAAGTGTAAAAAAATTCAGAGAAAGGCAGAAATAGATGGCCAGTCACTAGTAAAGAGTATTTCAGAGGGCCTATCATCTATTTTCAAATGCAATTTTCACGTTCAAGTGTATCAGAAAGGCCATGGAATTTTGATTATTAAGGGCCAGACTCCATGAAGAAAATGTAACCTGGGCACATCTGTGAATTTCAGCAGTCATCTTCCATTACACATTTGTCACCTGTCTATTGACATCCTTGGAGACTGTTTGAAGCAATGACTTAGAATTGAAGCAAAAGTCCACAAAAGCCAGGCTTTAATGCAGGTGGCACTCCACCATCACACAGGAGTTCCTTCCTATTCTTTGTTACTCTGCTGCTTTTTGGGAAAATGATTTTTTTTAAAGCAGACACCTGAACTGGCCCAACCATGAAATCTACATCTGAAATTCTGGCAAGGGGAAAAACCTCCATGAATGACAGCACAGTTCGTTGTATTTCTGCTCTACCAGTACCCATATTTATTATTATTTAGTGACACTACCTCAAGCTGTTATTTGCTTACAACCAGTGCTACTTGACTTTCAAGAACTCAGGCAAATTCCATAAAACACAAGAGCAAGTAACTTTGTGGGGAGGAAAGTAAGTTTAGTGTCAGGGTGCTCTGGTGACAGATGTGGCTCTCTGGTGAGATAAGGCTCAGCAGAAAGGGCTGGTCCTGAGGGACTTCTCCAACTGAACAGAACCTGAGC
Organism: Drymodes brunneopygia; assembly: GCA_013400955.1. NCBI lineage: Eukaryota > Metazoa > Chordata > Aves > Passeriformes > Petroicidae > Drymodes > Drymodes brunneopygia. Next base: position 26,023 of record VZTZ01027052.1, read on the forward strand.
TGCACAGCCAAAAAATTACACCAGGACCATACACTGGCCTGCGTGGACTCAATTGTTTGTTTTAGTTACAATTAATCAAGAGCAAGAAGCCATGTGATGCAGTTTGTGATACTTACAAGACAGCCATTTAAAGAGAAGAAATGGAAGAAGAGACAAGAATCTCTTTGCCTGCATTTAGCTTTCAAACTTTGTCATTTTTTTCTCACTTCTGACAACAAGAAAAGCCCTCTTTATATACATAGAATAAAAATACTTCATTCCCAGTGAGACTTTACAGCCATTTGCCTGTTCCTTAGAACCCAGGAGGATGCAGGAACTCACACACCACAGTTCAGCAGCTTACGGGGTAGCCAAAAATGCTCCATCCACACCAATGACCTTCCATCAGTCTTACATGAGCAAAACTAGTATCTCAGTCCCTGATTTCTCATTCTTGGGAAGATATTCCCCACAAAATGAAGTTAAAAAGTAAGGTAATAGAAGCACCACTCTGCACCTCCCTGCAGCTGTTTTTACATTCTTTTCTCATGCAATTTTGCTGGCAACAGGATAGCAGTGAAGCCTTTGCTTTGGCAGGGAACAGACCCACGAGAAGCCACACCAAGGAGATGGTGCCCAAACCCCCTGAGGTGCACAAAACAGAGTGTTCATATTGTTAAACCATTTTCTTAAGGAGAAACACACGGACACAAAAGGACAAAGAAATCAAAAGCCACCTCTGCCACAAGAAACACAACATCTGCTTCACTATCCCCCCATGCTCAGGTACATGATGGTGAGGAGGAGGAGGAGGTAAAGAACACCACAGGTTCTCAGACATTCCTCTGACACAACACTCCCATGTGTGCTCACAGCCTAAGCTCTGCAAAAGCTCCAAGGAGGAGGTGAGGGCTCTGGTAACTGTTTTACAGAGGGAGAATCAGTGCAGTGAGAGCAAAGGATCTCCCTGAGGTCACACAGGAAGCCTGTGGTGAAGGAGGGAGCTGAGCACATCTGGCTAACATCACCTCAGAGGTCAGCACGGGGAAGGTAATGAGATGCCTCCGCACCAGAAGCTGAGTTTTATAAAGCAAACATCACACAGAAGTTGGAAAAATCACTGCAGTGAATCACACTCACTCAGTATTCAGAGACACGCTCACGTTACAACCACAAGCACTTATTTAATTAGAAAAATGATCTAATTGAGATGCATCCAAAATTGCCTCTGATACAACACAAGCAATAACATACGTAGCTAAGAAAATATGTAGGTTATGAAGGTGTCTGGGTTTGTGCATGTGAGGGAAGGAACAAGGGTAAATTGTCAGACTTGCTCAGCAATAATGCCGAATACATTTATTAAACACCATCACATTTTACAAGGCACTGAAGTGATAACACTGTAGCAGTGGAAAGTGCAAGCAGCAATAAATATCTTATAAACACAGAGGTCACAGGCCCAGGTGCTTACAAGCATGGGAAGGGTGGCTTAGTGTAAGCAGGATGCTGCAGTGCCTCAGCAGTGAGCTCTCTTCTCTTGGAGAAGGGGTGAAACAAGACAGGATGGATTATTATTTAATTTATTGCAATAAATCAGGAGTCAAAGCAATTCAAAGGAATTTGTATCTTATCACTATGTAAAGAAAAATCAAACCTCCATCATTTCAGATCTAAATACAATTACAGGAACAAAATAGCTTTATGTTTAAACCATCTAACCGAGCCTGACAGATGGATACTGTTTATATCCATTTGTATTTATTGAACGTAGTAAAAGACTGCAGCTGTTCTGTCAACACCTAGCTGCTTCCAGGGTGTTTGGAGCTGTATATAAATGTAACAGAATTTTATGGATAAATATATTCCATGGAATAAACATGGTGGAGATACTGTGATATAACACGTATTTACATTAACAACCATAATACCTCGAACTGGTTCCTATTGATCTTTCAGCACTGCACCAAATGAGGATAAAGCACATGCACTCTCACCCTCCAGGCACAGAATTAAAGCTGGGAGATGAAGTGCTGCCCAAGGATGTCACCAGAGCTCGCTGTGAGTGATGGGATGGAGCCAGGCCCATGGCTGCAGGCTTGGTCCCCAGCCTTTCCCCCACACACAGCTTCCCTGCCTGTGTGCACAGCACCTGGAGCCAGCTCCGTGAGCACCCCATAATCCCTGCCTGCTCTCACCTTGCACTGTGGGGCAATCAAAGCCAAAGCCCAGCCCTGGCCATGCTGCCCATCACCAACCCTGACACTCATTCCATCACTGAGGAGTTCTGGGCAGAGCCCTGGCTCTGTGGGGCAATCAAAGCCAAAGCCCAGCCCTGGCCATGCTGCCCATCACCAACCCTGACACTCATTCCTTCACAGAGCCCCAGCTGACAGCGATCTGACCCTCACCAAATCTGCCCCCATGGCCAGAGGAACAGAAAACCCCGTAATTAGCAGAGATCCAATCCCACACCTCATCAGCGAGGTTTTGCACATCCATGAACGACTGCTCCTCGTGTAAATCGCACACGCTGACCGCCAAGGCTTTGAACGCTGCACGTGGGGATGAACCCACACAGCCCTGAGGGCTCTCCTGGGGTTTCTCCTGCTCCGAGCCCTGGGACACGCTGGACTTTGTCTGTCCCCTGTGCAGGGTGGGAAATTGCAGTAACCAACACAGGGTTAAGGACTTCTCAGACAAGGCTGTGACGTTGTGTGGAGNTGTCTTTTAAATTTCACAAATCATTGTGGAGCATGCTCCATCGCAGTCAGTGTTTACAGAACTGGGTAACAACACAAAGGGAAGAGGGTGGGAAGAGGATGACGTTGGCTGGGAAAAAGAAGAAAGCTTTAAGCTGGAGGCTGCATAGGGCTGGGAGGTGAAACAATCTGAGGGTAAGACTTTTGTGGGAGTCCTCTGGAGGCAGTTATTTTAGGTTGCTGAGGCGCCTACAAAGAATTTCAGTGCAGGAAATGGAGCATTTTTCCTGGTATGGATTGCTCCCTCACCTTCACAGTCCCTACACCCCAGGCTGTCAAAGTGCTGTGTTACCTACTTTAATGCTTTTCAGAAAACACAAACAGATTTTATGGAGCTCTCTGGATAGGAGGAATTTTCCTGGGAGGGAAGAGCTGTTAATCTAGCAGTGAGAAATATGCGGGAAAACACTAGAAAACAGATCAGAAATTAAATATGATTTATCTGGAAGCAAGCACACGGGTAGAAATGGGGAGAAGGAGTATGTGGGGGGAATCCAACTTCCTTTCTGACTGAATTGCTAAACTCTCAGGCATTTCTAAGCAGTGGGAATCACAGTGTTCATTTTAAAATCATCATCAACTGATAGCCAAATTCATTTTTAATAGAAAGGGATATCCTCATCTCCACTCTGTGCCTGTGGAAAAGGCAGCATAGGAAGAGAAAAATGGAAGGGGAAGGAGAGCTGGCCTGCTAATCCCATATGGCCAACACAGGAACTGAGTGCAGGCTCCCCGATTCCCAGACAAGAAACTACATCCCCAGCAGACCTACCATCATTTTTCATCTGGAAACGTGCATGTGCGTGCACACAGCCACAGAGGCAGGAGCAGCATGATCACAGCCGTCCTGCCCTGCCACTACGGCCTGAACTCTGAAACGAGAGCCATCATCTCGACAACTGCGAGGGCACATCAGCAGTGCTGGCAGCTGGGCTCTCCCGAGAGGAGCCGTGCCCTGCATGCTCACACAGAGCCGGGCACCGCGGGGCTGACACATCCAGCATTATCCCAGCATCATCCCGGCTCCTCGGCTCTCCCGAGAGGAGCCGTGTCCTGCATGCTCACACAGAGCCGGGCACACACACACATCAGGCACGGAGCATCATCCCGGCAAGAAAATAAATGCTCGGCTGTCCCGAGAGGAGCCGTGTCCTGCACGTTCACACACACATCAGGCACGGAGCATCATCCCGGCTCCTCCCTGGCAGCTGGGTTCTCCCGAGAGGAGCCGTGTCCTGCATGTTCACACACACATCAGGCACGGAGCATCATCCCGGCTCCGGCCGGCCAACTGCGCCTCTGATCATTACCCTGCAGGAACCCAAAGCTGCCACACCGGCATCTTAAACACAGAAATCATACTCTGTTGCCATTTTCCCCGCAAATTTTTTATAGCAGACAGCAGTTTCTACTTAGGCAGCAGCCAGACCAGAAAATACTGCTTGAAATGCTTTTGAAGGGGAGATGGGACCGTCAGAGCAGATGCCTGCCCCTCCCTCCAGAGAGCGCAGATGGGGATGCGATTCTGCTCCGGAGCTCCAGGATTTGGCTCTTTGGGAACACCCCGAAACTCCCAGTCAGGGCTGGGCATTGGGTTGTGTCTGTTGAGAGGAGAGGGCTCAAGCACTGCTTTCTTGTGAAGCCAGGACTCGGCAGAAGCGCAGAGCTCCAGCAGGACACGGCCGGAGCCCAGCCCGTGGCTGCAGAAGGGAGCGGGGCTCACGCCCAGCACAGCCCAGCAGAACTCACCTGAGAGGGGCAGGTACCAGTGCCTGCCTGCACAGACACATCCCCCAGGCAGCCTCTGAGTGCTGGGACACAGCAGAGGCACAGCGAGTCTTAGAGCACCTTTGGAAAATAATTTGGAACAAAACAGATCAACAAAGACCCTTGAAGTTGTTTGTTTCTGCTCTAAGCTCTGCAAATAACAAACAAGGTGTCTGTACAGAGGTTCCTGCCAACAGCTGCCATTAACATACATAAATCTTCCGTTCAAAGGAAGCCTCCAGCAGTCAGTTTTTCTATCTTAATTTGATTCTTTTGACTTTTCCATCCTGTCTGTTTTCATCTTTCCTCATTAAAAGGACTTTTAAAGAAAAGATTTCTTTAAAAAAAAGCCAAACATGGCTAATTATTTTAATGAGCTACCAAAAAAATGTAGTTGCTTTCTACTCTGAATATAAGCAAATGTCAACACTGCATGGGGAGCAGAGGCAGCACAGCATCTTATTACTATACCATCAGCTCCTATATTTGATTAATGAAGACTCACAGGACTAATTTTACGCTGCTTCATTAAAAGCCTGGGGCAATTAGCATAAAGGTTAGACTACTACATTATTGAAATGTTATTTTTTAAAACAAAATTATTTGCCTCTTTTCCTTTCCCTTTGAAAAAAAAAAACCCAACACACACTAGACAGACAAAAGACTGTCTATTTCAACTTCTTATACAGAGAAACATGAATTGCTAAATCTCATCAAGGATTTTAGCAAAGCAGCCAAGCAGCTGCCCAGTCTCTACAAAAGGGCAAAGGCAGTGCTCTCCTGTAAAGCAGCACACAAAGGGAACAAACAGCCTTTCTGCTCAGAGCACAGGATGGTGATAAACTTAAAATTCAGCCAGCACCTAGAGGGAGGGGGAGAAATCGCTCATTCCAAACAGCACATCCATTTCTCACACAACTAAACCTGTCTTGCAAACCTCTCCAAATGATGATCAAAGGTAAAAGCGCATATATGCAACACTGCAAGAGCTGAAGTGTACATCATAAAAAGGCAGAGGCATCTCCTATTCTTGGAGGCTTTATTGAGAGAACAGAGGAAGAACTGCTTTTGAACTTGCAGGTGAGCAAATCTCTAAAAGCACATAACACTGGCAGCCTTGCTATGCTGTTGATTCAGCATCGTGCTGGACAACACGACAGAGCAAGGGTCAAACCACTTCACCATTTCCCTGCCCCGTTTTTCCTCTCCTTCCTCAGGTTAGCAGCTCTCTGAAAACCAGCTTCCTCCCAAGCCTCCACCTCCTCCTCCTCCGCTACAGCCCCGGGAATGGAATAAAAACATGAAAAAGCAGCAGCAGCCCTAAGGAACAGACTTGATGAAAAAGAAAAGCTAACTGCCAGACAACGCTTCAGTCTGCTGCAGAGCTGCCTGGCATGTGGGAGGACTTGCCAAGACGTGCACAAGGCACTCGAGGGGTTAAAGCAATCTAAGCCAGGCCTGCTGGAGAAGCACTACAGCAGGAAGAAAGAGTTACAAATGATTTTTCTTGGCAAAAGCAGCGCATTGGAATAGTAGAAGGATTGTGCTTACTCCTCATATATAAATGCCAAAATGAGCCTTGCTGACACTTTCCTGGCACGCCCCAGCCCTTCCAGCAGCCCAACACTTCAACCAAACTTTTGGAGGGACAGAAGGACACACAAGATGTTTCTTCCCCAGCTGACCAAGCCCTGCTCTCAAGTGGCACGATCCAGCCTTTACAGAAAGCACCCATCCACCAGCACCCCATGGATTCAGCTCAGCTCTCCCTTTCCACAGCAATGCCTGATTTTTGTGGCCAGTCTTTGGGGACGGGGCTGTGTGAAGCCACCAGCACACATGAATTCTGGGGCATGCTGCTGGGGAGAGGAGGCACCCATGGAGAGTAATTTTAGACATGATCAAGTCTGCTGAAACACCAGAATTTTGCAACCTGGCCGCTTCACCAGCAGCCAGGCGTTTCCCTTACCCTGTTCTCCACACCCTAAGTCATCCTGGCTAAGAACTGGCAGGGAGTTTAAGGTAACCCTTTCCCTGCTCCTCTCTCCCAGGATACACAGCCCAGCAATTTACAGGCCTTGAGAGCCGGAAGCTACAGCCAGATCATCATGTTTAATAGACACTAATCTTCCTAAGGGTCTAATCCCCTTGTACTACTTCTTTAGACTTACACTTTTGACTTCCACAGAAGTTTCACATGAGTTTTGTAATTTCATTTTCCCCTGCTAGAAGAACAAAAAAAGGAAAAGAAAAAAAAAAAGAAAATAAATGCTTATCGATTCCAATTCCTATCAGATTTACACAAACTGATATGATTTAATAATTCACTATTTCATCACATGAAAAAGTGGCTCCACAGCCAGTGCTGAGGTTCATGGCAGGGCTTTAAGAAGATGAAGGTCAAGTGGCTATTTTGGGAGTGATTAGCTCCTTCAAAGGCACATGTGATGCAACCTTGGCTTTTGCCTGGGGGCTGCTCTGGTACCTTGACCAGCGAAAGCTGAAGTGTCTTTGCCGCTGAGGAAAGAAGGTGATCCCCAGCTGTGCCAGCCTCACTGAGGCTCAGTGCTCTGTGACTGGTCCATCACCTCCTCCCACCTCTCTCAATGTGGAGCTGCTCTCTGACATGTTCATATTCAGCAGTATCTGATTCCTAGCTTTTTGCTCTTTTTTTGAATCTCTCCTGTTTCCCCTTGTGGAGATGGCTTTTCTTTTTTTTTGTTCCTACAACCTGCAGCCCAAACCACCCCCTTTCTCTCTTGCTCTCCAACAGTAATGACAATACATGCCCAGAACCTCTTCAAGTATCACTGTAGACACTCAAAAAATGATTATTCTTAAAAGGGCAACTGGAGGAACAACTTCTTGCCAGTGGGTTTATATCAGGCTCCCCAACTCCACAGGCAAAAATACGTGTTTGCAAACTGGAAGGGAGGAACCAATTCTCTGAGATCATCTGCTGCAGCCCTGCACCACGAGCAGCAGCTCTCTCATGGTTAGTTTGGTTCTTCTAGAGCCCCCACAATGCCAAAGATTAAGTCCCCAAACCTCCACATCCCTTCAGGAAAATAAAATGGGCTAAAGCCCATGAGACAAAACTGTAATAAATTTTAGCAATAAAGCCAGAAAAATCTTTACTGGTTTAACTTTTCTTCACCAGACTTTGATTGATTTCTGCACCAGGATTATTAGGAGCAACTCCTATTAAGTGTGACTTTTCTTTCGACATTCACATCAGAAATCCATGCTGCCAGCAGCAATGCCCACTCAGACTGGAAGGGTTTGTCATGAAAAGATCACCTCCCATACTCATCCCACAGCAAGTCCCCTTAGTGTGATCCAGCACAGCACGGCTGCACAAAGAGGAAATGCTTGCAAGGCAGTCAACTTTTTCTGTAAATATAACATCCAGCATGAGGCTTCCAGGACTGTTAGATTGCTTTACAAAAGACACATTTTCCTTGGTTACAGTCTGGGGAGGAGGAGAGCCACATTCTCAAAATATCAGAAGGCAAGATACTGTGCTGCAAGTGGGAACTCAGCTTGGACCTGCTATCTCCAGGATCAGAATCATATTAGCAGAAGCTAGGGAGGGAAAAAATAAAGAACCAAAGAAGGTTCACTGTGTTGCTGTTGCAGGAAAGAGAAATTCAATTCTACAGCCTGGGTTGTAAGGAGGTGTGATGGCAAACCAGAAATCTACCAGAAAAGTTATCAGCACTGATGGAAATGTCATCCCCATCACTGAAGAGCACCCTAAACTGCCCTGATCTCACAGGGCCCTTTTTCTAACTCCATTCCTGGGCCTGGAAGCTCAGCAATCAGTCTTGTAAATTTTCAGTTTTTAAATCCAGGCAGGAGGTTTGTTTTTCTTGAGCAATGTGCCAATGCTATTTTGTGCTGTACAGCTTCCAGTATTTTCTTAAGTGCCTTGAGAGGCTTGGCATGAAGGGCACTGTGGAAATGGAGCTTTAACTGATTGCTTCCAGCTTCTGCTTTGTAACCTGCCTTCAAAATGAGGGATTTCAGCAGCAAGAGACACTCCTTTCCCTGCACATGAGGGGAACTGTGCCTGCTGCAGCACACACCAAACAGCAAAATGTGTTTCAGCAGTGCCATGAGCAATGTCCCTCCTTGGCAGGGTGGTGACCAACATCTCCATCCTCTGAGCACCACAAAGGGCTCCAGTTTAGAACAGAACCCTCAGCCTTCTCTATGCCCACACTGCAAGGTGCACTGGATATTTCTCTTTCAGCCAGCCACTCCAAGGAGTGGCTGACAACATCCCTCCCCATGCAGAAACCACCTACAACCACGTGGGGAAGAACTTTTCCACCTACCAGAGAGGTCAGCCACAATCACAGCTTCAAATTCACTAATAGATGAGCACACCAGAGCCCACTAAAATGAGCTCAGCTAATTGGAGGTGTTGGGGGATGACTAATTTATGACTAGCCATGGCCAGGAAAACTTCTCTGCTTCCAGACTCGTGTGCACTATCCCCAGCTGCCACCCTGACCTGCAGGTCACATCCACAGCACCACTGGGAGCAAGGAGCAGGGATAAAGGGAAAACAGTATAATGCTTTCCCCCATTAACACTTGACTTTGGGCACAGAGCATCACACTGTGCTTTGTCCAGCATCTTTAAAGATTTTTGAAAGACTATCCTAATTAATCTGTGGAGGAATTCAGGCAAGATAGCTTTAAGTATTTTCAGCTTAAAAATGCGGTGTTGTCAAGCATTTTCCTTGTTCCTATTTCACAATATTCTCATGTGTTTGAGGCCATTATACAGGAGCATAAAGCATCAATAAACCCCAAGATTATGCAACAGCATTAAAACACATAATACTTTGAAGCTCCACAGTATTACTATTTAATGATAATAATTTTCCTGCCTTTCATCCAGAAGGACCCCCCCAAAGTAACAGTTCTCCCAAAATAGAAGAGCAGCTGCCTGTGAGACAGGACAAAGCAAAAACCCTTACAGTGACTTATAGGGGGAAAAAAGGAAATGACAACTCTTGTCCATAGGAAGATACTACTGAAATTCAGCTAAGTGGGATGAATCCAGAATTCACTGGAGAGAGCATCTGAGGATTTCTGCTAAGCAAAGTTTTGCTCCTGATCCACAGACATAAAGCTAATAATAATAGCAGTAATATTAATAATAATAATCATCAAATAATAATCATCAAAACAAGCCTTCTGGGCATATTTGCCTTGTGTAAACTGATCACATCACAGTGATAGCACTGGCCACTTCCAGAGCAACTTCCACCCAGTTGTGTCAATGCATCTCACAACCATTAATGAATAATGCTGTGTTTTGAATGCTAAGATAACAAATGTTATTCTCCTTTCATGTCATGATTCAAAGTCTATTGGGTTGTAAGGTAATTTGAATCAATTCCTCATTGCTTAAAAAAAATACCAAAACCAACCACAAAGAACAAATGAGGGGAAAAAAAGCCAAAGTTATGCACGGCGTCCTGTGAAGGACTTGATTCTTGGTGCGGCAGCTAAGAAACCAATTAGTGTCTCATTTAAGAGAAAATCAGAAGCAGCAATAGGTACTTGTGCTAAACCAGAGCCCAGACACTTCCCAGAAGGGACACGAGCTGTGCAGCACGTGCAGAGCTGAGGAGGGGGTGGCTGAGGGACGTGGGCTCAGTGACACACAGCATCACCCACGAGAGCCACCCAGGGCAGGTGTACTGCCCTCTGCTTGGTGGAGGAACAAAAATCATGACAAGAAACAGCCCCTTCCCCACACATAAATACACCACAGTCAAGAGAGGGGAGGCCTCCTCCCTGCTTCTCTCCTTTTGCTTATTTTCCATCAGTCACAACACAAATCAAACTGCCAAGGCCTCCAGACAAGTCAGCAGTCCTGCTGTCCCTGGCAGCAGCAGCCCAAGGAGAGCTTTGGGATGGTGTCCCTGCTTTGGGGGCAGCCCCACAAGCTGCTGTCCCTCCCTGCCGTGCCAGCCAGGGGCCCTGAACTGGGGACAGCCCCCAAACTCAGAGAAGTGGCTCATGCACTATTGATGCCTTTTCCTGGTCTTAGAAAAGAAAAGCCAGACATGGTCAGAGGGTTGGAGGTCCTTTACCTCGGTATTTTAATAGGATCCCATTGGATGCATTGCTTCACCCAGGTGGAACACATTGCAATGCCCTTTCCCCCAGTCCAGTACACAATTAAAGAACTTACACATCAGCATATCTGACAAGGGGGCCCAATAAGGGCTGGGCTGGGCTAAGCTCTTGTTCACAGAATCTGTCCTGCTGGGGGACCTTGAGTTCTTACAGCAATAGAATGTTTGCTCTCCTGACTCTGCAGCTCTGGGGTGTTTGGTCTCCTGGCCGACAGGACACCAAGAAACCAGGCTGAGCTATCAGGCCTCAAACATTACAAGTGTGCATGCTGATACTTGTGGATACAGAGAACTGGGTAACAAGTATATAGAAGAAAAAGCAAAAATCCTTCAGGCATCACTACCAACACAGCTGCTGGCTCAGGGTCACAACCAGGATCAGCCAGCCCAACCAACCCACCTGCTTTAGACTGCACCACCAAAATCTGCAAACCCCCAAATCATCAGGCACTTCAAAAATTGTGAGTTGACATTAAGTACATGATTTGCTACAAAATCAAAAGCATAAAAGTGATACAGAAATTAACATTTTACTTGTCCAGACTGGGGTATTGCTTTAGACATGGTGCTGCACTGCTGTTTGCTCTAGGATTTATTTAACAGCTAGATAGAAATAAGTTGGCCTTCAAAGAAGAGCTTGAGTCTTCCCTTTGAGGAAACAACTGAAGTTATATCTCAGTACTATACTATTTCCTTGAATCCAGAAGAGGAGGAAGGTTCAGTTTCATAAGAAATGAAATCAAGAGACTAAACTTCCAAGTATTTGGGCTTTACTCTTATCTTATGCAGGAATTAATTTTATCACATAAATAGACATAGATCTCCCACTTCCTATTAACTCCTAAGGGGTAAGAGCTAATCTTGAAACTACTGCTGAAGAGAGTCACCTTAACAGCAATTTTCATCTCTGCAGATAAGGAGCTCAGAGACTGTACTAAGTCATGTGGTGCTTAATGCATTTCATAAATGAATTGGTTCCTAAACTAACTTATATTCAGATGAGTTCATAGAATATGCTTGCAAAAGGGGAGCAGGGAAATCTTGTCTATCTGCATGGAGCTGGTTGGAGTTTGCATCTGGGCCCTTGAACATTTTAGCTGCTCTGTTAATACCCAAATCCAAGTTTCCCCAAATCCTACCCATAGACATCTTTCTTCACAACTACACAGCACACATTTAGTTAAATCTGATGAAAGCAAGTCTGTTAGCAAAGAGAGGCAGGCTCAGTTATCAAGCAGACAAGTATCTGGAGAAGTCCATATGCATTTAGACTTTACAAACTCCCAATTTGGGATGGAGGCTCCTATTTTATATTTTACCAAAAAGAAACTTAAAAGCCACATTGATGATGGCTTACCAATCGTCTAACTACCAAAGCTGCCTTTGCTAACAGGTATTTTTCTCAACAGTAGACCTGCCCATTTAGTTTTGAATTTGAGTTTTGAAGGAATTGTTTCATTGGCCATTGAAAAATAACCCACACATGGAGGGTTTTGCACACTCATTAGTTAAACACCACTGTGTTTTTAACCATTCCCTCATGTGGAAGAGGGAGGAGAAGCAAGCAAGGCAAAGCTTTCTGTAAAGCCCTTCCCCCTCACATCAGCACTTCAGCTTAGGGCTACACTGACTGCCACATAATTTATTTAACTTCAGAACTAGTGTGCAAATAAGCTTTTGGATGCCAGCCACAGAGCAGTCTCCAACACAGAAACTATGAAGTCTTTCTTTATTAAATACCCCCAAATCAATGTCCCAAGCAGTGATACCCAGGCATGCACGGGATTTGGGTCAGCAAAGGATTTCTTATACACTGCCCACTTTTTGTTTAACACTTCCAGCTTTGTGCACTGCACCTTTTGGGGTTTTACTGTTTTACTCACAAAACAATGCCATTAAATGCTAACAAGTCAAGTCCTTATGAAAATGTGTACTTGTCCTGCTGATTTTCTCTCCACCTCAAACTGAGTTCTGTACAGAAAATCATTTCAATGCAAACCCACTGAAAGAGTTCTGGACTTTTTCTAAACTGATGAGCCCAATTCAAACCATTCATCCAGGGCTGACTCTGGAAATTCACTCAGACTCACCTCACCTGGGCACTCTGCATGTTTGGAAACTGAGCAGTGTTTAGATGAGGCATTGCAACATTGGTGGAAAGAGCACTGGACTGGGAGACTCCCAGCCTTGGCTTCCTGTAGCCAGGCCAGTGAACTGAAATGTTATTTCAGTCTGTACCTGTCTCCCAAATACACCATGAGCTCCCAATCCCGTCCTTCTGTGCAGTACTAGGAGACTTACCCATGACAGTGACACAGGAAAGAGAGGCATTACTAAAGGGACAGATAGAACAAACTACACTTGAAGAGATTTTTTTAAAATTTGAAAACAGTTTTTTCTTTCCCAGATCTGACATTTAGGAGAATGAAAGCTCTTTCCCATTCATAGCCACACCAAGAGTTGTACCAGTTTAAGTAAGATTTTATGGACAGGGTAAAACTGCACTGATGCAATAAAATTGATTGAGAAAATGATTTCATTAAAATGGTGCAGTCGACTCATGTAGGAATTATTATTTTGATTTAGGGATATCAATTTAGCATAAATCAGCAATAAATCCATTTAAGATTGAGGTATATCACTGTGTTTTTCTTGTCTAGGGAAGAGTGTAAAAGAGTACAATTGAAAATATCATTAGGAAGAAATAGAAGCATGAGAGCTCATGAGAACAAGAGCTATGAAATCTAGAAATTACTTTCAATTAGTAACTGCTAAAACAGAAACATTCCTTCCTAGTGTATTTACATATGAACCATTCCAGTCTGCTGGAAAGCACGTGGCTGAGGCAGGACAGAAAAGCAAGAGATCAAGTACATCAAGTTAGATTAAATAATGCTTTTATCCCACCAACACTATCTTACCCAGGCAAAGCAGTTCCTCTCGCAGGGCTGCCTGGTCTGGCACTGTAATTCTGGTCAAGGAGCTTTTTCTCCAAAAAGCAAAGTTGCACATCAGACTTAAGTGGAATCTGGCCCAGTTCCACAAGAGGAGGTTTTTAGGGAACCTCAAAAGACAATGCTAAAAGCCTCCTTTCCTCCATTCTTATGACAGCTCTCCAAGAAATCCAAATTTAAGTCTGTTAGACAGGCAACAGGAACATGAATGAAGATGGGTAGATGAATGAACACATGAGCTTGTCCAGCCACAGAACTACACAAGTCTGTGAGATCCACTGAAATCTGAGCTCTTGCTACACAGCAGGCAGTGGAAGCAGATTGGAACTGGAAGCACTTATGATGGCAACTGTCCCCTTAAATCAGCCTCCAGAGAGACAGTGCAGTGCTCCAATATCAGTGTAAGGAAACTGGGACTGCGTCTCTTAAAGCCCAGAAGGTTCAGTAAGCAGGGAAGGCTGGAGAAAGCCTTGCTTTCCCTTTGCTTCTCCCTGGGAAGGTTTTAGAAGCCTTGACAAAATGGCTAAATCTGCTTCATTTGGCCACAGACTCTCTTCTTCTGTAGCCCCTGTGTGTGTAGCCCATGGACATCCTGACAGTGTGTACAGTTATATAATGAGCTCCAGAGACAAGAATTGCATTTGGCTACAGAAAGCTGAATGCTTCTAAGAAAGCAATTTCCCTTCTTACACTGGTCTCCAAGAGATTCACCCATCAAAACGAATCAGCTGTTGAACTGAGTGAGGCTGCAGCCTGTGCTAACACTGAGAGCACTCCTGTAATAGCTCAAGTCCCTTTCTACTATCTTTCATCTGCTTTAGCTCAGTGTTGCTGGTGTATGAACTTTAAAGAGCTCTGAAAAAGATGTTAACGAGCCCTAAAGAGGAGAGTGCTCTTGCGATAGTCATTTCGAGGAACACCTGTGAACTATTGAGTTTAATTAGCCTGCAGCTGGCACCGAGTGTGTGTGCAAAGACAGGGGATTTATTATCGCATTGCCAGGCCTCAGATTGCCTCTTCCAGCACATTCTTTTCCTGTTTGTTTGTTTGGTGATAAAGGACACATAGAGAGTGAGGGCAATTTAACCAACAGGGGATTCCCTGTTGGAAAGGGTGCCAGACACGGCAGTGCTGGGATGCTGGGAGGTGCCTCGGAGTGGGGAGAGCCTGGCAGGGTGAGCTGATGGTGAGCTCTGCACCCCAGCCCTGTTATTTACCGTGTCCCAAATCCATACCCTACAACTACACAACAGCTAAGGGCCTGAATTTTCGTTTCAGTAATGCATTATACTTCTTTTTGTTACTCCTCAGGACTCCACTTAACTCTACAGGCATCCTAAAACAAACCTAAGAGGTGAGAACAGCCTCTGCTGCCACTTTATTCTGCCATCTACAATACCCAGTGACTTTCAACCCAGGTAGCTGTTTCAGCACCAATTATGTCACAGTGTCACACACAGCTGCATGTGTTTTCATCAGCCACTGTGAATTACAATTGTTCATCCTCAAATATCTCCAACCCACCTGCCTAAAATCATGGCTGCACTCCCACCTGACATCAGTTTTCTCCTCTGCCCTCCTATTTACTGAGCAGAGTTTGAAGAGAGAAATGAGGATATGCCTCACATATTATGCAGAAGCCAAGCAGAGTCCTAACTCAGCCCCCCTGGACTCCACCCAGAGCAGGCAGTGCCCAGTGCCCAGTCCCCAGGGCTCTTGGGTGCCAGCCTCCCTGCAGCAGCTCTGAGGCTGGGCTGGAGGCTCCTGCCATTCTCAGAGAAAGAAGAAACACTTTGGAGGCTTTTATCTTTGAATGACTGTTCTCCTACCTTGTGCTAAATTCAAAATACCTCAACAGAAACAATGCCCTACTTAAACCACAATGTACAAAATAATTATCATCTTGACATCATCCTTACTGACAGCAGCTCATCTCCACAGCTGGAGCACGAGGCTTCCCAGGCTGATGGGGCTCCATCCTGCCATCACCTTGACACTGCCAACTCAGTCGTGCTGACATTCCTTCTACTTGACATTGGAAAGCCTTCAGTAAATCTGTACTGACATCTTAAATTCTCTTTTCTTCCCCCCACACTTTCCTCCTGTCATGTCATCTCCATAAAATTGCCCTGCCCTTGTTTCACTTCCTTTTGACATCCTATTGTTACCTGCACAGATCCTCTTTAGCACAGCGCTTCTGTCACAAAGGCACATCTCCAAAGACCTGACACAGGAGCACCTGCACGAGTGCGCCAGGAGTCTCATTAAAATGAATTAAATGTCTGTGTTATCACTTCTACCCCTTCCCAGCAAGTTATTCCTCAAACCACAGCCTCACCCTGCAGTGCTATAAAGCACTTGAAGAGAGAGTAACTCCTGTGACAGCCAGGCTTGAGCCAGTCTCTGATCCTGGGGAGGACACAGGGGCCAAGCAACAAACTGCCCAGTGGCTCTCCAGTGTCACAGCTTAGTGACAGCTCAAAAACTTCCTGCAGTCTGAGTGTGGAAAACACAACTCACCACACCACAGTGAGCCCAGCACCAGGGATGATGGGGATGTAAACAGAAACACAGCTCCTACAGCCTGTGTTACCCCATGTACCAACACTTGTTATTCACAGCTCAGCCCCAGGGATGCAGCTCGGAACATTCCCAAACCTTCAGCCCAGGGATGTGACCCAGAACCATCCCAGACCTTCAGCCCAGGGATGTGACCCAGAACCATCCCAAACCTTCAGCCCCAGGGATGTGACCCAGAACCTTCTCAAACCTTCACCCCTGGGGATGTGACCCAGAACCTTCCCAAACCTTCAGCCCCAGGGATGCAGCTCGGAACATTCCCAAACATTCAGCCCTGGGGATGTAAACAGAAACACAGCTCCTACAGCCCGTGCTACCCCATGTACCAACACTTGTTATTCACAGCTCAGCCCCAGGGATGCAGCTCGGAACATTCCCAAACCTTCAGCCCCGGGGATGTGACCCAGAACCATTCCAAACCTTCAGCCCAGGGATGTGACCCAGAACCATCCCAAACCTTCAGCCCAGGGATGTGACCCAGAACCATCCCAGACCTTCAGCCCAGGGATGTGACCCAGAACCATCCCAGACCTTCAGCCCAGGGATGTGACCCAGAACCTTCCCAAACCTTCAGCCCCAGGGATGTGACCCAGAACCTTCTCAAACCTTCAGCCCTGGGGATGTGACCCAGAACCTTCCCAAACCTTCAGCCCCAGGGATGGAGCTCGGCACCGTCCCAAACCTTCAGCCCTGGGGATGTAAACAGAAACACAGCTCCTACAGCCCGTGCTACCCCATGTACCAACACTTGTTATTCACAGCTCAGCCCTAGGGATGCAGCTCGGAACATTCCCAAACCTTCAGCCCAGGGATGTGACCCAGAACCATCCCAGACCTTCAGCCCAGGGATGTGACCCAGAACCATCCCAAACCTTCAGCCCCAGGGATGTGACCCAGAACCTTCTCAAACCTTCACCCCTGGGGATGTGACCCAGAACCTTCCCAAACCTTCAGCCCCAGGGATGCAGCTCGGAACATTCCCAAACCTTCAGCCCTGGGGATGTAAACAGAAACACAGCTCCTACAGCCCGTGCTACCCCATGTACCAACACTTGTTATTCACAGCTCAGCCCTGGGGATGCAGCTCAGAACATTCCCAAACCTTCAGCCCCGGGGATGTGACCCAGAACCTTCTCAAACCCAAGGCAGCAGCACTGCCCTCACAAGGAGGGGCTGGACAGCACCTTCATTCCCCAGCCCAGGCACCCTCATTAGCAGGTTCATCAGCCTCATTACAGGGCTGTCCCCTCATTAGCAGTGAGGGAGCCCCAACGTGACCCTCCTATGCTCCCCCAGGCAGGGAACCTCAGGGACACATGGCCAGGGACCCATTTCATACTGCAGATAATTAACAGGCTTTTAAGTCCCCTTTAGGAGGGAACCCCAGGCCTTGTGCTCATTCTATGAGAAAAAAACAAGATGTATTTGTGCCTGGTGAGGTGAGGAAAGCAGGGGAACAGCCCTGTGAAACCACAAGGGAGTTAAAACCCATACATGCTTTTGTGGTGTCTAACAGATTTTATGCTAATACAATTTACACAGAATTAAAAAAATACTTTATATACATGGAGTCTTTCCCAAAATTCAGTTATATGTTTTGAGATGTAAATACATACCTGCTCTAGAAGTGTAATTAAGCTGTCCATGCAATTAAAAAGCACATTGTTTTATTTGCATAATTCCATGCAGCTTTTTCTTTATGGATAGACCCTGAAATACAATGTTTTCCTGACACGAGATTTCTTTTCTTTGTTTATTGATCTATATTTCTCCAAGCTGTAAAAATCACTTAGAGCCCAGGAAAGCCACAAGGGCCAGACCAAGAGCCTGCAAGTTCAAACACTGATGTGGATTTCATATACGCCAAAAGTCAGACCAACAAAATGAAATCTATGTACTCCTAACTCAAAAATGAGAAAAAAACGTCCCTCCAGATATTTCCTGAATTCCAAATCTGCAGTGTACAGTTCCTTCAGAAAAAAATATCCAGGCTAGGAGAAAAAATATATATGAAAAAACACCCTAACTGATGAGCAATAGATGTGGACATCTTATGTCAGAGGTATCTATTAATCAACTTCTGCTATGTGTATTTTATGTATCTAATAAACACCTATAAATTCCTCCGAAACTACCTCTGCCAGAAATACCTCGTGTCTGTACTGTCTTTTAAACCCTTCCTAAACTATTCCTTCCTCCTTCCCCATGTCTGCTAACCTGTGCTCCCACCAATGCTCCAGACTGCGGCTCTCAGGTCTGAAAACAGATGTCATTAAAATCCCAGAGAGTTTAAACTCAGAGAGTTGAAACCAGGTGTCATTAAAATCCCAGAGAGTTTAAACTCAGACACTTTAAACCAGGTGTCATTAAAATTCCCAATGAAACCTGCCCACATGGACACACTGCCACCACAACACGTGAGAGGGTTGATCCCATACATCCATGGCAATAAATCACTACAGGCTGCACAGCACTCACCTCTGCAGCAGTGGAAAATAATTAGATTGTGCATCTAGATAAGCTCTAATGGGGCATCTGTGTCTGGGTGGCACAACTTGGTGCTGGGGCAGCCCCAGGAGCCTGTGCAGGTGTCACTGACCCCTCTGTGTCTGTCCCAGCCCCAGGAGCCTGTGCAGGTGTCACTGACCCCTCTGTGTCTGTCCCAGCCTGGGGAGCCTGTGCAGGTGTCACTGACCCCTCTGTGTGTGTCCCAGCCCCAGGAGCCTGTGCAGGTGTCATTGACCCCTCTGTGTCTGTCCCAGCCTGGGGAGCCTGTGCAGGTGTCACTGACCCCTCTGTGTGTGACCCAGCCTGGGGAGCCTGTGCAGGTGTCACTGACCCCTTTGT
The DNA here is from genome assembly GCA_013400955.1 of Drymodes brunneopygia. Lineage (NCBI taxonomy): Eukaryota > Metazoa > Chordata > Aves > Passeriformes > Petroicidae > Drymodes > Drymodes brunneopygia. Next base: position 45,072 of record VZTZ01027052.1, read on the forward strand.
GTGTGACCCCAGTGTGTGGCTGCAGGGCCTGTGGGGATCCCAGCTGCCAATGCATGGCTGCACACCCAATAACCGAGGAAATCTCAGATGCAAACACATTAGGGAGGGCATTACTACACATTTTTTGATCAACAATACATCAGCAGAACATTTTGCTACTGCTGCTAACTCTCTGCTGTGGTTGAGAAACAAATGCTTGAGGACATGTATCACTACACTCCTACTGCGTGTACAAGGGATAAACTCCTGTATCCTCCCCAGAATACGACTGTCAGCAACTACAGTGAATATTGAAGAGATGGAATAGGGTTTGTCATGCATTTTCCTGGCTTTTGTGAAACATTTGTTCACCAGATTTGCCAACTCTCAAAATGCAAGCATGCACAAGCGGTCTGCTAATCCAGGGAATTAGCAAGGTACTGCTCCAACATTGCAAGACAAGAGTGCTCTGTTTCATACAAATGGGCTTTAGACCAGCCATCACTACACCCTGTGAACAGCTCACCCATTCTACCTAAGATCTAGAAATATATCAGGTGATCAAAAACAAAACAGAAAAGTTTCATGCTATCAACCTTTTGAAACAAAGGTTCCTGGGTTGGGACTGTTTTCCCCTCTCCCTTCTGAGCTCTGCTAGTCTGCAAAGACAGAACCTTCCAGCACAAGAAAATAAGATTTAAGCACATCGGAAATAAAAGAGGCCAGTTGCTATCACATTGTGATTATCAGCACTGCTGCCAGCAACCCACACTGGAGCCAGAGTCTCTTCAAACACCATAAATTCCAAGCTGCCTTAAAGAACACGAGCCTTCATCTATCTCTGAGACCCTGCAAGGTCAGGGGAAGGCTCCTGCTTTGCTGCATACGCAAAACAAAAACTGTTCAGTGCAAATAAATAAATTAGTAATAAAGTAGTGATATACTCAGATTTTCTGAATAATTCAAGTCTCATTCTTAAAGGTGACAGAAACACAGCACAGGTTGCTGGCTTGGGGATGCTGAGAAAACCCAATGGTGGGGACAGAGGGTTTGTGATCTATAGAAATCTGTCCAAGGTGGGGTCTAGTTGATGAATGGTTCCTTTTCAGGCAGAGCTATTTAGGGTTTGGATGTTTACAATAGGATTCCCATTCCATGCAAAGCACCACTGCTACATTTTTTATATCCTTTAACAGATACAATACACACTTCCATAATATGTCCTTCCTTGTAAAATCCAAAATACAGGTCCAAATGCCCAGCAGCTTTACACACTTCCATGTGGCCTTGCACACATGCACATTTATGCACACACACAGATACATGAGGAATTTATTTCCAAATGTGGTCACACGTGCAACTTAAATACTTTTAAAGGGAGGCATCAATTTTTATCACAGGAAAAAAAATTATAAATCAATTAACAGCAAAAGGCCTTTTCCTGCAGTACGGAATACAGCACTGTAGGAACATCCATAACCCCAACACTTGCAATTCCCAACACCGACCATTCAGTCACACTGAAAGCCTGACACAGCAACTGAGCCAGCAAAGGAGCCCATTCATGACACAGCATTTGAGACACCAATCTTCGTGTGCACACTTCACCAAACAGTACACCAGAAATTATTTTAAAAAGAAGAAAAACACAGGAAGCAGCTTACAATCATGAAAATCTGACATAACAGTACATAATTCCATCCTCATTCAACACCTAAAACTGGAAGGCAACCTTGAAAACCCTTCAACAAATGAAAAAACAAGGATGCACAGTAAGCAGCTCTTCCAAAAAAACCGTATCTGCTTTCCCCAGAAATTCTTCCTACACAAATCCAGTGATCCTGTGCCTAATCCTGCTGTTGACAAGGCTATTGGATTGCTGTTAGTGGCTGGCTTGCCCTGCAGATCCAGCATGATGGCAGCAGTCCCTTGGGCAGAGAGCAGAGCAGCTGCTCCCCGCTCCAGCTGCACGCCAGGGCCGGGGCTGCAGACACCCACACCATCCATGCACTCCTTCAGTGCTGTCTCCAGGGCTCATTAGCATTAATTGTGACTTACAGACCAGAAAGAAGCCACGCAAACTGAGTTCACAGAGCTCCCAAACCAGGCCACAGTGCAGATATGAGCTACATCAGTCTGAATGTGTGGACTTTTTAACACAAAGGCAAGTCAAGGTGCCCATGTGTGAACAGCATCGAGGTCTGCAAAGCTCTTCTCCTACAGCAGATTTATGCCAGCACTTGCTCAGTATTTTACTCATCCTCCTGCATCTCCAGTGGCCTTCTGTACCTGAAGTTACCTGCTTGCCTCCTGAACCCTCACCTTCTCTCCTGACAGGGTGGGGAATCAGCTACTCACAAATTCCTCTTTCTAACCTCCACTGAGTACTAGTAAGGCAGCAGGAGTGGAAAGCAGTTTTTTAAGTACACCATTCACATAAGCCTCGTTTTTGCTGAAAGAGCACCAAAAATAAACCCCTCAAGAATCCAGTCTCTCATATTCTCATAGCTTATACCTCCACTCAGCTTCAATAAGCCAGCAACAATATTCCAAGCCCAGACTCTGTATCACTGGGATCACTGGGGCTCGAGTAAAGCAGGAATTTAGCCAGCACCTACTTAATTCCAAATTCATTTAGTATCTCTATACCCCTTCTACAAATAAGCCTTACAACACTGTGAGTCAATCAAGCCAGGCACTAGTAAAATATTTTTTTTAAAAACCCTTAAATCTAATAGAAGATTACTGCACTCAACCGTAGAAACAATTTTAAGCCTAAATTTGGCAAGACACATTAGTTTTATATGGAACTAAATTATTTCCAAGTGTCCAGGAAATACAATTCAGTAATTACAGCTATATTAGCTGGATGCAAACGAAGCAAGAGGCAGAGCTTATTTACCACTGAGTGGGTGAGTCACCCTGGCCACCCTCCAGAGCAAGGACAGGCTTTGCTGAAGACTGACCCAAATCCAAGAACCAAAGATGCTCAAAGCTGATGGTGAAAGGACTTGAAGCCTTGTGAGTACTGACATGTGGGCATATTTGTAAGGTATCAGCACTCAAGGAGGCCAAGCTTTTGAGGAGCTCAAGCTTTTGAGGAGCTCAAGTCTCTCTTTCCAGCACTAACAGAGAGGTTTGATTTTCCAACATGCTCAGTCCCCAGCACCTGTGATGGTGTGATGCTGCTGTCCCAGCAGCCGAGCCCCAGGTGAAGACACAGGGCTCCAAACCTTCTGTGCATCCAAGGAGAAAACACCTCCCTCGCCCTGCCTGCAGTGGTGTCTCCTTGCTCAAACACCCCCCTGCAGAAAGCACCGTGCTTGGATTGCCAGCAGCCCAGCCCCAGGGGACAGGGGAGCTGCAATGCTGTGATGGGGACAGCTCAGTGAGCTGGCAAACAGAGACAGACAGGGCTGGGCCAGCAGCACCACAGCCACACTGCAGTGCCCGAGAGCTTCCAGAGCATCCCCACGCTGGGCCTTCTCTCAGGATGTGTTCGGGGCACAATTTTTACAAGACATTTTCCTCCTGGCTGAAAACAGAGCTCACACTAAATTAAATGAAGCTAAAGCCTATCATCTGTACACCCTACAGGAAAGACACCATCATCATTGTCAAGTGAAAACCTGGAAGCCAAGCAGGAGGCAAAATAACCTCTGCTCCCCATCACGCTGCTCTAAAAGCACTGCACTCAGCTGACAGCAGAAATGGATTTGGTAATGCAGCAAGGGAAAAATACAGCATGGGACAACCTTTCCAGTTCAGCATTCTCCACCCCCATGTTTTCCACAATAATTAATAACCAAAGCTGTTAATGTTTAAATGATCCGTGCTCTCTGGTGCAGTCAGCAATACCTCCAGAGGCTTTCCACTGGGGCTAGCATTATTAACTGTATGGATGCCTGAGGATACAAACTCTTTAATGGATGAAAGGGTGTTTCTATACTGTCTCCAAACATTTAGGAACTTTTGTTTTAAAGTTGAATTGGCTTAATAAAGCATTTAGGGTTCTCAAGTTTTGCGTAAATGTCCAGGTAGTCCAGGGTTAAAGGCAAACAAAGTTTTCCCCAACCCTCAAGTGCTAATAGCCATTATGTATTGCTCTTCCCCATTCCAACAGGGCCAGAACATCCAACCTACTTCCAGTCTTCCCAGCAAATGGTTATCCAGGGAGAGCAGGCAGGGATCAGCCAACCCCAGGAAAGCTGAGCAACAAGAAGGGAGAAGCTTTCTCTGGTTTCCCACAGCACCAGAAACGAAATCACTCCCCAACATAGCTCCAACACTCTGGCTTTTGTTTATTTGCTTAAGTCCTTGGGAACCTCTGCAGTTACCAACACACTTGTCAGCAGTTATGGCAAAAGGGTATTTTTGCATGGAATTATAATCATGATAATCACCAGGTTTTCCTGCCCAGCCTTCTCCAACCCCTCCCTGCCCATTCCCCCATCCCAGGATTAACACAGATGAAGGAAACTTTTAAGACCAAAGCAATTTCTCCATTTCTCTTTTTTTTCAAGCTTAATTTTCAAAGAGCCAGGGGTACGGAAGTTCATCCTGCCTGTGTGTGTTTCCCTAGCTGTCCCCCTTCTAATAACTTTTGAAACCCGCTAATTTCAAGTCAATGTGACAGCAGGGCAGAGGTCTCCACAGTGCCAAGTTCCCAGAAGTTCAGCGAGGAGCCTGTAGCCACGCAGGGAAAGGCGCCTGGCTTCTCTCACCTCCCACCACGGGGAAGGCTGGCTGTTAGCTCACACCTCATTAGACAGCACAAACCCACAGAGGAAATCAATTACCAGATAAAAGTCCATCGGAAACCAGCCTTCAATCATCCTGCTGCTCATGCAACTACTTGATTCGTAATTCTTCTGACAGCCTGATAACAAGGGCTGCCGTGGCCCTTCCTCGGGCAGCAAAGGAGAAAATACATCAAGACCCACAAAAGGCATCCTTGTCTCCTGCACCACCACAGGCTCACCCATGGCCTTGCACTGAGAGGGAGCAAGGGCAAAGCATCATTTAAATGGTCACCAGGTACCATCAAGAACTCAGGGACCTGAAGGATTTGTTTGGTAACTAGATAGATTTAGAGCCACAAGATTGATTGTAAACACGCACCAAAAGATGGATGTTCCTCCCACCAGGCAAAGTTCAACCCATTTAAACCAATACTTCAGAAACACTGAAATTCTCCTGAACATTTTGGTCTCTCATTCCTTTTCTTTGCTGCTGCAGATACCAGGGACGTAGTTGAGATCCCTGCACTCCCAGGCTTTGCAGGAAGACACCCAGACACTGCAGCCTGTGCACTGCTGAGGTTCCCCAGCTCACCACCCACAGCTGAGCTCCACTCAGCCAGGACAGATTTCTCTGAGCAGCTCGAGAGCCAGCACTATCAGCTACACTTGCCGGAAGGACTGAAAACAAAACAAAAACCAACAAAAAGCAAAATAACCTTAAGTGCCTTACTAACAGCTGGGCTCTTTCTTTTTCCACTTAGGGACTCATTTCTCTAAAACAGAGGCTTCATTCTTCAACATAAGACTTCAAATACATGGAAAATCTGAACCAGACCTATCACACCAGGCTACAGTTTCCAGCAGGATGGTTTAATGGGCTCGTTGAAAGCATTCTTCAAATGTTTCATTCCTGCCATTCCTTTCCCTTCATGGTTCTTCTTTATGGACAGATGCATGGGAAATGGGGTAAAATTGGGCCCACAAGGATCAAGGGAGTATGCCCAAGCATGTCATGTGTTCTGTGTGTTATTGGCAGGGCTGCAGATTGATTTATTTCTGGTTTTTGTGACAGACACGGCACTTGCAGTTCACAACAGACAAACCCAGACTGGCTGCAGATGAGCAGGGAGTAACTGAGCTCATGCCAGGGCTGTCTGGCTGGACTGGTGACGTGTGTGCAGCTCCACAGCCTGTGGATAACTTGTGTGCCTCTGTACCAGCTGTGGGGACAACAGTGACTGCCACTGTATCTCTCTGTGGTGCAGCTAGGGAGCAGATCTCCCTAGAAAGGTAATAACTGGGAGGTAAAATTTGGCAAATGCCTTCTCTAATTAAAGAGGCAGGCAGCTCCTCTTGGCCAGCCAGCAAAATTTGCCTCCACTCCCACCAACTTCTCCAGGATTTGTGTATCACTTGTATATGTACAATGTATATCTGTGTGGATAAAAGGTATGGACAGCCTTTATTTTTCAGGCTGAAAGCTTGAAACCATCCGTTCCCTTCTTCCAACAAAAACAACTCTTCAGGAGCACAGCAGGAAACAACCAAGTTTCAGGCAGACAAATGTCTAAGTGTGTGAAACTCAGGGTACCAGTAACTTGAATCCCAACTCTTGGGCATCTCTTCCCACATTTACAGTTCACAGCCATCCTACTGAAGTGCATTAATGTCATCATCAGAGAAGGTCTCATGAACAAGCACTACTACAGTGGAAAAGTCTTCTTGGTAGGCCTTACCTATAAATAATTCTGATTTCTGCACCACTATTAGTAACTATGAATTCGATTCTTTGGCTCTTCAGCACAGTGAAGACACTGGAATTGAATCATCATTTATATAGAGAGAAGCTCAAGGAGTTGTTAAATGCTGAAATGCTGGAGATTCTATAGCAGGGGTGGTTCTGCTTACATGAAGACAAACTGCACGAGATCAGCACACAACGGTGAGGCTGGGATTAAGAAATTACTTTGGCTTTAAGAGTGCTCTGCCTTAGTAAATCCAAGTCAGACTCTAAGCCTTGCAGTGTTATTTTTCTGTGGTTCTGTGTGTATTCACATCAAAGAACATGCACAGGTGTCTGGGCACTGGGTGGGGAAGGGAGAGGGTAGTTCAGGTGGGGAGGACAGGAGAGGAACAGCCGCAGTACAGGTGGAGAATCTGGAGCTGAAATACATTACAGTCTGGAGAAATCATCTTGTGTAACTGGTAGTACAAATTGGCTTTAAGAGACAACTCAGCTGGCACATGTATTCCCTGCTGAACAGTGATACCTATTCAAATGATCAAAACCTGTCAGTTCTTAAATTCAGGATAAATCCCAGACCTCAGAAACAGGCAAATGAAAAAAAAAAAAAAGGTTCAAAAGCAGTAAGACAGCAAATGTTACTCTCAGGACCAATCTCTCTGATATGCCTCAAGCTTGCTAACAGCATTCTAATGCCACAGGCACGTTACTTTCCTTTGCCCTCATATTTTATTTCACTGAAGCCCTGTCCTAATAACTGATTACCAAATACCAAACAAGCTGTAGTGTTATCTCGCTAGCTGGTGAAATATTTAGGTCCATTTAAGTGCCATGCAAAAATGAGTCTGAATATATGGGCTGTAGCAGGCAGAAACAGGAGTTTTGCATTCAGAGACAGGAATATCCTATTGAGGCCCATTCCTCACTCCCAGAACGTGCTCGTGCCCTCTCACCAGATCAATGCAAAGCAGCTGCTGTTGCCATAGGATAAAATGCCTCCTTCACATTTAATGTGGAAATTGCCATTCCTCCACCACATTCACAGCAAAGGAGGAAGCTGAGTGCCAGCCCCATCCTCCTGCCAGGCTCACCTGAAGAACTGCTCACCTACATAAAACCACAGAAAAGAAGTGCTTGCTTTTTTGTACATCTCAATGGAAACAACTGGCCTATAATACACCAGGTTCCTTACAACCATTGTAACATCCTCCTTTCCAATCCATGCAGTTTAATTTTTCATGAATATGTGAACAGGTTTAAAATAACTGCCCACTGGCTTTTATGGGGCCACTGTCCCCTGCAAAAATCAAAATCCACATTTTCAGAGCTGTGACATGCACAAACTTGCTTCAGCTTTTTCTCAGGGCATTCAGACACAGCAACCAATGTCCAGGAGAGACAACAGTGAGCCTGGCAGCAGCAGCAGTGCTGCTTTGACTCAGTCGAGGGCTTCATGCTTCTGCCTGCTCCATCCTGTGTGCTCACAGCACCTAAGGATGCAGGGGGAGTGGACACAACCCACCAAGAGAATTTCCACACCACAGAAGCAAACCAAATTTCTCCCCCACCCAAAGGAAAATAAAAACCTGCAGATTTGGCCCTCAATCATTGTTTGCTTCCAGACTGCAAAATGTTCTCTAGGTCTGGCAGTGAAGATTTAAAATAGCCTCCAAACACCAGTTCCTGAGAGATTTCCAGTCCAACTGCTCAGGGTCAGGACAAGCACCCAAATGTCTAAATCATGCTCTGACACAAACGCTTGTGCCACAGCAGTTGCAACACACCTGCAAGTGTAGATCTGACACTGCTGTGAAGGGCATCATTTCAACTTCTGTGAAGTGTGCAGAATTTCAGTGCCTGAAGCCCCATGTTTGCAGCAGCTGCACAACTGGAATAATCAGTGATTCACAGGCTACTGTTCTTTCAGCAGAGCCCTCTCTGGTCTTTCGTGTGAGACAGATAGTTAAGTCTGACTTTATTTGCATCATGCTTGCCAAGACCTGTGAATTGGGAATTAATAGCTCCCACTGCTCCCACATTGCAGCCAATTTTACTGTATTCACTCCAGCACGTATCAATGCTCAGTGGTCAGATGCAATTTTAATGAGAACCTCTACTGTTCTATTTATTTTAATACCTTTATTGCCCCATCAAATTTATAATAATTAAGCATATTATAATTATAGTGAATTAAACAGTCTTCTTAAATGTATCCCCCATTATTTTATAATCAATTAAAATTAATAAAATTGATTGTAAAATCTCATGTCTGATATATACTAATGGCTGTTCTCATCATTACACAAAGTTCTACTTCAGTAACAGCCAACTCCAAAGATTTCTGTACTATCAGAAGGTCTATAATAATCCATTTTCTTTACTGATCCTCTGATGCCTCCATCCCTTGCACAGAGTACCATTAATGCCTTGGTTTGGCAGGCTTCTTGCAGAGCCAGCAGCAGGCCTGGCTGCAGAGGGCTGGAAGGGAGCTGACGTGGCACCAGGTACAGGTAAATTGTCCCCATCCCATGTGACAGCAGCTCCCAGGCAGGGACAGGCCCTGCTGCTCCTGCTGGGCAGCACATGGGCAGAGAGGGGATCCTGGCAGCACAGTGCCTGCTTCCCTCTCCAGTCCACATTCCCCACTCACTAGCAGGGAGAATTCCCAGAAAAGCAGCACTTTCCCAACTAAATCATACTCAGTGTCCTGCACTCTCGTATTTCCTCACTTCCCATCACCTACAGCCTTTGTGCTTTCACAGCTGCTCAGCCATCTCCACTCAGGCCCTGGCAGCTGGGTGTTTCCTTGGCAATTACATCTCTTCAGTTGCTGAAAGCATCAGAAAATGACCCCAAAAGACCTCCTTTCTCCGTGAGAGCAAAAGGGAGCCAGTGGAATCACAGAGGTAATACAATTTTCAGTGTAAGTACATTAGCTCATGGAACTTCTTGCCACAGAGTCATCCCAGGGCAAACAGTTTGACAAGCACTCGATGTCTGTTCTGCACAGCTCAGTACTCACCAGCAGCACAGAAAGAAACAGGAACAAATGTCACCCACTGGATGAGTCTTGCCTTTTGTTTTCCTGTTTTGGGGTTATTCTGTGAGAGAAGGATCTAGAAAATGAACTGCCAGGAAACAGGTGCTGTGATCTCTGGGGAAACAGTGTTAAAAGGTGAGGACTCATTTCTCTGACTGCCCAAGCAGAATGTTCTTGCAAAGGGGAGTCTGCACGGTCTCACTGCAGAGCTGATGCATCAAGGTCTTCAAGAAAATGAAGAGGTACTCTATAAAACATCACCCCAAGCCCCAGAATTTCTGCAAAGCTTCAAGATGGAGCTAACAAGAACTCTCCTCCCACTGAATTTCCCCGAGAGCAACTTAGGTTAGTAATTATTAATTATACAAATCCAAGCTGACTTGCTGAACTTTGTGACCAACAGAACACAGAACTGGGCAGTACTCGCTGCATTTTGCTTTTGTCACCCTGGATGTGCAGTTTGGCTTCTCTATCCTTCAGCTTCCTTCACTGCTTTTATGTTCGAGGGGTGGTGGATGCATTTTAGCTGGGGGATTCCCCTGGCCAAAAAGAGAAGAATCCTTTGGGCCCGTGTTTCTATAGCACCTGACACAGCAACTCCCCACACCTTGATGGAACCAGCTCAGGTCTAACTTCTGTAGTGCAAAGCACAATGTGATTAGGGGCTCCTTGAAACCCCCTGATTTTCCTAAGCATCTCAGGGCACTGCAGCAAGAGGCTGGATGTGCCTGGTATCACTTCCTAATGTGCCTCGGCAGCTAATGGCAGGCACTTTAATGATGACACAATGCAGATTGCAGGCCCTTTTAGCACTTGTCAGGCTGCCTCGCTCCGAGCCTCCGCCTGCTCCTCTCCTCCTGACACGGCTCTGCACTGAAATGTTCTTTTCTCTGTCAGCTTTGGGGCGTGATTGGAGCTGCTACCCATCTCAGTCAGTGAGTGTGAACCTCCTTGTGCCACGGGGCCTCTCCACAAGTGCCTGGGCGTGGGAGGTGGCACTTGTCACACTGTCAGCCCCAGCTCAGCACTCTGCTCCGCACGCCCTGCTCCATGGCAGGGACTGCTCTGGCTCCCCCCAGCAGGGAAAAATCCCCGCAGTTCCATCACAGGGATGGCACAGGGAAGGCCATCTGCTTACTCAGAGCAAGCTTTTTATTTTTAGCCTGGCTGGAGGAGGCAGTGGCTGTGTAAATAAAGGCTGCTGTGAGTGTGAGTAAGCACGGCTGCTGTCAGCACGAGCAGTGAGCAATCCTGCACTCCTCGATGCAGGGCTGCAGTGGGAGCCCACAGCGAGGGCTCTGCGTGCACACACAGCTCTGGGAATCTCCCTGGGAATGCTCAGCTCCAGAGCCACACACGGACAGCAGCACAGCACCTGGACACAGGCACCCAGGGGCTCGCTGCTTTCAAGGAAGGAAATCAAACCACCACAGCCCCACACAGCAGCATCCCAGAAGAGCCTTCAGGACCCAGGTGGTTCCTCTTGGCAAAACACACACTCATGAAGCCTTTATCAGCCTGGAGCAACAAAGTCATCCTTGTAGGCAGCACCTACACCACCTCCTGCTGCAGTTCTCTCCAGCAGGACATTCACAGACAACCACTCTGGAGACAGCCTGAGAAGTGCTGGTGGACTCCAGGCTGCTGGGAGAAGGGCAGCGCTTGGACCTTGAGGGTTTGAAAACTGGTATCTTTGATAACCTAAGCAAATCTCCAGAGTCACTTCTGTCTGCTTGTTGATTCACCTCCTTGCTTCCTCTCTGCAGCAGGAGGTCTAGCTGCTCTTCAGCACTTCTGTCAGCCGTGGAGTAATAACCAGCCTAGGGAAGAGCAGGCTGGGTTCTAACTAAACACTCGCTATTTCATCTACCTTCCCAAAGAACAAATACATAAAGTAGCTGGAAACACCATCCCTGACTGCAGTTACATGCCATATGCCTTGCAGTTAATCCTAAGCACACCAACACCAACATTTCCCATTTATGGGCTCAGACTTCTTTTTTTCTCTCCCTGAGCCATTCCTCACCCTCCCTGCAAAAGTTCCATCCTTCCAAGCAGCTCTCCCAGCTGAACAAGCCCTGAAACAGCACATCTCTGCTTTCCATCCAAATGGGCACAGTTCACTGTTTTAAAGCATTAAGTTCTTCTGAGCCTAACAATGTTTGAAAGCAATAAATAAACTCATTGTTCTCAAAATGAGTAGGCTTAGGAGAATTTGTGATGCTGAGGAGGATCCCCATCAGGCAGGGACATGGCAGCTCATTGCACATCCTGCTGCTGCTGCTCTCAGCCCTCCTGCTCCTGGCACATAGACCTGTGTCCTACAGCTTTCTGCCACAGCCCTTGCAAAGTTACTTTCCAATGTGACAGCTTGCTTTTAGTGGATTTTTAAATCACTGGCTAATCCTACTAGCTGTATTTAGTTAATCTGGAAACAAGGAAAGACAAGGACTGGGTCTTGCTGTGTGTCCAGCAGGCTCCATGGTACGTGCAATTCAAACAGCCAGAGACATTTCTCCTTCACAGCCAGGGCAGTTCTTCACTCTGCATTAATGGGAATTCGGAGCCCTCATACATGTGCTTGACGTGTACCCTAACACATGCTTCAAATCTAATGACAGCAAGGCTCCAGTTGGAAACTCTTTCAAGAGAATCATTAAGTACATGCATAAATCTTGTTAAGAGTCAAGCCCGTGTTTTGAACTCTAGTCACTGATGGTTCAAATCCAAATTTACAGCACTTCCAAGCTTCCTTAAAAGGGAAAAAAAAAAACCTGCAATAAAATTAATGATCACTTGTGTTTACATTTCTGTTGGTGCATTTCAGCAAGTAAGATTATATCCACATATTCAGAAGTCAGAGACACATTCCTCATAACCGTATCAGCTCAGTACTGCCTTCCAGGCTGGCTTTTGTGCTCAGTTCTGCACTCAGTTTGTAAAGTGCTTGTATTGTGCACCCCGTACTTGGAGTCACACTAACAACAGCTGCAGAGGACACACAGATAAGCAGAGCCAGAGAGGGACAAGGCATCATCAGATGTGTCACCACTGTCTCAAGACATCCATGCAGCAGCTCTGAGCTTGGCTCTGCACATTTGGTGGTGCAGCAGGAGAAGGTGGCCATTCCTATGCTACCAGGTCAGACCACCAGAGCTACTCTGAAATAAAACCACATCCAAAAAGCATCTAAATATCCACATAACTCTTCCTGCTCTGCTATTTCCTAGCACCATAAAAAAAAAAGGTGGAGTTCAAAAAACCGCTGTCCATCTGGGAATACACTTTGCGACTTCTTACTACATATTATTTTATCCCACAAGTATTCACCCTGCACCAGGACATGGTTCTGCTTGCAGACTGCTCTCAGATTTGTGTCCCAGAGAAATCAGTGTCCCTTGTCCTCCTTTCAAAATTTCATCTCTATCTTCTGTAATGGTGAAGAGGTGAGGTGTGAAAACCTGCCAGTCCTCTTCCCCAGCACAAGGCCCCCCACAAGCTCTCTGCCCCTCAGCTGCACGTGCCCCTACCAAAATGTGGAAATGCCAGTGGTACTTAGCATGCCAACAAGTCTGCTGTCACGAGGGACATTTCAGACTGCTGGCAAGCTCCTGGCTCCAATGTGGGCAGCTCCAATGTACACCCAATGGCCAGAAGTTTGATAATTTCTGAACTAGGTGTCCCCTGCCTCCAGCAAAGGAGAAGGAGAAGGCAGGATTAATGACTGCCTGCAGGAATTATTCAGAACTCTTTGGCATTCCAGAAGGAAACATGTCAGGCAGTTGAGATCCAGAAAGAATATAAATATTCCCTTATTTATTCACAGACTATTTGTTCATTCTTCCAGCACTAAAGTACATGAGACAGAGCTAAGCATTCTATACCTGACATAAATCATTTCTATTTCTTAAAGCACCTCTTTCCCTGCAAACACTGAGGCAAATACAGTAATAGAAGTTAAATCTATTATCATAAACTTTATTAGAAAGAGGTCCTGACCTCTTAGGATGGGGTCCTTTTAAATATAGTTGAAAATATGTCCTGGTTTGGCAGAAACTCAGTTTTCACTGCTTACCGACCAACATCAGAACTGAATTTATGCCTCAGTTAGTTCAAACATTGGACAGAGAATGAGGCAGGGCTGCATGACAAAGATAAAACCCTGGCTTGGCTGAAGCCAGTGGCAGTGTGCCCATCAGCTCCCAGGGAGCTCCCCAGCTCCTGCAGTCGCAGCGGAAGCCGCGGAGCTCCTTCCTGGGATGCTGAGCAGTGTGTGAGGAGCACCCTGGTGCTCGTCATCCCTCATTCACCACAGGGCTCCGGGACACACCAGGAGGAGGAAGAGCTTTGAGGAGATGAGAAGTATTTTCCTAGTCATGCATGACAGTGCCATTTGGGAAAGTTATGTTGGCTGCCTGTCGCAAACTCCCTGTGTAAACTTGGGCGCTCACTTAACGCCTTTTCCCAGGGTCTGCACGTGTGAAATGCTCGGGAAAGGCAGCAGCTCCCTGCACAGCAGGGCAGTGGTGGTGAGTCACCAAAGAACAGCATCCAGCAGAATGAAATTAAACCAGGATGGAGACTAGACATTACTGCTGGAAATCCTCTCACCTGAGTTTAGCTCCTGCTGCCAAAGGAGAGAGGCACCTTGGGACAGGATCATCAGATGGGAGCCACCTTCCACAAGTCCTCAGCCACACAGGGACATCAGCCTTTAAACAACTGAAGTGAGGTAAGATAAATCCCCCCTCGATAATAAGAAACAAAAGAACTACTTGCTGGTCCCCAACACACAAAATATGTTCAAAGCCTCTAAAGCTGCTCTTTCAGCTGCTGGCTGAGGGTGCAGCACTGAGTTCCCTGGATCAAGGCACAAACTTGGCATGGAAAAAACACAATAGGGCCACATAATAAAACTAAATTTGTGTCCTCTGTGCACAAAACTCTAGCAGAAAACCTCAACTTTCCCCTTCTCGCTCTGGAGGGCCTGGCTTTGCACCTCACTGGTCTTGAAAATGGAAAAGGTGTCTTTATTTTTGTTTTCCTGAGAGAGTTATTTTTAAAATTGCACTTTTCACATGTGAAGGTTTTTAGTAGCATGACCTCCATTATTAATCAGAACAGAATGCAAAACATCTTAAAGCAATCCTTCTAAACAGCAATGTTTATCTATTCAAAGAAGCAATTAGGGAGGCTCTGGGTTCTAAAAGCACTGAATACTATTTCCAGTTAAATGCAAGGACATTCATTACTACTGTCATTGTCTCAGGGAGGACTGGAGCTAATACCACTGGAGTAACAAACCTGTCTGTGCATATTCCCAAAGTCACCTCTCAGCCCTGCAGTCCTCCAGCCTCTCCCCAAAATTACCAACACCCAGGTGTCTCTGTGCCATCACAAGAACATCCACTGAACTTCCCTGTTTATGATTTTATCTCCCGCCTAATTACAGCTGAAATAACATAATAAGATTTGTGCTCCCTGTTCGAGCCTGATATATTTAATAGATTTTTCAATATTGGTTTATCCAGCTATGTCAAAATGACAGCCCCACTTAATGTTAATCAGAGGTTGCGTGTGAGCATCAGCGTTAAGCTCTGCACAGCTCAATGGAATTATCAGAGCTGCGAGACACCGTCGATATGTTTTGATCTCTGTGTCAAATGAATTTGGTTACTTGTTAATTTTTTCCCTTTATGTTTCACTGCTGTTTAATTGTTTTGTCATCTGTGTGTACTGTGCTCTGTCTAATTGCAATATTGGATGTTCAGGCAAATCAGAGGGCACGGTGTGACATTCATTGTCACTGAAAATCAGGTATTTTCTCGTTACCTACGTACCAGCAGCACACAGTGTGTGTATGCCTGGAAAGCCCAGCTCCAGCTTCCAAGGAGCTGTTAAAAATCATTCTGACAGTTCTCCAGCATCACTCAGCTACCAAAAATATGATTAAACAACCCACAGGGCTTTGGCATTAAATGATGAGAACTACCTGAACTTCACCCACTATTCATCCAGCCTAAGAACTCCACTGTGCACACAAGTCAGGGGTAAAAGGGAGAAGAATTTGAGTTCTTGTACAGAGTTCACCAAGCCCACCTTTCCCTGTTCAAAACACAGGATCAGACACGAGGGGCTGGAAGGAACCTCCCCTTCCCAGGCCCAGCTATGGTAGTCCTCAGTGTCTTAGAAATAAGGGATGACCAGCATGGAAAATCCTCTGACCCACTCATTAAATGCTATTGCCTGTTCTGATTGCACCAAACCAATTCCCATTCTCCATGCACTTTAATTAGAGCATGATGATCTCCCTGAGGAACCCACATGCAGTCTAAATCCCAAGAGCAGTGCCATGGGGTGACCACAATTTTCCCATCTCAAAACTGAAACTCTCCAGCAGAGCTGACTTTGTTTTAAATAAGTGATTTTTCTATTGGCACAGAACCACAGAATCACAGAATTTATTTGATTGAAAACACCTCTCAGACCATCAAGTCCAACTGCTCCTCCAGCACTGCCAAGCCCAGAAATAACCCCAAGTGTCACATTAACATGTCTTGCACATGATACTGATTAAGGTCACCATGCGAAGGCTAAATCAGGCCTGCATTTAGATCCCTATTTTATCAAAATTCACCATTTGATATGGAAATGGATTCAGAGCTGGTAGCACAGAGATCCAGCCACCCAGCATTCAGGAGTCAGTCTGGATTCAAACACCATTGGCATTTTCATCCCAATACTCCAAATTGGGGCCATCACAGAATATATTACAATTTCACATAAACAAACCAGCAGCAGAGGAAGCAGAAGACAAAGCAGCTGAAAGACAGTCCTGTTTGATACGTGTCACTGTCAGAATCTTTGAGAAGTGTCAGGCAAGCCAACACACAGTCTATCCATCATGAGACTCTCTTTGGATTGACTGACAGATCACACAAAGCACTTGCAGTTAACGTGGGCTTAAAACATCATCAGTGGATTCCTAAAACTCACCTACTATGGTCTGCCTTGCTTAGCTTGGTGAATAGTTTTAGAGAACCAAATAGATACTTGCCCCTGATATCCAAATGAAATCATATTTTGAATTCAATGAAATGAATGAAATCTATATCTGAATATATTTGAAAGGCCAAAGCAGACAGGTTGGGGTCAATTATCAGAAATACACCAATAATTTCATTTACTCCTCTAGGTCTGAGAAGCAGGATGGTTCCTGGGGCAAAAGAGCCAGGAAATTGCTCAGATGGATTTGGGGGTTGCATGTTTTCTTCCCTCATTCCAATATTTAGCACATCCATGGCCCTGACATCTGGTTTTCAAATGTTCACTGAACACACAAATTAATTTTCTCAAATGTTGCAACCCAAACAAGCCTTTCTCTCACAACCCACTCCAGCAAAAATCTGTGAGTCCAGCAAAAGCCAGTTCTGATGTTCAGAAAGCTCACTGGGAGCTGCTGGGCTGTCCTGCAGCCACCCAGGCTTTCAAACAACTTGGTCTCAGAGTAAATTCAGATATTTGGAATTCAGGGAATGCCATGAGGCTATTTATGGGAATAACACCAACAACATGAATAAACAGGACCAGATCTCAGATGAGGAAAACTAAATTACATTTTAATTCAGCAGCCTCTGCCACGATCTTCCAAAATCATGCTGGGAGGAGGGGAGCTCAACTTGAATTGCCTTCAGAAAGCCTCAGTTTTTGGAAAATTTTGAGCTGGACTCTGTGAGATTTGAGTCCAGCCACCACTGCTCAAACTGGACAGTTCAAAACAAAGAGACACTTCTAAAACCACCAGCCCTGAGACTCTACTCCAAGAGCTTTATTCTTGGGCACGGCTCAGCTGAAGCCAAATCCCAAACTGTTATCAGCAGCTCTCACGAGGTTTTGCTGTTTTGCTAAATGGCCCTTTAGACTCTTCCTCCACACCATGGAGCAGTATCTCAGAGCCACATTTGGGGCTCAGCTCTACACCACACACCACAGCAACACCCCAGCAGTGCCTGGATGCCAAAGAGAGAGCCAAAGCCAGCGGTTCCCCCTGCAGAGAGCTGTGAGGAACCAGGAGCTCCTGGGACAATGTCACGGCTCTCAGCTCCTCGCTGGATGCTGACAGCGTGGCTGGGGCTCCTCACTCAGCTCTGTGTGCTGGGCTGCCTGAGCACACTCAGGGCTCATTCTGCAAGGGCTGCTGCAGAGCACAGGGAGGGAGGGAGGGCTGTGCACAGCCAGCCCAGCTTAACCCCTCCCTGCCAGAGCCACACTCGCCTGAGACAAACACTTTTCTCTCCCAGGTGAACATTTCTTTTTTCCCCCTTAACAAAACAGGAGGCAGCTGCTCTGATAGGAACCAATTTTGCTGGTTGCTGAAGTGGAATCTGTGTGCACATTGCAGACAGGGAATCAATCAATTATAGAATCCCAGAATGGCTTGGGCTGGGAGTGATCATAAAGCCCACCCTGTTCCACTCCCTGCCACGGGCAGGGACACCTCCCACTGTCCCAGGCTGCTCCAAGCCCCATCCTGACCTGGCCTTGGGCACTGCCAGGGATCCAGGGGCAGCCACAGCTTCTCTGGGCAACCTCTGCCAAGGCTTCACCACCCTCACAGGGAACAATTCCTTCCCAGTATCCCATCTACCACTGCCCTATGGCAGTAGAAGCCATTCCCACTTGACCTGTCACTTGTAAAAAATCTCTCTCCCTCTTTCTTGCAGGCTCCCTTAAGGCACTGGAAGGCAACAATTAGGTCACCCTGAAGCTTCTCTTCTCCAGGCTGAACAAACCCAAATCTCTCAGCTTTTTCTCCTAGCAGAGGAACTCAGGAATAAAACTGCTACCTACGTGCCACTCTGTGAAGCAAAGCACACACCAAATATTGCTAAATCTCTCCCAGATCCAGGTGTAAACCCACCATACAGCAAATCCGTGCTAAATCCTAACCCCTCTCCTGTTCCCTTCTCTCCACAGGGATTCCTGCAGCTGGAAGCTGTCCCCCTCACCTGGTCTGTCCTGTGAGGGCCAACCAGAGCCATCAGCAGGCCAGCACTGCACCCAGGCTCCCTCAGCACCCAGCACAGAAATCCAGCCTCTTCCTGCAGCATGGCAGGGCATCACTGAGCACGGCCAGGGCAGGGGCTGTGGCCAAGGCCATCTGCACCCACCACCACCTGCTGATGGAGGACAGCACACAGGGGCTGCTCTCAATCCAACAAAGTCAACTGCATTCTTCTGCTCTGCATGAACAGATTTGGGGTCAGCTGTTAGACAAACAGGTCAGTACAATGTCAATAATTCCAGGTGCAGCTAAGAGTGGTCCTGAGCTACTAAGAGATGTCCAAGGCCTATTCCAAAGAGCACAGCAACCTCCTCTCCCTAGGACAGGAAGGACAGGCAGGACAGGGTACCCCCTCTCATGAAAAAAGGAAGTTCTGCTTAGAGATAAAATCCAGGCCCAACAGTCACCTCAGCAGCAAAAAGATTGCTTGGGTATTTTAATTTCCAAAGAGTGTTTGGATTTTTATAAGCTGGTCTTGTGAGAGGGTGGCTCTGTCTCGTTCACCTGGCAGAAGAGCTGCATACATTTTAGACACTGAACAGCCACATACAGGTACCTTTCTTCATTTACATACATAAATAAAACATACCAGAAATTGAAAAGCAAAATATATATGTAGCCTCTTCCCTGCAGAGTTTATTTTTAAATCTAAGAGTCCTTTTGCTTTCTTAATAGTAGAATGCAGGACCACATCTAGGACCTTCAGGGTCAGAGGAAGCATTAAAAAAAGCAACCAGTAATAAACCCAAACCCATTAAAAAATGGGTATTTGAGTGCTCAGATGCTGAGTTAGTAACAAAACATTCCTGCTGTCCCCATTCCCACTTTCCCCACGTCCATGAGACACAGCACACACAGGCAGTGGTTACTCACAGTGACATCCTCAGTGGGATGTAATATCCACAGGGACAACACCCACCTGGAAGCTGTTCAGGCTCCGGGCCAACACAAACACCCCTCCTCACCCTTCCTTGCAAACCACCCCCAGGAATTCAAATGGCTTTGATGACCAGCACCCATGTGCTGTAATTAGGGAAAACACCAGCTCCTTCCAAAAATTTCTGCAGATCACAACCTGTGAACTGAGAATCACAGGCAAGAAGAAAATCTGTGATGTGGTTTGAAAACAAACCCCAGATCAACCAAGTCCCTTCACCAGAAACCTTTCTCTCTCCCTCCAGCTTGACTAAAGGCTCTTCACACCTTAAAAGACTGGGACAGAAGTGAGAAAAATAGGCTCTTTACCCACAGAAATCTGTTAGATGACAATGTGTGATCTGTAAGCGGGGAGGGCTTTTGTCTTCAAGACAGCTTCATGCCTTCTGGCCCAGATTTCCTTTGTGAGCACCAGGGAGTCGCTGCAGACCCAACCTGTTCCCACAGGCAGGGCCTGAGCCACCAGTGGGGAAATCGTGTCACACACAGCGGGATGTCTATGAGCCCCTGGGCCACCCTGAGCCCACGGGACAGCCTGAGCCCATGGGTCAGCCTGAGTCCACAGGACAGCCTGAGCCCCTGGGACAGCCTGAGCCACCGGGACAGCCTGAGCCCATGGGTCAGCCTGAGTCCACAGGACAGCCTGAGCCCCTGGAACAGCCTGAGCCCCTGGGACAGCCTGAGCCCATGGGACACCCTGAGCCCATGGGACAGCCTGAGCCCCTGGAACAGCCTGAGCCCATGGGACAGCCTGAGTCCACAGGACAGCCTGAGCCCCTGGGACAGCCTGAGCCCCTGGAACAGCCTGAGCCCATGGGACAGCCTGAGCCCCTGGGACAGCCTGAGCCACTGGGACAGCCTGAGCCCATGGGACAGCCTGAGCCCATGGACCACCCTGAGCCCATGGGACAGCCTGAGCCCCTGGGACAGCCTGAGCCACTGGGACAGCCTGAGCCCATGGGACAGCCTGAGCCCATGGACCACCCTGAGCCCATGGGACAGCCTGAGCCCCTGGGACAGCCTGAGCCACTGGGACAGCCTGAGCCCATGGGACAGCCTGAGCCCATGGACCACCCTGAGCCCATGGGACAGCCTGAGCCCCTGGGACAGCCTGAGCCACTGGGACAGCCTGAGCCCATGGGACAGCCTGAGCCCATGGACCACCCTGAGCCCATGGGACAGCCTGAGCCCCTGGGACAGCCTGAGCCACTGGGACAGCCTGAGCCCATGGGACAGCCTGAGCCCCTGGGACAGCCTGAGCCACTGGGACAGCCTGAGCCCATGGGACAGCCTGAGCCCATGGACCACCCTGAGCCCATGGGACAGCCTGAGCCCCTGGAACAGCCTGAGCCCCTGGGCCACCCTGAGCCCATGGGACAGCCTGAGCCCCTGGGACAGCCTGAGCCCCTGGGACAGCCTGAGCCCATGGGACAGCCTGAGCCCATGGGCCACCCTGAGCCCATGGGACAGCCTGAGCCCACGGGACAGCCTGAGCCCACGGGACAGCCTGAGCCCCTGGGCCACCCTGAGCCCATGGGACAGCCTGAGCCCCTGGGACAGCCTGAGCCCACAGGACAGCCTGAGCCCCTGAGCCACCCTGAGCCCATGGGACAGCCTGAACCTCCGCCTCACCTCCAACCTGTCCTTGGAGCACCAGGCATGCTGAGATGCCCCTGGCAGGAGGAGGGAGTGTCAGGGGACACAGAGCACCTCAGGCCAGAGCCATTGTTCCTCTTTTGTGTGCCATGAAATGGTGACAGGCACATCAGGGCCAAATCCTGGCTGGACAGACTGCTGCCATTTCCCTGCCCAAGCCAAGGAAGAAGCTGTCAGAGGCAGACTGGGAGGCTGCCCCAGCAACCCTGGGCCAGAACCTCTCCTTCTCCAGCCCTGGGAACCCACTTCAGAAGTCACTTTGCCATCTGCAAAGCCAGAATGATGCCTAGCAGAGCTGTGTCCTGCACCTGGGCTGACCCAATGCCTGCAGCCAGGCCGTGGGGTCAGCACAGCCCTGCAGGCCATGCTGCACCTGGGACTGTCCTGCAGCAGAGCCTGCAATACCCTGCTCTAGGAAAGGAAAAAAAAATACAGAAAGAGGAGCAACAGCACCCCTAACCTCCTCACCTCACCCACAGTGTGACACCTGATCACCCACATCTTCAGCCCAGCCATCATTAGCTGCCAAGGAATGCCATAAATGAAATAGAACTTCAGAGGTGGCACTGAAAGACAGACTGGACTAAGAGGCTGAGTTTAACCCACCTCCCCTGTGACACAGACCTGTAGGACTGTGTCTGGTCCCAGGGGAGGACAAGCAAGTCCTGATGTCAAGTGAAAGGGAGGAAGGGAAAGAGGCTCAAGTGATTATGCAAATCAAAATGAAATTGAAATTTCAGCCTAACCTGCTGGGAAGAAACTCGCAAACTAGGGCAATTAGAAGAAGCAATTATTACTGGATATAAATAAGAGAGATAATTTCATTTCTCATTGAAGCTATAAGGGCTTTGGGACCTCTGCGACGGAGCCAGAGAAGTTTCCAGTAACACAGGGGGTGGCTATTGCTCCTCCTCTACAGTAACGGCACGTGTCTTATTCCCACAAGGAAAGATAAACCAGCCCATCTGTTTTCACCATGGGGCAGAGTTTTACCTTTGTGGCCCCAAAGACCCCAGCTGAGATGTTCAACATATGCTGCTGCTGCCATGCCAAATCACTGGGACAAAAACCCCAAAACAAGCCCCCTTTGTGGCATCATCTAATATTCAGGGAAATGGACTGGATGGGGAATTTAAGATGACTGAGGGTTTCATGCAGTCCCCTGAGAGAAATTATGACCTATTTCCTTCCTTTGATTGTATATCCTTCCTGAACTGACTTTTGGATCATTCAATATTAAAAATGCATTGCCCTATAAATAGGCAGGGTAAAGAAACATTCCTTGCACTTTAAATCACTGTGCTTGAGATTACATTCAAGCCTTATTACTCTAAAGAGACCTGGGATCTTCTTCTAAATGACTGAATTGGGGCAGACATTTTTCTGACAAGATCCTAAAAGTATTCAAGTCCATCCAGGCAGCAATGTCTGGCTTTTGTTTGGAAGAAGAGATTTCTTGTTCTCAGCAATGCTAGAAAAGCAATGTCATGTCATGTTTACTACTTCCCCTCTATTGACTTCTGCAGCTGGTGAATTTTTTATGACAGAAATTACAAATATTTAGCCTGCTGATGGCAGGATGAGCCAAGTATTCCCAAGGCACATGCACACCAGCGTCCTTTGTTTCCTGGTTTCAGCTGCCCATGTCAGATCTGCTTACACCCTTGCATCTTCTAGCACAGTGGTGGGAAGATGCACGTCAGCTCCATCCATCCATCCCAGGGACCCAGGAGCTGCACCACAGCCACCTCTCCCCTCTGCACGTGTCCCCTGGCACACTCATGGTGAATGCTGGCACACCAGGGCAGGGAGGCTGTGACACAGACAGGCCACAAGTGACAACACATGGAGACCCAGAACGGTGCTCACTGAGTGACTTCAGAGCTGGCTGGGGCTCCCCACCCAGCCACACACAGGTAAAGCCTGCAAATCCTCACCCTGGAGATGCCTCAAAGCAGGTAAGAGCACCAGTCACAGGGTGCCAGTAGTGGCTGTGGGTTACACGTCTCCCTGGACTCCTCCAGCACAAAACACCCCCAGTGCCAGTGCTGAGTTTCTGTTTAAGTAAATGTCATAAAACAGAAGTTCTTAGGATTTGGTTAGGAATGTTCTCTTTTTGCCCACATACTCCCTGCACGAGGCACCACACCATATGAGTTGAGCAACTATTATTTTTAATTCCTCCACAACAGCTGTTGTTTAATACTAATTGAAACACTTTTTGTCTAGATAAAAATATCTATGATTTGCATTGCAGGGAGAGCATCCCCCACACTGGCACAGAGGCCATGGCTGCATTAGGCTCTGGAAACGTGACGACAAGGAGAATTAACATATCTGAAGAGGCTTTAATCAGCCAGCCCTGGCAGCAGGAGGTACAGGGGCTGTGGAGATGGGGCTGAGAGCCCAGTGAGAGCACACATTGAGGGGTGCCTGAGCAGCCACCCAGGCTGAAGCTTGTGCAAGGGCATCTTCACTGTAATCAGCATCCAGCTCAGACAGGTCAATGCGAGGTGGGCATTCCAGCATTCCCTGGGGCTGGAGCACATGATGGAGGTGTGTCACTCTGTCGGACACGAAATAATCAGCCAACTCAGGAGCTCAGCCACCAAGGCCGGGCAGAGAGCAAAAAGAGAACCCAGCCTCTCTTTATTCTTATATTGATACCTTTTTACAGACAGTTATGGATTGGACAAAGAGGTCACCACCTCTGAAATTCCAGAGGTGACAAACACAGCCCATCCCATTCTCCAGCCCAGAAAGAAGAATGAAAAACAACATCCAAAGTACAAAACAATCCTTGGCCGGTTATAGAAACATGGATTGTTCACACAAAATTTATGAGAACTTTTGTTACCAACTATAAACACAGCACTCTAGAAAAATCAGGGCGACAGAGGTGGTCTCAGGGAGATATGTTTGTTCAAGAGGAGAGTCTGAGGGGACTTTCTTAGAGCCTTCAGCCCACAAGGCAGGGTGTGGAGCAGATGGGGACAGGCTCCAGAGGAGCAGAGCACAAGGACAAGCACACAGCAGCACGAGACACTGCAATACCAGAAAACAATTGTCCCCATGACAGTAATCCAGCACTGGGACGCCAAGGAATTGGCACCTTGGATGTGTTCAGAACTCAGAGGGGTATCACCCTGAGCAAGCCAATCTAAACTTGAGCTGGGCCTTCTTTGAGGAGAGGGGTTGGATCAAAGGACCCCCAGCCCAGCTTCCAGCTGGATCAAAGACTCTTCTAACCTTCATTGTTCAGTAATTCAAATCATGCTTCAGCTCAACTTCAGACATATCAGAAATATCAAATTTTAGTATTTGGTAATGAAACACTTTGACAGAGGAAAGCAGGAGGTTCAGACCATACTAAATAGCAGCTGCCCTTATTGATTCAACAAATAATCATATGTATCTAAATACACACATTTTAGAAATGTAAATAAATGCATTAGCTATGTATCAAATCATACCACATTATGCCAGCTCAATAATATGATCACTCAATATACTATGAAATGCAAAAAAAATGGGAGAGAAGCACACACATAAAACTACCCTGCACAATTCCCCAGCTAAATTCTGACATTTTCTAGATCTACATATTTTTTAGTTCCAAAATGTTTCTCCATGCAAATTATATGGGAATTGACACATTTTTCTAAACATTTAATTTATATCAAATACTTGGTTTTATTTTTAATCAAATGTGTTTTGGCAAAACATTTTTCCAGCTCTGCTTGTAACACCCTCCCTGCTCCTGCAGGAAAAAGGGAAATGCTCTGGGCTTTGCTAGCACCCATTTTGTCACTGCAGGAGGTACACATGGGATGTGTTTGTCCCATATATATGGGACAGCTCCAGGTGGAGCAGTGGCTACCCCAGCAACAGAACCTTCAGGGACCACATCCAGGTGATGCTCCCACCTCTCACCCCGTGGCAGACACCAGAGCACTGCCAGAGCCAGCCCGGCTCCTGTGCAGCTCCCCAGAGGGCTGAGCACAGCTCAGGGACACTGGGCTCACTCATAAAAGATTTATCTACTCCATTTCCCTGCCAGCAGTTCATCTACATTATTGTACAAGCTGCACTGAATTACAGCACAAGAGTGGAAAACACACCATGTCAGATGTGGAGCTGGTGTATAAATCCGTACATTTCCCTGGAAGCCAAACTGCCATGATGGTTTACACTAATGAGGTATTTAGCCTGGAGTTTTAATCCTAATATCTCACTATTTTCCAAACTAGCTAAGTTACAGAATCTCCTGGTTACAGATGCAATGTCCTATAGATTGCAAATTGGAAAAGGGTGACATGTCAATGAAGATCTCTTCCAGCACTTTTGCCATACATAATCCTTTCAACTCTTCCCTGTGTTTGGCTTTTTTAGGCCTGAATGACTTGAGAAAACTCAGTGTTTAAACCACTGCACACAAATAAATCACTGGGCTGTCTTCTCTTTCCCAACTCATTATATACAAATGTTATTTTTTAAAGAGCAAATCTCATCAGCCCAAGGATTCAGTGGCTTAGAAACCAATTACAAGTGGTAAGAACTGACCCAATGCCTGTTTCTCCCAGAGCCAGCCCCTGGCAGCACTGCAGCATCCCTGCCCTCCATGTCTGTGTGACAGCTGAGCTTCAGCACTGGGTATAACTCAAGTGGAGATGGGAAATCTGTCAGCCAGGCCAGCAGCCCCACCAAACCTCCCAGCTCCCAGGGCTGCAGCTGCAGAGTCACACCCTCCTCGGGAAATGAAGGTGGCTGCAAACCCACACAGAGAGGTGAGATCTCAATGATCTCAATGAATCCAAGAGAGGCCATGCTAAGCAATAGGCTCATGTCTTGGTGACCCAGTGGGGAGAAAAATTATTTTATGCTTATTTAACTCAGTCCAAGCACCAATATACATGTGTAAATAAGCACCTTTTGCACACGACATTTCCCCACAGAGGCTCACAAAGGACCTCTCCATCCTTCTGCCTCCCCCACCTCCATCCTCCCCTTTCTGTTTGCCATCTGGTACCCATCAAAGGCAGTTAGACCATGACACATGTGTGCTTACCAAATCCTTTAAACCTAACTAGAGCACTGTTTTGTTTCTTCCTCATCAGAAGCCACAAGGAACCCTTATTCAGTACATCTGGACCTTCTAATAGGGTAACAGCCTGGCTGTGCCAACTCTGCTTTCTGTCTGACTCCATCTTAATCATTCACAAATCACAAAAGGATTGGGAGGGGAGAGAGCCAGCACAGCAGCACCACAAGGATGGCAGCTGAGAACAAAACAGTGGTCACAGAGAGTGTTCAGATGAGTGCTGGTGTACAGCAAACCAGGATATAGTCCCTTCTTATTTCTACACACATCCCAGTGCTCGAATTTGTTGGTCCCTTGTCTGGTGACGGGTGCTGCCAGCAAAGCTCCCAGGTTTGCAGTTTGCCCTGGAAAGAAAGCCTGATGTTCCCTGCACAAAAGTGCTACAGGGACAGCAAACTGCAGCTGGCTGCAGGAGCCTGTGCTCGGGTGAGATGCCACATTCCCAGGGAAATGTAAGGAAATGCAAACAGCTCCTCTCAGCTTTAATCAGCACTCTCATTCAGTGCCCTGCTGGTAATGCCAGGGACTTCATTGCAAACGTTTCCACAACTAGCTTTTTCTTTACTCCTTCTACTCTTTTTAAAACTACCCTTCCAGGAATCATGTGGTTTGGGACTCTCAGCTTCCAATAAAAAATATTTCTAAATATCAGAGGAGGACTTGAAAATACAACCCAGTGACAGATTTAAAGCCCTCTCCTTCCTTCCTTCCTTCCCATTTGGATGGTTGTTAAACTTGTGTCACACCTTTACGTGGGGTCCAGCTTCTGAGTTTTACATTACAGGGCTAGAAACACTGTAGGTCAAAGAGCTGATCCCAGGGATTACCTCCAGTTATCCCTCAGCCAGTGGGGAGAACCCCACCACTGCACGGCATAGGCTCAGCACGGTCAAACCCATGCAGGAATACAGAATAAGGACTAGCACTGCATTATCATTCACACTAAAAAGATCCACAAGTTTTCCTTCCCTCCCTTTGCTCCACTCCACCTTCAGCCCCTTGGACACACAACAGGAACTCAATGGCACACATTGCCTGTGGAACAACAATATAACACAGCTTGTACACAAACAGGGCCCTCTCCCACTTCCATCTGATCCCCAGACCAGACAAAAGGCAGAATAAACGTCTGAAGACAAACCCAGAGCTGCTGCTCCCCGTGGGCAGGTGCTCAGCTTCCCACCCCACGGCCGTCCTCTCCATCCCTGAAATGGCCACATTCTCCTCCAGGCACACACACACAGAAGGATGGGTGGGTTTGATGTCTGACCAAAATAGGCCATTAGAGACAAGACATTAATCTGTCTGAGAAGTAGAGGAGGGAAAAAGAAGAAGCTCAACAAAACAGAAGAGGGGGTCTTGATTTCCTGCCAGGAGCTTGAGGACTTGTATTTATTTATGCTTTTCATGGGAAAGCCGTTCAGAGGCAGTAATCCATGACATCTGACAAGAGGGTAGGGAAGGACCTTCACTGCAAGTTGACTGATATTAAATGCAAAAAAAGGAGGAAAAAAAACCTCTAATTGATGGTTCTGCAAGCAACTGCAGCCAACAGGAGACCTTGGCAGGCTCTGAAGGTACATTTCAGGCCAGGCCATGGGACTGCCCCTCCAGAGCACTGAACACTGCCCTGGGCACATGGGGCACACAGACTCCACGGGCGGGCGGCAGAGTTGTGACAGGAAGCAAAGCCAGAGGGAGCGGATGGAGAAATGGCACCAGAGTCCATCTGAACTTCTGACTGCAGGGCTGGGAGCACCCCTGAAACTCCCCAGCTCAGGGAGAGCCTTGGAACAGGCTGAGCTTCCCCCTGGCACCTCGGGCTCGTCACCAACCCATCTCTCCAAGCCTCCACGTGGGTTTCTGACACGAAGCAAATAAACACGAGGTATCTCTTGCTCAAACAATAGGATGAGCTGAAGTGGTGTGCAGCTCTGCAGGGCCAGATACACATCGGCTCAAAGTCTGAAATTAATATGGAAAGTGATTCATAACAGGAGGAGACAAAACAAGCCTATTCATGCTACTCCATGTCAGGCCATCTTATAGCTATTTTGGATCCAAATCCTCTCTTCTTTTCCAAAACCACAAAGAAAAGCAAACAGATGTCAGCCATTGTAGATCTGTGAAGAAATGAACTGAACAGCCCATAATACCAGCGTTTTTCTACAGCTCTTTGCACCAAGGGCTCAGAATGCATTTCTGTGTGTGTCTGTTCTGTGTCAGGGCTGCTGTGGCCACGACCGTGCCCGATCCAACTGGGACCAGGCACAGTCCCACGCCCAAGCTCCAAGGGTTCCATCACATTATTTCCTGTGGAGACACTATGGGAAGGGAAAAGACACCCTGTCAACAGGCAATCTAGAAAAATACAAGTATTTCAGAGTTAAGGAATGATTTCAAAAGCACATGGAGGGCTCAACCCTGGAAACTCCATTTTCAAAAGCTGCTTTGAAGCACGACAGCTTAGGCACTGCTGAAAGTCAGTGAGGGAGACAGAACCCAAATTGCTTTACAAAATCTTATCCATATGCAATTAACATTATTGTGAAATGCTTTTGATTTTAGTCTTTTTTTAAAATATGCTGGGTATAGATATTATAGCACTAGAGCCCGTCACTCCCTTCGGTGATTTAAGAGATACTGATTTCTAAAAAGCAAATCTAAATACTGAGCGTGTTCAGAAACTTTTTGGTTATACACAAAAGGATTCTCTATTATTGAGTAACCCCCTTCTTCTCTCATCTATCTCATGACAAATTTTGGGCCACTAAGGGTCACTCTTGAAGACCAATCCTCCAGTGCAGCCTGTGTGGTGTGAATACCCAGGGAATCTGACTTGTTCTAATGCTCTGGCTGCTTCTAGAACAAGTGTGAGCAGCACTCCTGAAGAAAAATTATTTCACTCAGATTCTGCCTTTACTTTCCCTGTGCTGCTCCTGATTTTCCTGTGTTTGTCACCAAGGCATGGCAGGAGCTGCTCACCAGCCAAGGCTGCCACACACAGTCAGTGGTGGCCACGCACGGCTGGAATGGGCCAAGTCCAGCTGCCATGGAAGGGCCTGGGACAGCTGGAACAACAGCCAGATCCAGCTATCACTGTATGCTACAGAGGTTTCAGATTTGCTTATAGAAATCAAGGGCAGAGAGCTGTGTCAGGAGCTGCTGTCCCCCAGGAACCACTGATTCCAGGCAGGAGTGACAGCTCAGCCCTGCTGCACCAGCCAACCTCCCTCCTCCAAGCAGGTCCCCACACACCCCCTCAGCTGCAGGGGTTACAGAAGAACAAAAGTGAGCCGTGTCTGGATTTTATTTCTTTTGCCTACACCAGAACAATTAACCTATTGTTTGCCTCAAAATGCATTCAGGGAAGTCAGGAGACTGAGGGAGACAGTCTTGTAGCAGCCACTTCTTCATTAACAGCTATGGGAGCTCAGTACCCATTTAAACCACATTTGCTATTCAAGTCTCCTCCTTTTAAGAGGATGTACATCTCTGTATTACTCAAAGGACCAGGATTACCTCGTTTAAAAAAATATAAATCCAAGACTGCCATTTTTCACATACCCTTCCCCTGCATAACTTACTCTAATTTCTAATTTACAACTACAAAACATAATCTTACGTTAGAATTTGCATAAAAGCGAACAGACCTCCCGCAAGATATTAGATTTTAAATTTGCATGCTAGGGTGGCCAAGGAATATTAGTCTATCCAAGAAGTTCCTGCCTGTAAATTTGAGAGCTAGTACGTGTAATGAGAGCAGAATTTGTACACTTAAATGAAAGGAAGCTGATTGAAAGGCTCTGGTGTGGTTGTTACGGAGCAAGGACACAGAGTGCACATGCAGAGAGCAGGGCTGCTGCACACACAGACCAGTGTGCCACCCCATCCACCATTGTGTGCCCAGGGCTGGCCCACACAAGCAGTCTAAAAAAATAATAAAATAATAAAAAACAATTTAAAACCACACTGGTAATAAAGCTTTACAGCATGCTGCGGGCTGGAAAGGCTCAACATGAAACCACTGGTAAAATTTTCTTCCTATTTCCAGCATCTGCCCCTCAAGTGAGCAGGCGGGGCTATCTTAGCACTGGGCACTGCTGCCTTTTCCACAGTGAAGGCCTGGTTTGTCATTCTGGCTTTGCTGAGTAGGCTGGATCTGGTCAGAGCCACGTGCTCACAATGAATAATTTGGGGGCTGCTGGTGAGACATGATAGAGCACCAGCATGAGGAGATGAACACACAGGGCTCGTGGCACTGCCATTGCTGGAGTCTCTTATACCAACATCACATGAGAGCCTCCCCCTCAAAGTCCACCAGACAGCAAACGTGGCCCATTACAATTCCTGCTCTGTCCTTCCCAGGGTCAAAACCTACTGCAGCGTGTCACTGGAGAGCTTCCATCCCCTCCTGGCCACCCACAGGGCTGGAAGGAAACCAAAGCCAGGGCAGAGGCTGAGCAGATTACACACGTCGTATTTCAGCCCTTCCCTTGAGACCTCACAGGCACAGCTAAGCCAACAGCCAGGCCCCAGGAGCTGCTCACTCCCCTGCCTTCAAGAAGAGTGAAACCTAAAGGGTTTGTGCCCCGGGTTCCAGGAGGAAAGCCCCCGTCCCTCCTTGCCCAGAGCCCTGGGTGAAGGGGCTGTGCAGCAGTGCCCCCACACCCGGCTGCAGCCCCTCACCCGCCCCCTCCCTGGGCCTGAGCTGCTCCTCCTCCCCGTGATCAAAAGGGATGAGCAGTCATTGCCACGACAGGCTCTGCTTTGTTCTCACCAGCCTCTTTCTTGCTGCCAGACTCCCTTTGCAGCTATCTCCAGACTTCACCGCGCGCCTCTGTCACCACATCCTCTGTACTCAGCTGTCACACACACGTCCTTCTGCTACCAGCTACCTATTTCTGTCGCCTTTCTAAAACTTTGTTAGCTCAATTGCACAGTCCAGACTTCCATTAAGTTGTCTTTGCCACAAAGAAAACACAGGCTTAACAATCCTCTCATTTTCTATCTGATTATAGTACAGAGGAATTAATTTTTTTTAAGCTGGAGTGGTTTTTAGTCCCCAGACCAGCACACTATTCTTTTCACATCACTGGAATGATATTAAAGGTGTCTTTTCAACCCAGCAAAAAGATGAAAAACAAACACCCTGAAACTGGGATAAATTCTCACCCTTCACAGTTGAATTTGTCAGCACTCACCCTCATCTGCTCTCCAGGGAGCTCCTGACAGGCACCTGGGAACTTGGCACAAAGGACCTTATCTCTGCACCAGTCCTGAGCCAGCAGACAGCAGCAGGTCCGATTGTCACTGTCATCATTTTGGGACACCCACCCTGAGCCTCCATGCAGCCACATCATCTCTGGGGGACACGAGGTTCCCCAAGCCCAAACTCCAGCCCTGAGTAGGGTGAGCAAACACCCTGAGCTCTTGGTCCTGGGATGCCACAGAGACCACACAAGCATCCATCACTTTACAGGTGACAAAGAGCAAGCACTGAACTTAAAACCAGTCTCCAGAGGATCTGATGACCCAAGAGCTCAGCAGTCCGGGGGACAAGGGTGGCTGCCAACCACCTCCTCACACTTCATGTGGAACATGTCCTTGGACAGTGCAGTGGATCAGAAAACGTGGAGCTGAGATGTAAAAACCCAAATGGGTGACAGTCCAAACAGAGAGGAAACACAGGAGAATGTGGTACCTTAATGTCACTCCCTCGTTTGTACGGCAGCAGCTTCGCTATTTCCACAAGTCCCAATTCAATCAGAAGCAGCCTGTGACCTCCTCCAGCTTTGGGCATCAGCCTGACACACTCAGTCCTGCTCCAGCACAGAACTGCTGTGATGTCCATGGGTGTGATTTTCCCCAAAGTCCCTACAAAGAACTCTGTGTCACCTGCAGAGCTGTGTGATGACCCAGCTGCTCTGGCTACAGCATCAGTACAGACCTCTCAGGGTGTCCTCCTTTTGAAGGTCACCTTCAGGTTCATCAGCAATAAGGCATTATATCAGCAAAAATCAGTAAGAGAGTAATTTTCTAATAGAGAAAATGATTCCTTTAAAATAAGACCCAAAGAGTGTCTTCAAGACACTTGTGTAAGATAGATCTTAGATATAAATTAAAGACAAGCATTAAAACATTAAAATGTTCACAGACTTCCATGATTTCCTTTTTTTCTTTACCTGAAAAAACCCCTCTGCCACATTTACACATTAAGCCCCACACATCTCTCTGAACCATCGAGAAACTACTGAGGGTAGTGTTTGTGATAATGGTGATTTTCAGAGGGCTGAACCCTTAACATCTAGGAGACATCTGATGGGTAACAAAGAAAACCCAGCTCATGCCCAACAGGCTTAAATTCACTACATTATACTTGAGAAAAACAATGAGCTCTGACAATAAATGCAGCACCTACATATTAGTAAAGCTAAAGGTGAAGAACTCCACAACAATTAAGGCACTTATGACTGAGGCACTTTGGGTTCAGCTTCTAGCCCTGGCTTGTTGCTAGTCCTTATCCTGTGACCTTCACCGTGCTCTCCAGAGTCCCTAGAGATTTCTGCATGTAATGACTTGGACACCTAAGCTAGGCTTAGACTTCTAAATACCTGCAAGCATCTGAGTCTAAACCCCTCCATGGCTTCAGATACACATCACCACAACAGCCATTAGTATTCCTTCCTCCTTTCCACCCTATTTGAACGGTAATTGTTTTAAGATACTGACCATCTCTCTCTGTGCACACAATCCTTCTGAGCTCAGTTCAGCGTGGCATATCCAGATTTTTAAATCCCCTCTGCTGACACGTATCCGAACGAGAGCACTGTGCCAGCACAAAAGAACTCGAGTGAATCTGATTGCTGTCATCACAACGTTCAACTTGAGTGACACGTTAAACATCTAAAACTGAACAGCAAAGACTTTGGGACTAAAAACTAAATCCTGGCACAGGGTGAGACACAGGCAAGGGCTTATTTTTCCTCTTGACTTTTATCTTCAGCATGATCTTGCAAAATGTGGGCAGGAG
The DNA here is from genome assembly GCA_013400955.1 of Drymodes brunneopygia. Classification (NCBI taxonomy): domain Eukaryota; kingdom Metazoa; phylum Chordata; class Aves; order Passeriformes; family Petroicidae; genus Drymodes; species Drymodes brunneopygia. The sequence goes on from VZTZ01027052.1 coordinate 78,367, forward strand.
GAGGGCAAAGAAACTGCTCAGCTGTGACATGACTCGTCCAAGAGACACAGCCACACACGGGGGAGAGCCACAACTGTGTGCACAGCCCCTGGGGAGGGCTGCCCTGAACAGAGCCTAGCAGTTCCAGATTTGCCATCCTTTTATTCCCACACTGATTAATACAAACCCAGATCATTAATGATCATTTTGTAGCAATCAAAGAATGCCTGGGCACAAGAGCTGCAATTTTCAGAGGGTTGGTTCAGTTCACCTACAACGTGGCACCATGCACACCCATGCAAGCAAATACAATGGGCCTGGCATGCCAGGAGATGCCAAACACCAAACTGATCACCAATCTTCAGTTCTTCTGTCACTGCTCCAGTTTGTCACTTGCCTGAGGTCAGCAGTGGGCCAGAGGCTGCCTGCACGCTGAGGCCAGCTCAGAATTCCCACCATGGTGAGTGGAACCACTGGTACCAGTAGCACCAGCTCAGAATTCCCCCCATGGTGAGTGGAACCACTGGTACCAGTAGCACCAGCTCAGAATTCCCCCCATGGTGAGTGGAACCACTGGTACCAGTAGCCCCAGCTCAGAGGCTCACAGCTCCCACACCTCTGGAGTGGATGGATGACAGGTTGAGGACTGAGAGAGCAAAGTCCCTCCCACTGTAAGGAAAGATGAGGCTCATGACCACCTGCAGAATCTGAATGTGCACAAGTCTATAGGACCTGACGAAATGCATCCCAGAGTCCTGAGGGAGCTGTCTGATGGAGTTGCCAAACCACCTCTCCATGATATTGGGAAAGTCACAGCAGTCAAGGGCAAGACTGCAATTACCACCTGTGGCTCATGACAAGCAAAAACCACTTCCCACTCTCCCAGGCTGAGTAGGACACTCTGCACCACCACAAGTATTCATGTGCCTCAGCAGAAGAGATGCTGGGCACCATCTCACCAGCACGGTGCCAGGGAGGCCCAGAGCACCCCAAAGCACCACCAGCTAAACCATGAGCCCAAGAAGCTCCACACTGCAATCAGTCCTGGCCATCAGCAGTGCCTGAACTCCTGTCCCTGCACAGCCCTGTAACCCAGCACCCCGTGCTGCCCACACTGTCCATGCACCAAGTGCCTCAGGAGCACGTCCAAGAGGGGGAAGGCTTGGGCACTGCACATCCTGCCCATTTTCACTGAATTTGTGCCTCCAGCACAGAGACTGCTCAGAAATGGGACAAGGGAAGAGTTCACCACTGCCATTGATGGCAACAGCCCAGCCCTGGAGGAAAGCTCTGCATCCCACCCCAGATCTCCCAGTGATGCAGCAGAAGAGAGAGCCCCACACAGGACAAGGCTGAGCAGCAGCAGGCTCTCCTGCCCATCCAGGCAGTTGCTATTTACACTACTGGCACAAGAGTTAACCCACAATCTTTAATGAGAACAGACGGGATTCTCCCAAGCAGCCTCTTGGCACAAGCTCTCATCTGTATTTTAAATTCATGTTTAAGAAGGCCAAACGTGCTCCCACACTGCTGCTGCACTGGCTGTTTGCTTTGATTGCCCTTTTTGGCCAGAGTGCAGCTGAGATGTCAATGCCACCACCCAGCACAGATGTGCAGGGCACACAGCAGTCAATTAGTTTCAAATAGAGCCATACATGTTTTTCTGGAAAACATTATGAAGAAAAGCTGTCAGTCCTGAATGCATATTATCTCTAATTAATCCCATAAAAAAAAAATTAAAAGGATGGTTGCCTGGTAGCGTTGCAAGAACCATTTTGTAATTAATATGACCTTCATCTCCATATGGTAATTAGCAAACATTTATATTACCATTAAAAAGACCATGTTCATTACATAACCTCACATTTTTCTATTAGCTAACAGAACCAGTAAAACCAATTTAGTCAAAGCCTTGAACTTTCACAAATACTCCAAATAAATAAATACATTCAAAGCTGTATTTTTTTCAAATGGACACTTGCTGGCTGATGTGAAAACCAGCAGAAGGTGTTTCCTGAGGCTCTGGCAGGAGGGCTGGCACGTGGGTGGCAGGGCAGGAGTGTCCCACGAGTGCTCAGGGAGCTCCTGGAGCAAGTTCCTGCTCCCCTCCCAGAGCCCTGCCTTACCTGCACCCAGATCACACTCTGGGAAGTGTCCTGCCTTTCCAAGGGGACACAGACCCACAGCCAGGTAGGTGATGGGCCCTGAGCAGGAACACATTTCCCAGCTCTGCTCCCAGCACGTGGAGCAGCCTCTCGCCAGCTGTTTGTCCCCTCATCCACGAGAGTGACATCAGTGACAGTGATGCCACCTCCTCTCTAAAGGCCAAACAGAAACGTCTGGAGAAAAAACTGACTTCATTGCTAATACCAACATTAATCTATTTTCTCCTCCTCAAAGCCAGATTGTTCTACTTCAGGGAACACTAGTGGTCAGCATTTCTATTGATAGTTTCTCTGCTTATATTAATCCAAAATTTCCTACACTGTTTTTTTCGCGTGCTGCAATCACTCCTACTCCCTGGAGTGACTCACCATTTAACTGGTTTGCTAACAGAGGACCCGATGTACCAGTCAACAACAACAAAAACCTATTATCACACTGCACTTGTTTTTCACAGAGGTGGGAGAACTTGCAGTAAGTCATTCAACAATGCCATAACTGAAAACGCAGGGGAGAAACATGATCAAAACCAAAAAGCACACTTGCCCACACACTTCCCTACTCCTCTAACACATCTGCGAGTGAAAAGAAAAAAAACCCAACCTTCCCATAGCTTGAATTCTGCTAATACCAGTTATGCTTTACAAACATGCATTTCCTGCTCCTGATGAAAGCTGACAGCTCGTGTGGGGAGCAGCATGGGGGGAACGACACCAAACGACTCGTGCTAATCAGTGCTTTCATCAAAGAGGACGACATGATGTAAATCTAATCCAAGGGAGCTTTCTCTTTTACTTGCAAGCTGAATATTGACAAAAAAAAAGAGAAGGATTTACTAATTGGAAAGATGATATGAAAATGCTAATAAGGCTGTTAAGTTGACAGGGCTGGGAAAATGTAAATTTTATATATGTGTGTGTATGCATATTTCCAATAATTCTTGCACTATAAATGATTTAACTAGGACTAACAAAAATATGTAGAAATGAGAAAAACATTTGACTGAGAGTTGCAGAAGAAATGCAAAGATTCCCAGCCCCCACAGAGCTCACCAAACACCCAACTCGTGCCATCTTTCTGCAAATTCCAGCAATCTTATTCCCCCCCAGTTTCCCATTTTTCACTTGGTTCAGGCTCCCACTAAACGACCCGAGTGCATGAGGTTAGAGAAATCCCCAGCCAGGTGGACTGAGATGAGCAGTGGGATGCCTGCCTGAGGTTGCTCCCCCAGCACATCTCACACATCCCCAAGGCTCACACCCAGCACGGGCAGCAGGGGAGCACCAGCAGCACCAGGAAGGTCCCAAAAGAGATTTTGCCCAGAAGAAACACACACCTCATGCATAAACACTACACAAGACCTCAAAGCAGCTGCCTTGTCATGTTTTTTTCTTCTGAGGCAGCCAAAAAACATGTAGAATTGTGATAGCAATGTACTGTAAACTTATCATAAAAGCAGGATAGAGAAACCAGCTACCAGCTGTGAAGAATATTTGCAACTGTAAATATTGTATTTCAACTGTAGAGAGGGTAAATACCATGTTATGGAAATGCCTCCTTTATCGATCAGCTCATCAGAAAGGAGAAAGAGAGAATATCATTTGGTAGTTTTCAGCAGCACAGAGTTTTGCAGACATTGAGAATGTATTTTTGAGATACTGACTTCCATGAACAGCAACAGAGATCAGCTTGCTGATGAATGAATGCAATAACTTCCATTCCAACACCTGCAAGGAATACCTCACTTCCACTTATTTTGGAAAAAATGCAACTTGAAGAATCAAAGAGTCATGAAAGTTTCATTTCTGTTGGTTTTATTTATTTCTACTTGATGGTATCTCTGATGACACCAATCCAGGGCAAAGCCACATGGGAATTTAAAAGTATTTTAAGAGCATCACAGGCCTGCCCTGCTGAGCTGAGTCCACTTGGAGCATCACATAAGGGGGAGGATATGACACAACCAATCATATGCACAGTAATGCCCGTCATTTAGTGGAAAATTAATTTTTTCATCTTTCTCTGGGGTAAAAAAAAACAAGGAAAGAACCCTTGACCTATGTTTGGAGATTAATGCAAATGCAACCATCTTGTTTTGTATGATCTGTCCAACTTTGAGTAAGACCAAGAGAGATTGAAGCAATTAGCAGCCCACCCAATAGCCAAAATTTTATGACTCTAAATATTACCAACGTTGCCATTCCCAGTGCACGCCTCACTGCAGGGTAAATCCTCCTTATGAAGAGCTGGGAAAGGGGAGCCTCCAAAACAGCCATTTATTCTTTAAAAAAATCACCTTCTCTGGTAGAAGGTAGCAAACAAATGCCAGTATTACACTGTAGCCTATCAACATGAATGACACATCAGAGCCTTGGAAGCACCAGGAAGAACAAGAACCTGCCAAAAATCTGACTGTACAAATGAGCTTGTTCAGCTAAGAGGGTGTCTGGACAACAAATCTCTCTCACTTCTCCTCACCCCTCTTCCACAAGCAGAGCCAACATCCATGCAGATCTAAGCTCGTTCTACATAGCTTTCAATGAAACTTCAGTAGCACAAAGCAGGTAACCTCCAAATTTCCAGGTCTCCCTCCACACTGGACAGCACTGGCAAATGTCTGTCCTCCCTAAGGCAATAGGACAGCACATCTGCCATAATTCCAGTGAAACCAAGTGGAAGGGAGGATAATCTGTATTGGAAAATGCAGCACATTCTTTCATTAGTTTGTCAGAACAGAATGAGTTTGGGGGAACCATCTTTCATTTTATAACATCCTCTAGACACAGCTGAAAACTTGACAGCTACTGGGGAAGGTATCAGGTGCCCCTCTGAAGCAAGGCAGGTCTGAGTGCTTGGGACTGGTTTGGACATACCAAGGTTAACTTGGCAGAAATCCTCAGTCTTGAGCCTCTCTCAGCTGGTTTAGTGACTCTGCAGTGACAGTTCCCTACCTGGAACCAAATGCAGGGCAAGATGGGAGAAAAATTTCACCTCCAGGTGAGATGTGACCACTATCCACATTCTGAGGAGCCACTCCTTTCCCATCAGGGCAGTCAGGGCAGTGTAAAACCAGAGCAGAGTTACAGTCCAGCTCCTCACTCAGGAATATTTTGTGAATGAATCATCCTTCATTTGTGTTGGCTGCAAGGATCTGTCAGACAAGGGCAGCTGTTCCAGCGGGCTGGAAATCAAACAGAGACCTGGCCATGGCTGGGGGAAAGGCTGCAGCACAGGCAGGGTGCAGCAGCTCATATTAACTAGCAAACAGCTCCAGGCATGCCTGGAAAACACACACTAAGTGCAATTTAATTTCTGGCTTAATAATTCCTTTCTTTAGACATGAATTCTGCTTAAGAGAACATCAAATCCCATTTTCATTGGGGATGGCTGCGTTGAATCAGCAAGCTTGAATGGAAACTGTGTAACGCAGCTCAACAAAAGAACTGGGTTTAATTCTGCAAGAACAAGGTTTAATTCTGCAAGAACGAGGTTTAACTCTGCAAGCCAAGGCAGGAGCAGCCCCTCCGTGGGTCAGTCCCAGTGCAGGACTTCCCACTCTGCATTTTACCAACTCAACTCACAACACACTCAACTAGAAGACTCCTCAAATCTAATTTTTTTTTGGCTTTTCACCTCCATCTTCACAGAGTCTACACTACCTTTCATCTGTAACTCTAGGATAATGACAGGTTCCAGTAACACCTGCTGAGTTTGGGGGTATCATACAGGTATTTTCTCCTGTTCTGAGGTTCTCTGGTGAACCATCTTTATACAACTCAGAGCTGGATCCTGCTGCACAGCAGCTATTTTGCAAAGTAAAACAAAGAACAATAAAGTGCCCAAGGCCAGGCTGGACAGGGCTTGGAGCAACCTGGTCTAGTGGAAGGTGTCCCTGCCCCTGGCACGGGGTGGAATTAGAGGATCTTTACAGTCCCTTCCAAGCCAAACCAGTTGGTGATTCTGTGAAATTGCATCAGGCAACTACAAGCACAGCACAACCATCACCCATCCCCGTGTTGGGAGAGTTAGTCCTTATCAACCAGCTTTAATCCATTTCAAAGAAAACACCATTAATCAGAATTATTTGTTGTTGCTTTCAAACAAAAAATTGTAACAACACACATATTTGTGTAAACCCCCCAGAAATGGTACAATTCTCTTCTAGTTTAAAATACAAATGAATCAGGTTCCCAGAGACCTGGGAAGAAATGAAGTTGAATTCATGACTTGCCTCTCTAATGCCCTTCAAGGCTCCTTGCTCACAGGTAATACAAACATGCACTGCCAAACCCCAAAGCTGTAAACACATGAAAGCTTGCTGCTTTCAAGCAAGCTCCAACCGCTCGCTGCTAAATCCAAGTCAGGGATGGATTTTCCATGCTGGTAGTGCTCAGAAAAACACTCAGAATCCTGGTGTTCATCCGAAATGTTACCATCGTGAGGCACACAGATACCAGTCTCTCTCTAGTGAAGATTTTCCTAATGCTGAGCAGGGAAGCTGAGATTAAAGGTTCACTATTCCCTACTGAAAATTAATTTTCTACAGTTGTTAAAAACCTTGTTTCTCTAGGAAAATGACTCACTTGACTAGATAAACACTTCTATCTCCTCTAGGAAAATGTGTTTCCTTGAACCTTGTGACCTTACATTATACAGTTTAGTATCATCACAGAACAGTATTTGGCTTTTCATGCAATTTTAGAAGGTAAAATCCCAACCACCCTTGGGAAAATATTTGAAATGTTTTTTAACACTGCTTTAAAAGAATTAGCACACTTGTTTTTGCCCCCAAACCAGCTACCATCTTGTTAATTACCAGGCATGTTTCATGTTCATTTTCAAAGTGGAGAACAAAAGAATTGGGAGAAAAAGAATTTAGTGATGCATAAGATGTCCTGCTGAAAACAGAAGGTGTTTTTCAGTTTTAAAACTAACTTGGATTTTAATTTGTACTCCACACCTCCAGCATGGACACAGATTATTGTCTTGTGCAGCAACAGGCTGGGGGGGGGGGAAAGGCAGAGCTACACATTCTCCAGCAACAACCAAAGCCAAAGGAACGTTTTGGTGTGAAAAGCTGAGCTCCCAAAGCCCCAGGACGCAGGGTGTGGGGATGGCCACGCTCAGAGCACCCTCCCAGGCAGCCCCTCCAGTGCTCCATCACACTGCTGATGTTTGCCCAAAGCCTGGACTGCTCTATCAGGACTGGAGCTTTGCTTGTGCTGAACATTCCTGCAGGTCTGAGTTCTCTGTGGAAATCAAAGCCCAGCCCTGGCTCCAAAAGCCAGGAGACGAAGGCTCCATGTGAGCTGGGGCCATGCAGCAGCAAAGCAGGTGCCTCTATTTCAATATTTGCCTGATAGATCTATATCCAGCAGGGACAGAAAAGTCCTTTAGAAAACACAATATTCAATTTCCTTTTCATCTCAGGGATGCAAGCCAGGCTCAGTACCTTAAAAACCTGGTGCTGCAATAATCTTTTCTGTCTTTTCTTTCTTTTTTTTTTTTTTAAATGAGGAAACGCTGCTTTCATTCCCCTCTGGAGGGGCTGATCTGAGCAAACAGGCACCGGTGACACCAGTGCTGAAAAGATCTCTTGAAGGAAGCCAAAACCAAAGTGTAAGAGATTAAAGAGACAACTCCCTCACAAGCCAAATGATTAAAGCCTTTGCTCTTTGAAACAAGCATTTCCTTGAAATAATAAAAAACAAAAGGAAGACTAACACAGCTCCAGGTCTCCACCAGTTTACACTGTCGCATGCCAGGTTTTTCTTGGAGTTCTCCACGCACCTCGGACACCCCAAGGAAATCTCTTTTGGATACAGCAGGATCTGAAACAGGCCACAGCTGTCATGTATTCTTTGGCATTTCCTTCACATGCACAACAGATTAATAGGAGTTTTCTTTGGGATCTGGATCATGCCCCAGAGAAGCAGAACTATCAAGAGTCTGCAAGCGCCAGGATTTAGTCCTTGTCATTCAGAGGGAAAGTTCTTCAGGATTTTCCTGTGTACAAGGAGTGACATGGCTGCAGCAGCACACTAAATATATCCATAATCCACCTCCCTGCCCCAAGCTGGAAAAGATCTTCTGTTTGATATGCTGAGCAAATTCCTAAGTGCCTGTTTGCCACGGGACAATTTGTGGCAGTCTATAAAGGTAAGATTAATGTCATCCAAGTGCTCATCCTGTGAGCAGATCTGCTCCCAAACATGCAGGAAATGCAAAGCACACATGCATTCTCTTGCAGGAAATCGTAATTACTTTACTATTTAAATTTGTATTCTTTTCAAAACTGCAATCTTCAGGAAGAAAAGTGCTTATTGTAAAAAAACCCCACAAACAAGTACAGTTTAGTGGAGGAAGATTGAAAAAAAAAAGAAGCAAACCTCTATTTTGTAATAAAACCAGATGACAGTCCTCTCTTCTGCAAAGTGCATTGCCTGGTGAGAACAATTCTGTTCTTCTCTTGGTAACATTACTCTGTCTTTTTTAATACACTCTTCATCCATTAACTTTGACTCCCTATGTGTCTAATTCACAGCTACACACCAAACAAATTATCTGGAATTAAAAACATCTCACTCATTTCCCCTCTCCCCATCTCCACGCCACGTCTCACAAAATCATTTTGCCATGAGATGTCATAAGGAATTACTAATTTCGTTGCAGGGGGCTGGTGGGAAAGGCAGATTCCCTTTGCATGACACAGTGATTCCATGGCCAAGGTTTGCATTTGGAGGATTTGATTCAGTTCAGCCCCCCCAGCAGAGGCTGCCCCTCTTTTCTGCCTACATGATCAACAGGGAAATGCTGCTGATTCCTGAGCTGTGGTGTTTTTCCTCCTCCCCCGTCAGCACAGCCTCCCACATCCAGCATAAGAAATGACTGGAGAAAAGTCCACTTAATCACCTCCCAAGCTTCATTTACATTTCATATCCATATCTCATCTACCTAGCTCCTCCCTCTTCTACAGCAACTTCTCAATCCATCACCTGTTTTTTTTTCTCTGCAATCATCACTTCTGTTTTTAATTTACACTGTCTTCTTCCCCCAGTAATTCTGCTCAAGGAGGGCACATGCAGGATGAATAGCACTGCTGCACCCTTGGGACTTGCTCCACTTTCTGTGGCCTCCCACATCACTCTGCAGCCTTTCCTGCCCAGCCACCACCTGTGCCCATGACCATTCAGGTACCTGTTGAACACCAATGTATTCCTCCCTGTGAGCATGCCAAAGTTACTTCACTGGCTTCCTGCAGCTCCACCTTGAACTCTTCCCCAGCTCCTCCTACTCTTCCACTTCATGACCACCAGCTGATGTGGCACTTTCCTTTACCTGGTTTCCATTCAACCAGCATCACTTCCCACAGAAGGGAGAAACTTTTTTCTCCAAAAACCCCTGCACTGCTATGAAGGAGCAGGGCTGTTGTATGGCTTGGGATCAGTCCCACCAGTACAGACCCATCACTGGATGACACCCCTGATGTCCTGATGGGCTGAACCCATCCCAGCTGAGCCACGTCACAAACACTGACACAACCTCTGCTTCAGCACTGACCCAGCCTGGAGAAACCTTCACACCTCTGCCAAGCCACACAGATTTCAGTGCAGCAGAAGGACAGACTGCAGACCCCAGGGCAAGCCTACCCTTTCACCCTGGCCCTGCATCAGCCACACAGCCCACGTGTGGCTCCTGCTCAGGTGAGAACACCACACATCAGTGCAGGAGGTGTAATGGGACCACAAGTGACAGCATTCATTCCTGCTTTGAGCCTCACTCACTGCACAGCCTTAAAAAAGTCATCTGGGCTCTCAAGACAAAGTGCAGAGGTGACAGCAGGACCAACAGATCCAGCAAGGAGCCTGCTGGTCTTTCCACAAGTGTTGAGGTCCTCTACTCCCACCGAAAGATTTTGACACCAATTGAGCATAAAACTAGAAAAGGGGAGAAAAATCAAAACAAAACAGATCAGATTATGTCATTTCACCTAAAATGATGTTCCAGTTCCCTGAGCTATGTAAGATCTCTGAATCTGAACAAGATAGCCTGAACTCCACAGAGAGCCTGGTCTTGTTCAAAACGTCTCCACTGTAACGTGGAGCCAAAGACAGCAACCTTCAGAGCAGCCCATCCCAGGGGAAGCAGGGCTGTGCACAGAATCACAATGCAGGACTTGCACAGCATGCCTGACGAGTAGGGAAATGTAACAGCTTCCCCAAGCTGAAACATAGCTAACCCTGCAAGAAAGAAAGGGAAGGAATGACCTAACATCACCTGCGAAGTGAGAAGAAGCCACTTCTGGGAGGTGATGTTCTGGGTGGGCAGCTCCATTATGGAAAGCAAACTGGTGGCAGCATTTTCAGGTATTTGTTTTTAATTTTGGACCCAACTTCAGTGGCAAACATCCTTGTTTCAAGAGGGTAACCTTTCCATGACTTATTTTCAGACCACGGATCCAGACCCCTCTGTCGAGCTTCCTGCCCTCCAGCAGATCAACATTCCCACCCAACTTGGTGTCATCTGCAGACTGATTGAAGGTGCCCTCTATCCCCTCATCCAGACCACTGATCAGGGTACTAAACTGGGCTGGCTCCAATACTGAGGCCAGGGAACACCCCCTGTGACCAGCTCTGACTGCCCACCACGCTCTGGGCTTGGACAGTGCCAGTGTTTCACCCAGCAATCACAGCAGCTGCCCAAGCCACGGGCTGACAGTGTCCCCAGGAGAAGGCTTCACTGAACTCCAGCTGGAACACATCCCCAGCCCTTCCCTCAGCCACCAAGTGGGTCACCTTGTCATAGAAGGCAGGTCAGTCGTGCAGGGCCTGCCCAAAGCCCAGGGTGCCCTGCACAGGCCATGTGATGGCACTGGGAGGGATCTGCTCCATGACCTTCCCCAGCACTGAGGCCAGGCTGACAGGATCATCCTGCTGACCCTTCCTGTGCACAGGTGTCCCACTGGGGACCTTCCAATCACCCTGTTAGCCAGGAGTGGGGATAAATGATGGAAGTGGCTCAGGGGGCACTGCCACCAGCTCCCTCAGCCCCCTGGGGTGGATCCCATCCAGCCCCAGGGGCTGTGTGTGTCTCTGGGGTGCAGCAGGTCACTGATCATTTCCCATGGATTATGGGGCTTTATTCTGCTCCCTGGCTCTGTATTCCAGCTCAGGGGCTGGGTCCTCTGAGGACAACGGGTCTTGCTATTAAAGACTGAGGCAAAGAAGGCATTAAGTACCTCAGCCTTTTTGTCAGCCTTTGTCACTGTGTTTCCTCCTGCATCAAAGAAAGGATGGAGAGTCTCCTTGGCCCTCCTTTTGCTGCCAATGTTTTTATAGAAACATTCCTTATTGTCTTTTATGGCAGCAGCCAGATTAAGTTCTAGTTGGGTTTTGGCCCTTCTGATTTTCTCCCTGCATAACCTCACGACATCCTTGTAGTCTGCCTGAGTTGGCTGCCCCTTCTTCCAAAGGTCTAATGCAGAGCATTAGAGGAGATTTATGTTTACTGCTGAGTTAAAGGTCAGGAATGGAGGCTTCCTCCCTTCCCCATCTCTCCCCTCCTCTCTTCCATGAAGAGACTAAGGCTGCATAATCTGCTGCGTTTGTTTTCATACAAGAGCTGCTTTTAAGCACTGCCCTGATGATCACACAAGGGTAAGCAGATGAAATCCAATAAGTGGCTCTACAGGACAAGACACATGACGAGACAGCCTGCCAGACTCCTGCTCTAACGTACACGCTGAAAAGAAGCTTATGCAGAGCCTGGGTAAAGAATGCTTTGTTAGGGAACACAGGCAGCTCACACTGCAGTGTCTGTTCTCCATTAGCCATCCATTTAAAAACACTTCTGATTGTTTTGGAAGTACTTGCATTGCCCTTTCTCGAACTCAATATTTGCAGTTAATTGCATAACTAGTGCACTTGCCTCCAATTTAAAAGCACATTAGACCCAATTTTTATTTAAAACAGCCATGTTTCCACTCAAGCGCTGAAAATAAGGGCAGATCCAGAAGACAGTGCTTTAAAGAAGACACCTCTGCTTCTGACAGCATACACGTGCCCCTCCCTGTGCCTGAGTGACTGAAATATGACAGAGGACATGGCAATACAGACCAGCACCTCCAGGGTTAAAGAGGAAACCAGCCATCATGTGCTCTTGTGCAAAAATCCAATCTGAGAATGCACTGCACAACAACAGAGGGCAAGGGACTATTCTTTGCTGGATGGAGCTGTCCCTGTGCTCATGTAAGCCCTCTCTCACACCTTTTAGGGAAGGTTGTCTCCATCCTGGTCATTTATCCTGCTGGAGGCCAGACAGCAGGCACAGAGAAAAGCAGATCATGGGAAAACAAATCATTTTTTTTGCATTTTTACACGTCCCTTTATATAAAACATAACTATCAAACCTATCACCAGGATTTATGGGGTTTATTCTTTACATTTATGGGAGTGTTTAACGTGGGCAAGGCACAACCATGACAGTGACAGACACCATGCCCTCTGCCTGGCACACACCCCTGTCACATCTGGGCATGGGGCTTTTACCACTCCGGGCTTTCTAGAACCTCAAACCCCTGTTGTTCATGTGCCCTCACCTCCCAGCCAGCTCTTCAGCATTCTGCACACACAGTCAGCCACCCCAGCAGTTCCTCCGTGCTGCAGCCTTTGAAAATCACAGCCAAACAAGTTTTATACAAGCATCATCTCAGGAGTCATAAATCTCCCCCTGGAAACTTGACTGAAGTGCTGACGTTACTGGCTTGGTAGAGTGATAAGTTTTGTATTTACTGGTGCCCTGGTCTTTTTCCGTTTAAATAAAAAGTGCCCAAGATGATCAGCTTTCTGCATCTATATCAAGAATTATTTATTCAGCCAGTTCAAGCTCCCCCAGCCTGACTAGAAGAACCAGAATTGCATCAATTCTCACAAACACATGCAGGGAGGGCCAACATCAGTGTCAACTGGCATGGCCTCAGCAATGGCACTGCTGCCACCACCCCTGGCTCATGGGGGGACCTGACCCCCAAAAATAGAAACAGCACCAACATCCCCCTCCTGCTCCACTGTAATATTAGTAGTTTGTACACTGACTTTGCTTTCTTTAAATACTCTTCAAAAACTTCTAACTTAAATGAGTAGAAGTGCTTACTTATGATACTGGATATTTTAATTCCTTTTAGAAAAAAAAAAAGAATAGCCTAGAGGAAGTCCAAGTATTGCATTTCAAAAGGATGCACTCCCATGAACTAATTAAGATTTAAACCATGACAAGCTGCAAGTATCTCAGCGTGCTCTCTCCAAATGCAAGCACCAGACAGGCGAAGGACTTAGGAACAATTTGGAAATTACTTCTGGGAATTAAGAGAGTTGCATAATCTGATTTAGTTGTTGCTTTTGTCAATAGAAAGATATGAAATGCCTTGAATTTTCATGAGAGTCTGAGAGTAAGTAGGAGGGGAAAAAAATAAAAATAATCAATAACCTAATCTATAATTTCATTGATGGTGAGGGTGACAGTTTGTGCAGGGCAGGGGAGGGTTTGTTGTCAGAAGAATGATTTGCTCTTGAGACCCAAGGCTATCTCAATCTAAGTACATAAAGCTCTCAGTCAATGCAGAGAGGCTACGTGTGCCTTACCAGCGCTCAGGCTGATCTCTAATGTCCTGAAAGGATAGATTTGCAATAAAAATATGTGAAAACATTTAGAGACATTAAGTTTACAAGATGACTCTGATCCTGTGGATTAGTGTCGAGTCTGCAAGTGTGCTGAAGCCTGCCAGGGAGAATAAAGTACTGTACTGTCCTTACACTAAGAGCAATTTAATTTGTATGTCCAGATGTTCATTTCAAGATTTTTATCCATTTTGAAGAGTTATATCTCCATTGCCTTGGAATAAAAACATAATTATGGGCAAGCCATTTACAAGATTCCTGTGGCAAATATTCCTAACCCTGCTGGGTTATTTTAGGGCAGTGAAGTCATAGTTAATACAAGGGAGGAGGAATGTTTGACAGAACTATTGAAATAAATAAAAGGACTCACTCAAAATGCATGTCAAAGCATGTGAAAACCTGAAGGTTACTGAAGCCCAAGAGATCCCTCCATCTCTTGCCAGGCCCTGAACTGCTGGGAAATGTTTCGAGCAGCAAACTGTCCCACTTTGCATTTCTAAGAGGCTGAATCCCAAGAATAATAATGCACAGAAAATTGCAGCCCTTGGCTTTGCAGCCAGACAGTAATTCAATGAACAATGCGGCCAGCCCATCAAAACATCCTTGCCAAGTTACACAAGTACCACTTGTAGCAAGAGCTTTCTACTAGAAAAAGAGACAGCAGAGGAGAATGTGCTGGCAGGGAGGGAGCTGATGGGAAGGGCTCACTCCTAATGGGATGGTTAATTACAGCACCTCTCCCAGGAGGGCAGTGCTGGTGCCCAGGCACACCAGGGATGGGCAGCGCGAGTGGCAGTGCTGCTCACACCTGGGATAAAGAGGGATGGAGGGTCCAGGACGTGCCCCACACTGACCCCCTCCTGCCAGGACACTGCCCTCTCCCACCACCCCCATGGGAGAGGGTGGCAGGGTCCTTTGGGACATCACTGTGTCTGCATTCCAGGAGAGCGCAGCCAAGCACAGCCCTATGAAGCACAGAGTGAAAACCACCCAAAACGAGCTGCAAATTACAGTCCTTTGCTGAAAGTAGAAGAGCTTTGAATAGGCAGGGCACAGATCCAAAGGCTGCTAAGAAGCCTCCCAAGGATACAGAACGTCTTTCAAAAGGAAGATAAGTGTTTTCTATTTTAAGTGTCACCTGCCCCACCGAGTCAAGTCCCTAACCCTTTGGCTTTGGTTATTTTTACCGGGAGGCCTTCACCCACCTTCCCTGGGTTCTCTCCTCATTTTTGGCTCCATAAACACTGCTCTGAGCAAAATGCCTTTGCAATTCTGTAACACTGCTTCCCACTGCTCCAGAGCTCAGCTCCTAAACCACACCAGCACGGGTTCCCTGCTGGATCCAGAGCACTGGGATGGGGATGTCTGCTCTCCAAGGAGGAGATCCAGAACATCCACACAGGGGCATTGCCAAGGCCTGTGGTCAGAGCTGGGACAAGGCCATCAGGCTGTTCCCATGGAGCTCTGTGCGTGATCCAGGATCCCAGAGGGAGCACAAGCAGGGCTGGGATCACCTGGCAGGGCTTAGTTCTCACCACACACCACCCTGGGCTGGAACACAAGCCCTGCCCAGTGGTCCTGCTCAGCTGGGGTTGGTCAGTGACCCCCAAGCACAGGGACCCAGCCCTGGTGCCACCATCCTGGCCATGCTCCAGCTGCTGTATGAGCAAGCAAAATGGTTTGCAAGCACTGGTATCACCACTATTCCCACAACAAAGACTGTAAAGCACAGTTTGTTTTCCCTAGGAACGACACCAGTGCCTCATTTGGGTGTGGAAAATAACCCCAGAAACCCACAACTAAATGCACACAGGCTTGAGCTGTGTTCCAGCTGAATCTCCAAAGGCTTTACACTACCTGCTCCAAGATCATACCATTAAGCTTCACTACAAAGCCCCAAGGGTCTATACCCATCACCTCTGTCTCTGGTGCTGTTTGGCTAATGACACTTCCTGCAATCAGGGCCTCGGGTTGCCCTCACCTCTGGGAAGGGTGCTTATTTTGAAAGATAGCTTGAAAATGTGCCAGAAACACCAATTTCTAAACCATGCAGACACCAGGAGAAAGGCAAAGCAAAAAAAAAAAAAAATGGACACTGTATCTGGAATTTAGGAGAGACTGAACAGACCAAAATGCAACAAATATATTGTATTTACTTGCTGTTCCACTTGATTTTGTGCTCACTTTGGCTAAGATGGAAAGAAAATGGGCCCAAATCACAGCAGCCTTGAGCCCACTCTGCTGTGCTGGGCTGAATTCCTGCACTGGAGCCCTCGAGAGCAGGACATCCATGGCCCCTCTCTCTTCCCCCTGGAAATTCCATGCTGAGAGGCAGCACAGAGTGTGCAAGGAGGGTAGAAGCAAGGGAATTTCTTGATCTTGCATTCAAAACCAAGCATGCTCAGGCAGCAGATGTGATGCTATGTCGGCTTGCTACCGAGCCATCAGTATTGTGAAGATTTAAATTGGAATCTCAACAAAAGGGAAATCATCACTCAGATGTCAAATAGAAGGTTCTTTTCAAGGCAACTATCATTCTGACATGATAAGGCCAATCCCCAAACAAAGGTGTTCAAAAAGGAGTTTCTGAGAAATTCTCTTTCAGAAACATCACCTGAAAGCAGCAGTGCTTTGATTTCAGGGTCAAATCTGCTTGGATCAAAACAATGAATCAACTCTTGTGCTGCGACCAACATCTGAAACATAAAACACATCCTAAAAATGAGCACAACCTCCTTGAAAGAAAACACAATTGTGCTAACACAGGAATAGAAATATCTTGGGAAACTGTCAAAGGAGCCATCTGGAGCCTCCCACCACAGCAGCAGCAGAATGCAGGAGGCACTAAAAGGTGCACAACCACCCCTGTCTCTAATGCCCTTCTCCAAAGCACTCAGACACAGCAGGGTGAGCACAAACATCAGCACGTTTCTCACACAGCACAGGAGAATCTGAGCAGTCACACAGCATCCTGCTGAAGCCCCTCCACCACCAACCATCCCTGTTATCTAGTGGGATCAGGTACCACCAGCCATGCTCTCATCTGCCAGAAGAGCTGGATGCTCCTTCCACTGCTGAGCACCAACCCACCGTAACCCAGCACAGCCACGGCTCCCAGGCTCCCTCCCTGTGGCTCAGCTCCCTCTTCCCCCAGCACTGGGCTGTAAGAGATACAATTAAGCTCAACAGTTGCACTTTACAGCTGTTCCTTTTTAAATACTTCTTTTTTTTCCTCTTTAAAAATGGGATTTTCTGAATAAATATTCAGCATCCTCACCAGAGTAAAATGGGAGTGAAAGCAAGGCCGCTTGCTTTTGGATGTGCTCCGTGCCTCTATTTTTCTGTGTAACCTGCTCTAAAAGTATAATGATCAGCATTAAATCCAAGCTTGAAGGCACAGTGCTAAAGCCCAGGACAACAGTTACATTTCTGCAAGGATGAAGCATGAAAATTCAGTGACAAATCCATTTTTCTTATGCAGAGTTGTGGCTTCAGAGCATTTGTAAAGACAGAAGAGGCCAGCACTGTGAGGATAATAAAACTATTGGCTACACTTCTCAGTCTCTTATAGGTAGCACTCCATCCCCTGTTAAGGAAACAAAACAAAAAAGTCCCCCAAAACAGAAAAAAAGCATATAAAATACTCCAGCATATTTCCTACAGAAACATACACAAAGTAATAAAGTAATCCACTGCACTCTGTAAACATCTAAACATTAAATCACTACAGAAAATGCCTTATGGCACAGGAGTTTGGTGGATTCTCACCAACCAGCTGCCAGGACATATGGCTCAGTATGTGGGTGATGGTATGGGAGAACAGGAGGAACTTCAGTCCAGATACCATCACAAGGTTCCTCCAAGAAATAATAAAATTCCTTTGTTGATATTTAACAAGTATTGCAGTTTCCTCCTTCCTTCTGTTCCCCCCGTGGAGCTGTGGAACCAAAGATGTGCAATATTCCCTCCTGAACACTGCACTGGGCTGTGCACCTGTGGTGAACTTGCAGTGTGTTAAAAGTACAAGTGAGTCCTCACAGCACATCAGTTCAATGGACCAAATAATTCAATGGCTCTTCTGCTCCTCTAACTACAGAGGTTTAACAAACCCAGAGAACACTGCAGGGAGACAAATCCCCACACTTCTCCAACACAGCCTCTGAACCAAGCACATCCATTTGGTAGGTGAGACCCCATCTGACCTTCCTACACAATGCAGGTGCTCCCGACTCCTCTCTGCTGCACAGAAGCATTTTATGGAGCACAGCTCCTGAGCCTTACATTGCACCTGATGCCACCACAAGGCTCACTTGGGCAGCCCTGCCACAGTCTGAGAGCCCCTAAAGCCCCCCTGGAACCCCAGGTGTGGCACCTGGAGACATCAGGGCTCTCCATCTCTTGGGTCACACGCACACAGTGCAGGAGGATGCTCAGGCAGGTGAGAGGTCAGGCTTTACAGAGACACAACACATAGTCTAGGAATAAAGGCAGACTGAGGAGGTTAGGCAGTCATTTCTCAGCTCTCTCACAGGCTGACTGTGAGGTCTGACAGAAGCTGCATCCTTCTCATTTCTAGGGGGATAACGGAACCACTTTGGACACTCTGGACTAGGAGAGGCTGTGAGTGAGGAGGGAAGGGAGTGTCCCTAATGGGGAGTTTATCGACAGTGCACCAACACAAACACGGCAGGGCGTGCCCCAGCAGGGCTGGCTGCTCATTAGCGGGCACATCTGAGAGCTCTGGCCCAGCCTCTTCCACCAAATCAAGCAGCAAATCAACAGCAATTAGAGCCATGCTATGGAGGCAGGGTTTTAATGTGCTCTTCATTACCATTCATAGCTGTCTACAAACTGCAAAGCTGCACAGATCCCACTGTCTGTGAAAGAACTGAAGCCACACGTCCTTTTAGAAATTTCTCATTACTCATTAATGGATAATTAAAAAAGCATTTAGTGGGGTAGGAGGAGGAGGGAGTACCCCAAAATCTTACACAAGCCTGAGCCCCACTGGTGTTAATGGAAAAACACTGAATATCATTCAAGGTCAGAAGCTACCTGGAAAAAAAATAATCCCAAGAGAGTCTGGAGAGCATTTTTTTCCATCTCTTTTCAAGACTTGCGTTGTGCTTAGAAAAGCAACCTTTGTGCAAGCCACAATGAACGTTTGTCCAGCCTGAAACACATCCCACACCCAGGAGCAGCAGCTCATTCACTGCAGGTTTGGCATCCAAAGGGAAGCAGAGAGCTGGGGCAGGAGCCAGCACAAATGGACATCACTTCTTCCTCACAGATCCAGAAGAGGCTCAGTCTGCTCCTTCATCTGCTCTCAAGTACTTTGCTACTCCCTACTTCAGACATCCAAACATGCAGCTTAATATTTAGAGGAAGATCCTACTACAAGATAAGAAGGAAGGAAGACTCTCTACATATTAATTTATTCTGAAGATTTGTTTATAAATAATTCCACATGTGGATACTGCTCATTGCAGAGAAAAACCAGCTTGTTCTGGTTTAGTTTAACCCATCTTGGATGTGTGAGACCCAATTATCCTCTTTTTTGCATTCATTTTATACCGACATCACTTCAGAGACTGCAGAGTGACCCCTGAAACCAACCCCAGCTCCAGTGGCCCATCTCTAGCTCCACCAGAGCAGGCACCAGTGCAGGCTGGCCTCCCCAGCACAATCTGCTCCATTTAAATCACTGCTGCTTTTAGCCTGATGGAAATAATCCCCCAGTGGAGCTGACTTCACCCCTCGGTCACCCCAGCAGCAGCCCAGAGCCCTGTGCTGATGGCAGCAGAGTCACTCCACATTTCCACAGCAGCAGCAGCAGCAGGGATGGTGCCTGGCACCAGGAGAGCAGCCCAGCCAGTGCCACTCCTCGGGCCAGGAGAGCCCCGGGCACCTGCAGGGCAGCACAAGGGACAGCGCTGCCGCTGCCACCCAGGTGTATCTCTGCAGCTCACTTAATCCCTACTGAAATAAGATCAGGGTTAAGGCTGGTGAAACAAGGACATCTTAAAGACACATAAAGCACCTCTGCAGCCCGTCTTAGTGCCTTAATCAGCACACTGAGATCAAGAGACTCTGTTTAAGAGTTACACTGAAATGTCTGCTCCACTCTGGAGGGCAGCAAAGGCACCCCGATGCCTCCTGGCAGAAAGTTCTATTTACTTCATGAATTTTTGAAGCTGCCTCATGAATTAATGCACAAAAATAACTTTCATAGAGCCCTCGTTTACAAATGCTCCCTGGAAATATCGGTAGTATTTAAAATATACACCTAAAAATAAAGCGAGTGAATGTTTAAAACTCTCTTTTGGCAAGGGCCTGGAGGAGGAAGCCCAAGTTCACAGTGGGGTTCAGCACAGCAAGAAGCAATCAGGGATGAACAGGAACCCCAGAAGAGATGCTTACAGTGCAGGAGCATGTGGGAGACAAACTCCACAGAGCCCAGCTCTCCCACAGGAGTATGGCCCCAAAGAGCAAGTCCCATCCTCATCTCATCCCTGTGAATCCCTGCCTCCCTCCGGCAGGGATCTGGAGATGTACTGGGCAAGGGCTGCACCTCAGACCCAGGGACCACTAACAGAACTTTCCTTGCTCATCCCACCTTCTGTGAGACACCTGGAGAACACCAGGAGGTCACCTCAGTCCCTCCTGCTGCAGGAACACGTAAAGCACAAGACCACCAAGCTCTTCACGTCTGGTCTTTCAGACTGGAGCTCAGTTACAAGGTCCAGCCAGGTCTGCACAGGATGGAATATTTGACCCAGAACACCTCTTGCTCAAGACAAAGCAGCGCTCAGGTGCATTTGTCCTGCCTGGCTGGCTCACACCACAACCAGCTCACTTTGCTGGGATGAAGCCCCAGGTATTTTAGTCTGCGAGGCACTCTGAGATCCATTGGGATGAAAGGAGCTATATAAATGTAAATCATCCTCATTAATGTAAATTGTGGGACAATGCAATGTTTACAGTGAACAATCCCAGGGCTGAGCTTCAGAGTGTGTATGTTTATGTATAATTTCACCAATGAAGAACACAGCCCTCAGTGCCAGGTAGTTGAACACCAGAAAGACCTCCATGCAGGATCCAGTTGGGAACCATCACACACAGTGACCAGGTCAGCTCCAAGGGCAGCACCGTGGCCACAGAACATTCATCTCCCTTGTGTGCTCTTGAAAGGCTTTCAAAACCCCTCAGGTCGTTCCCTTGCACAGTTGTCCACAGCTGGAGTTTCTCTGGAACTGCAGAAGGTTAATTAACATTTTTAAGACCACTTCTAAAAACCATGGTGACTCCAGTTCAAACAACTTGGTTGCTAAAGAGGGGGGAATTCAGGACTGAAATGTGCAGCTACAACTCCAACTATGATTGATACACACTGACTCAGATCCTACTTGGTATCCATGAGATCCATCAGGAATTATTCTGCTGGTTTGGGGGAAGCTTTGAACCATTTGGCATGATTCAGGCCCTTCTCTGCAACCATTTCCCAGCCTCTCTGTGTTAAGAGAGAACTCCAGCTCCTGTCCATGTCACACTCACCCCAAGAGAATACAGTCTCTCCTCTTAGATAGCCAAATCAGAGCATCAAAAATCTGAAGAGCCAACTTAATGCACAACCTAACTGCATTCACTGGACATGGAATATGACTTGGAGGTCCAGCTGAACCTTTGCTCAGGTCAGAAAGTGTGAAAATCTGCAAGCCATGACGAGGCTGGAGGAGCAGAGCTGTCCCTTGGTTCTGCTGCACACCTTCACCTGCAGATTGGAGACTGCAAGTTTGCACTTCGGGAGGGAACTATTCCCAGGAGATGTGGCCAGCAGCCTGCATGTCTCCTAGNTGGGATGAAAGGAGCTATATAAATGTAAATCATCCTCATTAATGTAAATTGTGGGACAATGCAATGTTTACAGTGAACAATCCCAGGGCTGAGCTTCAGAGTGTGTATGTTTATGTATAATTTCACCAATGAAGAACACAGCCCTCAGTGCCAGGTAGTTGAACACCAGAAAGACCTCCATGCAGGATCCAGTTGGGAACCATCACACACAGTGACCAGGTCAGCTCCAAGGGCAGCACCGTGGCCACAGAACATTCATCTCCCTTGTGTGCTCTTGAAAGGCTTTCAAAACCCCTCAGGTCGTTCCCTTGCACAGTTGTCCACAGCTGGAGTTTCTCTGGAACTGCAGAAGGTTAATTAACATTTTTAAGACCACTTCTAAAAACCATGGTGACTCCAGTTCAAACAACTTGGTTGCTAAAGAGGGGGGAATTCAGGACTGAAATGTGCAGCTACAACTCCAACTATGATTGATACACACTGACTCAGATCCTACTTGGTATCCATGAGATCCATCAGGAATTATTCTGCTGGTTTGGGGGAAGCTTTGAACCATTTGGCATGATTCAGGCCCTTCTCTGCAACCATTTCCCAGCCTCTCTGTGTTAAGAGAGAACTCCAGCTCCTGTCCATGTCACACTCACCCCAAGAGAATACAGTCTCTCCTCTTAGATAGCCAAATCAGAGCATCAAAAATCTGAAGAGCCAACTTAATGCACAACCTAACTGCATTCACTGGACATGGAATATGACTTGAAGGTCCTGCTGAACCTTTGCTCAGGTCAGAAAGTGTGAAAATCTGCAAGCCATGACGAGGCTGGAGGAGCAGAGCTGTCCCTTGCTTCTGCTGCACACCTTCACCTGCAGATTGGAGACTGCAAGTTTGCACTTCGGGAGGGAACTATTCCCAGGAGATGTGGCCAGCAGCCTGCATGTCTCCTAGGGCACAGCCACAGCTTCTGCAGAGTTTAGAATGGGGGGTGCCCCTGTGCGGGTTGGCAGAGCACCTGTAGAGCAGTGTTTACCTCAGTGTGGGCTCATGCCAGGCCAGGTTCAGTGCTGGTGATGCCTGAAGGATTTTTTGCCTTTTCTCCCAAATACCTTTTACACAGTTCCCTATATCCACAAGTATCAGCAGGCACACTTGTGATTCTTTAGGTGTGATAACTCAACCTGGTTTCTTGGTGTCCCACAGGCTGGGAGACCAAACAGCCCAGAGCTGCAGAGTCAGGAGAGCAAACATTCCATTGCTGTGAGAACTCAAGGGCCCCTGGCAGGACAGATTCTGGAAACTAGAAGTTAGCCCAGCCCAGCCCCTTACTGGGTCCTCTTGTTAGATATGCTAATGAGTAAGGTCTTTAATTGTACACTCGACTGGGGGATGGGGCTTTTACGACGCTGTCACCTGGATGGCAGAAGCCATCGAATGGGATCCTATTAAATACCGAGGTAAACGACCCCCAACCCTCTAACCCTGCCTGGGCTTTTATTTCCTAACACCAGGAAAAGGCATCACAGGGACCTGTGATGGGATAAGCTGCCAGGACAGCTCTAGGCCTGTGCTAACCCTGGAGAGTCTGCAGGAGCACATCCACACACATCCACAACGCCTGCACAGACTGAACCACAACAGCTCCAGCTTAATCCCAAACTGAGAAGAAAGAGCAACTCATCAAATTTAGATTTCAGCCTCTTTTTTTTTCTGGGCTTTTGTTTCAGTATTTAGAGCTCCAACTAACAAAGCAGCAGACACAATGCCACCTCCTTGGGAAACACATACGCAGCTCCCTCCATCTGCTCCTTCCCCAAGCCCCGTGTACTCTGCAGAGCAGATTGTGCTGTGAAATACTAATACTTGGCTCTTATATCATTATTTCCAACCCTGAATCTCAAGGCTTGTTCCCAGCTTCTCTCCCCCTGACATTTTTTCCAGGGATCACGGCACGTCTGAGTGGAGCTTTCATAAAAAGGTGGAAGCAGTCCAGAAGCAGCTTCTAGGGAGCCTTCTATCTGCAGCAGCATTTTATTTAGACAGCAGAGGGGAAATCAGATCCCTGTGCTGCTGATTGGCTTTGGGAGTTGAATCTTCAGTAGTGTGGGAGGAGTTCATTTACAGCCCAGAAGCGATGCCACGCCGGAGCTCCTGCAGGGCGCTCGGGGAACAATGATTGTTCAGTTCAAGGGCAGCACCCAGTCACCTCCAACTCATACTCTGCTTTCACTCTACATTTCTTTGAATCCAACTCTGTTCTATTTAATCTGGATTTCGGCTCCATCTGACTTCTGACTAACCATGCCAATTTATTCCATGTGCTTGCTGAAGACGCTTTTCTTTAGCACGGGAGAGCGGTTACGACAGAGCACCGTTCAACAAGTCTGCTTCAGTCCAGCTCTCAGCCCCCTTTCTCCAGATGTTTGAGCAAACAGATCTGTGAGCAGGAATTTCTGTGATTGCAGGTTATTTAGCTAAAGAGGAGCACACAGAAAGGGCAGCCCTGAGCCAGGGTCTCACCTAGTGCAGATCAGCTGTGGTTGCTGTACTGAAGAGCACAGGCTGACACACAGATGTTTGTGCCCAACAGTGGGGACAGCTTGCTCTTCTCCAAGGCTCTGGACTCAAGGACAAAGGACATTACTTCTTCTGAGGAGCTACCTGGAGCAGAGAGATGGCAATCCAAGCCCAAACCTACTGTTTCTTAAGGCCACACCTAAACAGAGCTGCAAAGATGATTTCTCAGTGCCATTTCCGTGTTTTGTTGGATCTGGTGCTAAATTAGCAACAGGCTTGCTCTCCTTCTAGGAAAAGAACATTGTGGCTACCAAGGCCTTAATCTTAAACTTCACACCAGACAGTTATGCTTCATCTGACTCTTACTCAGCTGGGTAAGACAGGCAGCATCTAAAAGGTAACCCCCACATGAAAAGAAGCTTTTCCCTTCTCAGACTGCTGAGAACAAGACTAGCAAACACCAAGGAGAAGGGGCACAGCTCCAGAGAGCCCTCCATTCCTGTCCTCCCTGCAGAGGAGTCCTGAGGCAGAGCTGGAGAGGTTCCCTGGAGCAATGACAGGCCTGTGTCACACAGCAAGGCATCCTGCAGCCTGGCCAGGCTCCACATTAAACACAGGCTCTGAAAGCAAGGGTGAGAGCACAGCCCAGCCTGGGACAGCAGCACGGAGCCAGCACCTGGCATCCCCAGTGGGATGATGCCCACGGAGCTCACCTACCACCACCCCCATTTAGCAGCCCAGGCACAAGCCCACTCCTGGCCTGCAGCAGTCACAGTTATGGATGTTTATGTTTTTGCAGCACCATAAGTCACCTTGCAGCGTCTGGCATTAAGCAGGATAATTTAGCAGGCTTTTCCAACGCCTCAGATTCCTCACTGCTGAGGTGTAATGGCCCGAGTCCCTCAATAACTATATTTTTTCCTATTCACCTAAGGTCAGAGAGGGCCACTTAACCTTATTATTTCAGAAGGCTCAAACCTTTGACAATTATAAACAGGAGAGTAAAAACAAGAGCTAAATTTGTGCAATACATTACTTATCATTCCCCAGCCTCTGAGTCCAAGCAAGAAAGGTGAAGATGGCTCTGACACCAACTTCCTTGTCCAGGGCCTGGTTTGGATGGGACCTACAGGGCCAACAGTGGGAACAATTAACACCAAAGGCTGCTCCATGATGTGGATCAAGTGGGTTTGCTCATACCACCCTTCCAGACTTTACAAACACTCTTCCAAGGCAAAGCTGAGGTAATGTGGTGAGCAGAGTGCAAATACATTAACAGAGGAGCAGACATGAGATTTGCTGCTGCTGGCACATTCTCCATGATCCTGTCCCAAGGGTCCAGCACCTCCTGGCAGCAAGTCTTTGCTGGTCTTGCTGCTGTGGACTCCCCTTGCAGCTGACCACAGACCACAAATCCCATAACAGACACATTCTGCTGCAACCTCTTCAGGTATTTCCTTGCACAGAAAATTCCCAGTCCCTGGCAACACCTGCACTGCAATTAAAACCTGAACAGGCAGGTGCACACTCCTCCTGAGCATCCTTGCACTTGTGCCCAGCCAGGGTCCCTCTCTGGGAAAAGGGCTCCTGCACAGCCCCTCACTGGCCAAGGGAGAAAACTGCACAAATTGCTTTTCCAAAACAGTTGGTGATAAATGCATTTGGACTGGATCATGCCCAGTACAAAGGTAAACAGGAAGAAAAAAAAATCACTGCTTGATCTACACAATGAGGAATTTGTAAGATAGGTAATGAGGATTGCAAACCTGCAGCTGGCTCAGGTGAAGCAGCACTCGGCTGCATCACCACTGCCTGGGCACAACTTCATGGGCTTCCTTTGCACTAAAGAGACAGGCAGAACAAATCCCTTCCTAAACGCAATCCTGCAACCCATTTCAATACCTAGTGCTGGAAGATGAAGCTTCCGTCAAGCCAGTCAGGGCTGAAATATTGTTTATTGTACCTGAAAATTAATTTCATACCTTTTGGGGCATCACCAGATTGTTCAATCACTGACTGTGCACATGAACCTGCAAGTTTAGTGGCCAATTTTCTTCAGGCGTGCACTAAAGTGCACCCACGTAGTTAAGATCAAATTCAGCCCATGGTGTTGGAACATTATGGAACATAACTCAACAGAAATGTCAGACCTGCAACCGTTAAAGCATAATATTTACTGTGCACCACCACAAATTTACACAGCACAGCACTGCAACCCTTCGTAGGTGTACAATGGTCCAGGAAGCCAGAAGAATTAATTTTTCATACACTGGATGAGAAGCTGGTGTGAAGTTTTTCCTCTGGATCAGCCATGGGCTATCAGCGCAAGGAAGATATCCGAGGGTGTACATCTGCTGTTCAAAAATCCAGCAGCACCTGAATTCAGATGCAGGATATGAGGAAATCCTGACCAGACAGCCACAGCAACTCAGGAGTGCTGTACACTAGAGGACACCACACATACTTGGCCAAAGCCTCCCATATTTATCTGTCAGGAACAGACTTGGACTGTCTCCAGTGGTTATAGTGGCAGGTAACCAGGAGGTCATGGTGACTCTGCTGGGTTACAAAGGTCCAGGGAAGAGAGGAGCTCTGACACTCAGCCATAAATCTGTGGTAAACTTACTGACTCCCCACTGTTTCTTCTGGGCAAACATGTTTAAAAGCAGGTGCAAAACCGAGTTTTAAAAATAAATATCAACTATCAGAGTTCACAGACCACAAATTCACCCTGTTTCTTTTAAAGTAAGTATAAACACTGGAAGTGTTTATTCAGGCTCGCTTGCTCACGTCCATCATGAGAAAGATTGGGATGTGAGAATATCAGTGCTGAGGAAAGATGCATCCATGTCTTCTGGGACAGCAGACCTGCTGCTTTTCTGCCAAAGCCTTCCAGAAAGCCAGTGAGTCAAGGCACTGAAGCCCTCAGTGAAAAGAGGGATCACTTCAGGGCACCACTGAAAGCCATCACACAAGCAAGCCTCGGTGCTACACCTCAAATCACCCCAGTACTGCCAAGATGAGGCTAAATTTCCCCAGAGCAAGGACTTCTGATCCAACAGTCCACCAGGAATGGGGCCACTGCCAGGCTTGTGCAGGCTGATGCACAACCATCTGGTGGCAATGGCTTTGGGTCACTGCAATCCACAACAGTCAGAGTGTACATAAATAACACCTGCCCAAATGTGTATTTATACAGAGCAAAGTAATAGCTCCACCAGACCTTTACGTTCTATCAGCCAAATAATATGAGTTTTAAAAAGCATTTAGTACTTTAACAGGCATTTTAACAGCTCTCATAACTCAACTGCATCTTTGCTGTAAATCACTTGACAGTTGAATACTCCACTACATGATCTAATCCCCCTCAGCATTTCAGAAAGGAAGAAAAAAACCTTCCTAGGGTTGTTTAGGAAGGCAAACAACTTTGCTAGGTGCTTGTCATGGGAGAAAAATCAGCCAGGCAGAGGCCAGTTAAACTCATGTGCCCTGCTTTGTCTGAGCACAGAGGCCAGTCCTGAAAGGAGGGCAGTCCTGCCACAGAACCCAGCTGACATCCAGCCCAGCAGGAGTAACTCTGAAGGCAGCAGAGAAGGAAGAGCTGATGTTTTCCTGTGAGGCTGCCCCCACTGCAGCAGCACCATCCAGGGCTGGTCCCAGGGGCCCTTCTCCCCCTGGACTCCCACTGAACACAGGAGCTGGTGAGTCAGGAATCACAAGGACAGAGACACAGGGAGCAGAAGAAGGGAGAACACAGACCCTCTGGGGAGCAGGGGTGTCCATACACATCCACACGTGAGCATGACACACCACATTTGGAGCATCCAGCCTCCATCTCCCCTCACCTCCCTCAGAAGTGGTGGGTTAGATCCTGACAGTCCCCATCCTGTCTCCTGCCCCCCGAAGGAAGGCCCAGCTCTTGCATTCTCTTGTATACTTCAAAGTGCACAGAGAGAAGCAGGAGAGGCAATTAAGTCTCGATGTAGGCAGAAAGGAGATCTGCAACAAACCAGTGTTTAAGAAATACCGTCTCAAATTAGACATCTCACTCTATTTCACTCTGGCTTTATGATCTAGTCTGATGAGCTCTTTAAAAAAAACAAATACACACAGACTCTTGCTACACACACATATCCCCATCCAGATGAATGCTTTGGTTCACTTAGCAGAAGTTTTTCTTGGCTGTAAAGGATGGCAGGCTGGGGAGAGTAAATGAGCGTGGGGAAGAGCTGAGGCAGCTGGATCCCAGCCGTGTGGAGCCTGGAGCAGCCCTGTGGAAAACAAGGACCAAGCCAGAGACAACGCAGAGAGACTGACATCATGCAGGGCCCTGCATGGACAGCCACAATGACATCGTGGGTGCACCACACCAGCCAAATTTCCCTAAATAAATGCTTGGTGAAGCTCCTGCAGGCTTTGAGCACAGATGTATTCTTCCCCCTCCAAAGCACATAAGGCCTAAGAGACAAAGATCTCAGCTGCCTCATTTGTTCATAGCTTGTGCCTGCAAGCAGTTCCCCAGCTCTCCAGAGCTGCACAGAGTCGAATTCGCTGGGCTGGGAGCTCTGGCTGGGTCTGCTGCCATAAGCCTGGATGGCAGAGCAGGCACGAGCCTGGCAGTGAGGTGGGGATGACCACGCTGTGTCCCCATCCTGACAGTGCTCCTGGACACACCAGGACTGTCAGGCCTGTGGCCCCACCATGACATGGTCCATGCACAGTTCTGGTTCACCATGTGCCAAAACAATGCAGCCAGCCCCATGCTTGCTGAATAACAAACACCCCTGAAGCCACTGACAAATCCTCCTTGCAAACCTTTCCTCTAGGCAACTTCTGCCCCAATTCTCCCTGCATATCTGAATATAAAAATGGGCAGAACTTTTCAGGCTGGAGAGCATCCCTCAGCTTGACCCCAAGCCCCAGTAAACCAGATCATCACATCCTGGTGAACCACAGAGGAAAACAACAGAAAAACAAGACAGAGAATCTGCTGGGAGATAACAAGGCCCTGCAGAAAATCTTCCCCAGCAGGCTTTTTCAGGCAAAGGAAGGAGGTGAAATACTGAAGGGTGGAAGAAGGTAAATTATCAGAGTTGAGACATTTCAAATGACTGTTCCCTGCTGCGTTCAGCAGCTTTTCTTGATGGAGTCACTAATCACTGTAGTTTACTGAATGACCTTGTTGTGGCCATCTCATCTTCAGGGGACCACAAGCTGCAACAATCCCTGGTGCAGGGAAATGCCTTTTGGGCTGTGCTACATCACAGCCATTGAATGCTGACCACAGCCCACTTTGGGGTAAAATACCTTCACAGAGGCATTCACCCTGTGCAGCAAGCTTTGTACTCTGGGCAGAGATGGAGAGATTGGGGCAGAAATCCTCCTGTACATACATTTAAAATACTGGCTGCCACAAGCTGGAAAAATGCTATAGAAAAATTAAATATTTACTTCTTCTGTTTGTTAATATCTTTCATTAGTTACTCAGCTGCAACAGTCATTAAAATGCTGAAAGGGAACTTCATGTAAATTCATCACTAGCCTGGGAATACTCCTGCATTTGTGAGCAGGCTGCATGCTGCAGCAGAGCTTGGAGCCTCAATTTCCCTACAGGAAAGGCCAAACGTCTGGTTCACTCACAATTTACAAATGATTATTTTTCTAATTAATCATTCATCAAAAAACACAAATAGCAACAGGGCATGAAAGGCAGTGCTGGCGTTAACAGAAGGCAGAGTCAATCCATCACATCTCACCCTCAGCTGCTCACAGAGAGACCCTCCAGTGCTGCAGCTCCAGTGGCTGCAGGAAGGAGCTGGGGGAACACCCTCTGCTCTCCCCAGTCACCATCAGGAAAGGGATGATGCATGTTTCTGTTATGCCAAACTTCATCTGTGTAAATTGGAGTTGCAACAGGTTTGTGAAACGTATTGGGAGCTAAACATGATGATGGTCTCAAAGAGGCAGATTGGGATCTCGGGATGAGGAAAGAAGGGGCAAGGCAGCAGTGTGGGAGGAGAGAAACTTCAGCAACACAATGCACCGAGGCTGGAGAGACACACAAAAACAACCTTGGGGGAAAGAGGCCACAAGGAAGATGGCAGAACAAGGAACAGGGACTTGCCAAATACCTTCCCTGGCTCTCTATAGGAGTGACTTGGCTGCAAATAACCCAGCACCTCATGGACACAGAGGAGGTTGGTCCTCTCAGCCCTCATGCTCCCAGACCACTGAACTGTGACTGCAAGTGCCAACACACTGATCCCTTTTTGCCTTAGTTTGGATTAAGGATCTCTGAAACCACAAGCAAATCCACTGACTATATAATGTGTCTGGATATCACCTCTGCCAGTGTTCAGAGTTTGATCCTGCAACCCTCTGTACTGCTCACTTGCCAAATGGCTCACAGAAGAAGACAACGTATCCACACACCTGGAGTTCGAAAACAAACTGTAAATGCACAAGATTTTCACCTTTCCACACCAATTCTCTGTTCTCATCATAATTAATCCAGGTTAGATATTTCCTGTACTCCAAGGATAGCTGTTTGAAAGGTGTAACTATTTCCAGGACCCCAGACCTCGCCTTGCTTTGGCTCTGCCTTGCTCAGGCTGCTGGCCAACCTCTTGCCAAGACAACAACTCTTCAAAAGGCAGTATGAACTGGTAAAAGCAGGCAGCAGCATGATATTTCAGCCTTGCTATAGTCTCCTGCTGCTTTTTATTACACTTCACAGGGCTAGGCTTGAACCATATAATCACATTTCAAAGAGACTGGAGTATTGTTGGCAGTTGCTTCATTCTTGACCACTGAGATGGTGAGATCTGTCTTTGCTGCTCTGAGAAAGAGAAGGTTTCCTCCTTCCAGCTATTAATTAAACAAACTGAAACCCTACAACACAATAACAAAGCACATCCAAGATAACCAGGACTTTTGCAGGATTGGCTTTTACTGAAACTCTGCCAGTGCAGCCTCTCCACATGTTGCACAGGGGTGGCAAAGCAAAACCAGCCCAAAACAGGGAAATTATTCTGGAGAGCAGAATACCCCATACATCCTAATATATACCATTCCCCAGCACCCTCAGAGGAAGCAGTGATCTGTTCTGGGAAGAGAGAGTCTTAAGGACAGACACAATGCTAATGAGGCAAAAGGAGAAGAGCCTATAGCCAGTCTCCTGGAGCTCTAGGGGATCTGTCCTGGATGAAGTTATCAGGTTCAGATCAAAGGGGGGTCTCAAAACTGCACGGCCAAACCTTGGACTGGTCTTAACCTGATTCTAACACCCTCAAGAAATTTGCACTGACTCTGTGGATATGCCAGACACAACAGTGGGCAGGAGGGATGGGCACCTCCCCAGAGGGCAGCATCACAGCCAGAACTTGGGAAGCCTGGGATCAAAACCTCAGCACATTGCAAGGTCACTGGTCCCTTCATGTTTCAGATACTCTTGGACAGCACTGGGGCCATTCCGTATTGAAGACACTGGAAAGGGAAGGAATCGTGGGGATGAAGGACCACATAAGCTGCTCAGAGAGCCAGGAAGGGATTTCCTTAGGAGACAAAATAGGAAATTCTGAGCTTATCAACAACACATACAGCACAACACCCAGCAACCTCCCAAGACAGCATTTAACTCAATGGCATGAACTCAGCAAAGCAGGAGCAGTGACAGTGGCTGAAGGGAAGATGGAGCAGTGGCACACACACACCCCACGCTGCTCCCATGGCACCTCTGCAAGGGCCCAAATCCACACAGCAGCAGAACCAGCCTTGTAAGACCCTGCTTGTAAGTTACTGATGGCACAGGAGGAGCTGCAGGAAACACAAACTCAAGCACAGTTTGGGAAGCAAGTATGTGTGCAGCTGTGGAGAACAGCCAAACCCACCTTCCTACAGCCCAGCAACAGGCAAATATGGGCTTCAGACTTGCCATGAGGCAGGAGAGAATCACTCCAGCATTTCCATCCATTGCTGGACAAGTCAAACAAGAAACTCAATCCAGCCACCAGCATTTCAACACGGAAGTCCTCTATTAGCTCATAAGCACTAAATGAGGGCAGACATCCATATTAACAGAAGCCACTGATAAGAAAGGATCATGGGTTCCAAGTTTTTCTGGTGGTTGGCCTCTTCTCTCCAGTACTGGCATTGGTATTTCTGTGAAGCACTCACTGCAAAAGCTGAACTCAATACATTTACAGGAGGTAGAAAACAATTCAGAATGAAGTAGCTTTTGGCCTCAGGTTTGGGGCAGTTCTAAAGGTTTTATTACCAGGCAGATTTCTCACAGGAAAACTATGACATAAATGACGTGTCTGAGTGTTTTTTCTAAGTGAGAGTATTTCCTGCCATTATTTTCTTGTGTTTATGTTCTCTCCAGTGCATCCTATTATAGCAAATCTGTTTGGAAGGGCTCCATTCCTGAAGATGACGCAAGCTCCAAGAATGCCTTCTGCCCAAGCAATATTCCTAAAGAAACCAGTCGTGCTCCTCATGTGCTTCACCATGATCAGATGCACAGGGGCACTACATCAGCAAACTGAGAGCACCAACACACTGCAGACTGGGCTATAAATACCCATTATTTCAGTTTTTGAGGCTACCACCTTTTCTAGCCCATTTAGCAAGATCAGTTTCTGACCCAAGATCTGCATTTACGTAAGAGACACCCCCATCCAAACTCCATGTTCAGGGACAGAGTGCTGAAAACCAAGATGAGCTCTCTATGAACATTTCCAGTGCTCACTCCAGTTCTTCAAAAACACAGCTAACCCACTCCCTGAAGGAGGACATGGTAATCACTCATACCCTTTATTTTTAGCCTTGCTCTTCCTTCAAAGCCCAGCGAGGTGTGTGGAGTTTTGCAGTGTGCAAAGAATCCCTGCTCATGATTAACATCTATGTGAATAATAGAGCTTTAATCTGGTTTCAGTCAGTTACCTACTGCTTCAGCAGTTTAACATCATGTGGGAGCAAGAGCAGGGAGGGTATCCAGCCAGCTTTCATGTAACTCAAAGTAGTACTACAAGGCTTAATTAATTGAGATCACCAGATGAAAAATCTCATCACACACATAAAAGGTAAAACATCTGCTGATGCTCAGGCAGTCCTGAGATGGGATGCTACATGGAAAGCTCAAATAAAACTCAAAAGAGAAGGGACTGAGAATCACCTGCCTGTAAGAATTGTGTTCCTCCTGTTCCACAGTCCCAGCCTCAGCTGGGTCATGGGTCTGAAATATAAAGGCAGGAACACAAGCAAAGTTCAATGTTTTAATCAGACACCTATTTTCAAGCCAGATCTTCCAGTAAACCCAGTGCGGACTAAGCTGCTCCTTTTCAAACAGGACAAGTATGAAGGCAGCTCAGGCAGCAGATCCACCTCTCAGACCATGCACATGCTTTCTGTCATTGCACAGGTGGTCTTGGTGACACCAGTCCTGGCTGAACAGAAGCAGAGAGGGAAATGCAATTCATGCAGGCCACACTGTGATATGGCTGCAGCTCATTCTCCTTCCATATGCACCCTTCCCATGTTCAGAGAGGGGCTGAGCTGAAGCCAGCCACAGTCACTGAGAGAGCAAAGTACCAAACCTGGCATCTCAAAGGAAATCAAACCCTGCTGCACCAGTTCCTGCTCTCAGCACAAATCAAGTGAGAGAAACAGCCAACCATCTAAAGATGCTTTGAAAGGGCAGCTTGGTATTTTCCAGACCTCCTTGGACATAACTGACCCAGAGAAGGTCCCTGGCTGCACCAGCCAGTTACCCTTTGAGCAATGACCATCCATCATCCCAAGTCATCCAGCCATGAGTCCCAGCTGTGCTCAGACCCTGTTCAGACATCTGCTCTCCTGCTGTCCAGATTCAGATCTTGCAACAGATCCAGATTCTGCTGGAGTAGTAGGCAGACTGCAAAAATCCTTTTCAACTCACCCTCCTCATCATGGAAGCCAAGCTCTCTTCTTCCCTGTCTAACTTCTTACCACCTTTTCTCCTCCTCTGCACCCACATCCTCAAGTGCTCAGAGATAGCAGTGGCTCTCTGAGAGGTCATTCTCATCCATTTCTGTAAGCCCTGCACACTGTAAGCTCCTGGCACTCCAGCAGGCACTGAGAGCTCCCGCAGCCCTCACACCATCCTCACACAGAAATGCCATTACACCAGCAGCATTAATTACCCACAGGGACACAGTGCCAACCCAGGGCACAGCCCCACAGGCTGCCAGTGCCTCTCTGTGCCACCACAGAGACACAGAAACACTTGGGCTGGAAAAGCCCTTGGAGAACATCGAGTCCAACCATTCCCCCCAGCACTGCCAAGGCCACCACTGACCCATGTCCACAAGTGCCACATCTGCACTGTTAAATCTGTTAAATCCCTCCAGG
This sequence comes from Drymodes brunneopygia, assembly GCA_013400955.1. Classification (NCBI taxonomy): domain Eukaryota; kingdom Metazoa; phylum Chordata; class Aves; order Passeriformes; family Petroicidae; genus Drymodes; species Drymodes brunneopygia. Next base: position 112,936 of record VZTZ01027052.1, read on the forward strand.
GATGGGGACTCCACCACTGTCCTGGGCAGCTGGGCCAGGGCTGGACAACACTTTTGGACCATCCTGACCCCTAGCACTCACCTGCCTGCTCACAGCACCCCTGCCCAACACCACTTCCCACACTGGTGGGACTGCTCCTGATTAAATCCAGGCAAACTTTTCTAGAGACTGGGCTGGGTGACATTCCTCTATCTACTCTCCAGTTCACAATATAAATGTGATGCTGATTTTTTTCCCTCAAGTATATATTTAGGCATAATATATTTTAATGGCAAAAAGATGCTTTGTTCCATAGGGGATGTGTGTGTGTGTGTGTCTGTGTGTGTGTGTGTGTATTTGATTCCTGTGCTTCAAACAGATCCAGGAATGGAATTTCATACTTTTATAAAATTAGGAACAGATGCTGTGGACTGTTTAAACCAGCAGAGAAAATAATAAGAGGAACACTCCAAGGAAGGTGACATGAAAAAAATGCTGAACATTGCAGGAAAATGGAAATACAATAATGACTGTGGGACTTGTGGGACACATGGGTCCATGCCACAAATCCCTCAGGAAAGACAGCTCCCAGCTCGAAGTTTCTTCTACATGAGCCAGAGAGAGAAAAGTAATAGATAACAGCAGCTGAATATAGAGCACATTTATCTTCTAGTACAACAGAGATGCAGTTCACCTCAAAATATAAATCATGGCACATGCAAAGAGAAATCCCTTCCTTTTCTATCAAGTTTACCTCAAAATATTAAAACCAGTGAAGGGTTGAGTTATGTTTGGCTGCTGCTTCTCTCTTCACTCCTCTCTGGCAGGTCCCTGGGCTGGGACAGGGGGGTTTCCTGGGAAGCTGAGGCACCACCAGGCTGCCAGCACCACACCAGGCACTTATGTATTTGTTCAGTGTTCTGTATTTCCATTCCAGCTTTCAAAAGTGATGGAAACTTCTCCTGTTGGCTTTCAATGCCCTGTTTGTTATCACAAGGTATCTGGGGCTCAACTCAAGCCAGAATCCTTTTGGAAATGAACTGGTTTGGAAGGAATGCCTGCATCTCTCTCTCTCCCATGCTGACTCAGGGGACACCTCACCTGGAAGGAAAGGTACCACGTTTCCATAAGGAAAGGCACTCCTCAGAGTGCCAGGAGTGGTTCCAGCCTCTCTCTCCAGCTCCACACAGCCCTGCATGGTGCCACTGGCACTGCCACCCCCGTTTTGCAGAGCATTATGCTGAGCTATGGAGGGCATTAAGCAACTTCTGCCTCTGGTCACAGAAACAAGGGCAAGAACAGGACTGGAATTCAGAGCCCGAGCTCAGATCCTGCCTCACACTTCCTGCACACAGAAGAACCCATATTGGACTTGCAGATCACACATTTGCATTGCAAAGTGAGGAGCAGTGCATAAATGCCTGTATGTACAAGCAGATGCGTATTCAGTAGGCAGATCTTTGGAAATTCACCACATAACATTCTGTCTACAAGTCAAAAGCCATCTCCAATTGCTAAAACTTAAATCAAAACACAAGTTGCTACAATTCATAAGGAGCTTAATATTTATTACCACGTATTGGAAGCGTGCAGCTATGTAGAAAGACTCCCTTACTGTCTCCAGTGATTATTCAAGGGACTGGGAAAAGAAAGAATAGCCTTTGATAGTAACAAAAAAAAAGCAAGTGTGGAGAAAGCAATGTATTAAATCCTTTTCACAGCCAAGAGGCCAATGAAAATGCTATATATTTATAAAGGAAATGAAAACCTGTCAGGGACAAAATGAACTGAATAACAGAGCTTGGGCTGAATAAAGATAAGCAAGAACTCAAGAACCAAAAACACCACCAGGGTGGAAAATGCAGCATGCTCTGCATCCCTGGGAAGAGGGCTCTGAATGGACACACAGCCCATCTGGGTACAAGGCAGAGAGGAGTCCCCAGCTACTCCCTCCTTCTGCTAATCTGCAGGCAAAGTGAGGTCAGCACATGTGCTGTTCACAGGATGGAGAATACTGGAACAACTGGAGCATCTCCTGTGCATCCCCTGAGTAGGAGCCCAGAGGGAAGAGCCCCTGCAGCTCCCTGGGGCTCTGGGGTGCTCAGGACAGCCACCAGGGCCTGCAGAGCAGCAGTTCAAGGGACACAATGGCCTGGTCCCCCCAGGTTTGAGCGAGCTCTGGTTTCACACCCAGGATTTGTCCCCATCCCTCTGCTGAGCCCACCAGGCTGTTCATGGCTACAGCAGCCTTTGGGCAGCAGGAGGCTGCAGGGGCAGACATCAGCTCCCAGCCCACAAGAGAAGATAAAGCCTTCAGGATACAGAGATAGAAAACCTCTAATTTGCCACAGAAAATGTGCCCACAGGCCAGATATCCAGCCTGTATGGGCTGGTCTGAATTCTAATTCTGCAACTGAAGAGCAGGCCCATCACAGTTCTAAATTCTTGATGTTAAAAGACTACCTGAAAAATCACTGGGAAATGTAACAATTCATCAAAACTCACAAAAAATACAACGGTTATAAACCTTATCTTGATAGAAACAAGGCTTTTTAGTGTGCAGATGACTTGGATTCGGTTCCTGATATTAAATAATTTAGCTTTATGTATCTAATTGCAGGAAGTTTGTGTGATTTTGAAAATAAACAACATAAGTATTTCATAATTCAGATACTTAATTACTATTACCATATTGATTGCAGGAAATAGGATTAACCACGCATTATATATTGTCAGGGGATAATGTCAATGATCTTGAAGTGAAGGCTACCAATGAATTAGCTGGCTGTACTACATTAAAAACAAAGTACAAACCATGGCCATCAGGAAGGAGAATTCCCAATAAACTGGCTTGTTCACCATTCCACATGGACTTCCCAGTAAATCCAGGAGGGGAGTAGAAACTGTGTAAACATGAGAAGTTAGATTCATGCTCGGGAGGAAGAAAGTTGGAAAGTCTTTATTTCTTGAAGCTTTCCTTTCTTAGATGATTCATCAGAGCAGTCATTAAATAGGTCCCAAAATGAGTCCTACAAAGAGCAATAATGATCCTTCCCCAACTGGTTCCTGCAGAGAGGTTGGGTGAACCAGCAGGAGTGTATTTCCCAAAGGACACCTGAGTGTGGCACAGCCTGTGCAGCTCACCAGGTCCCCTCCTCCTCCTCCTCCTCGCTGTGCCCCTGCTCTGCTGGGCTCTGCTGCTGGGGCAGATCAGCCACAAAACCTCAGCATTTACAGCATTTACACCCAGCTCCCCCAGGGCTCTGCCCCTGCTCCACCTCCCAGTGCCCTCACACAAAGGGATGTGCCGTGGGACATCTCAGGAAAGTTTCATGAAACACCAACAAGCATTTCCTCCCAAATAAAGCTCTCCAGAGCAGCTGTTTTCAGCTGCACAGCCACAGCCACCTGCAGCCAGGAAGGCTGTGCTGAGCTAAACTCCCCCAAGATCCCATGGAGTACAGCCTGGAGAGCCCACTCCAGCTCTCTCAGCACACACATGCTGTCATCTCAGATGGCAGCAGCACAGGTTAAGCTGTGCATTCATCAGAAGCGCTGGTCTCCAATCTGAAAAGATGCTTTTAAAACCAATAAACACAACAATGCACTGGGTTTGCATCTTCCTCACCACAGACTGCAGTTACCTCTCCTTACAGCAACAGAAGGGGAAGGGCACATCAGGAAAGCAGCAGAGGCCTTTCCCTTGTACATGAAAAGCAGGTTGAGAGTCTCCACAGAAGCACTTAAACATCTCCTGCTGTACAGAACACAATGCTCTGATACTCCTGTTATTTGCTTTTCATCATCTCGAGGATTCCTCGAGTGTGCTGGGAGCTGTTGGACAGATCCTGCACAGGAGGGTGGGGAGAGGCAGCCTGGCAGCATTCCCCTGGTCTGCACAGGCAGGGATGGCCACTCTGAGCACTGCACAGGGCATCTCCAGGCACCACAAACACAGCTTTCAGCAGCCCTGCCTCACCCTGCTCCTGTCACCAGAGGGGCAGAAAACACAAGCCCCGATCCAGAGGGAAGGCACAAACCCTCTGCAATCACCCACCCACAGACAAAGGAGTCCCCCCGGGGCAGCTCTTCCAGCTGGGCAGCAGCTTTGCAAAGGAAATTTCTCAATGCCTTTTAGCCCTGAGAGCAGAGTAAATCCCTTCAACTCTAACTAGCATCCAAATTAGCAGCCAAAGGAATGCCAATGGATGTCCCCAGAGAAATTGGCTCTGGCAGAAGGAATTAGCACTTTGATCCTCCTCTCTGGACAGTGGAGCAGCACTGGTTTGCTCTCACAGCCTCACAGCTAGCACAGTGCAGGACCCAACACACGAGCTGTTCCTCGAGGGGACAGCCCCTGACAATGCACTAAGGCCACCTGCCTCATGCATGGCTAATGCTGCATTTCCCAGTGCAATGTCCAGGATCTCCCACCACGGCTGCACACCTGCCTTCAGCCCCTGCAGAAATACTGCTGCATTCAGAGCTCACCCTGACTGAAATCAGCACCCACTACACCTACGTGTTATTGCTTTGGCTCCTTCCATGACAAGGTGGGACTACAGGAAAAGTGATTTTCATCTTTCCAAGGTAGAGAAGCCCTGCCTGGTTCCCACGGTTGGCATCACTGGTACAGCACTCCCAGCCTGAGGCTGCTGCTGGGCATTTCCCACAGCTTAAAACAGGTAGAGACTCCAGAGAACAGTGTTCCACAGCAGCCTTACACAAGGATTTAGGAGCTAGGACACCAGGATTTGCATCCTCATCTCCCCCAGAGACAGGGCAGGAAAGCAGAGCTGGATTCTTGTGAGGCTGGCAAATGTCCTCCAATCTCCCATGTGCACCCTGAAAGGTCGATTACTGCAACATTTTCACATGCAAATACCTCAGAGCCAGCTTCTCAGATTGACTTTCACCAGATTGATCCAGAGCCCAAAGGCACTAAACTCAAGCTTTAGCAAGCGAGAGCTGTGGTCTGATTTCCAGCAGTGCCTGGTGCACACAGCAGCAGGTAACAACAGACAGCTCCTGGCACTGCCATGGAAAACTCTGCTCTTTATCTTTATAATTCTGTATTGCATGATTCAGCTACACAAAATCTCCCATCAGATGTGACAGAAAGAGAAACTGCTGTATTTACACAGAGCAGCTCATAGCACATGTTTGTGTGTGTGCATGTGTACACACCCTCCTTATGTTTTTCCAGGAAGCTACAGGAATCAAAATCCATCTCCATTTGAGTTAGATAACCCTCACAGACTTTCTTGAAAATCCCTCAATTTTTCATTTCCTCAACATTGCAAGCTTAACCAAATATCCTACAAGTGAAACACAAATGAACACCAGTGAGTCTGCCCCAACTCCACCCAATCTAGACATATGGAGCATTTATAAATTCATTACCAACACTAGGAGGATTTCCTTGCCCTCTCTGAAACCCAGCAAACCGTGGCCAGCTGCTCAAAGTATGACAAATCTTGGCAACTGTAAGCCATATGAAGTTTTGATAGCAATGCCAGGAGTAGGTGCTGAAGGCAAACAGAGGCAAACCCTCTGCAGCTGCCCTCCCACCAGGAGAAATTCCCATGTTCCGAAGCAATGGCAGACACTCCTCATGCTCCACTTTAGAAAGCACAAAGATGCTCAGTGAGAATCAGAAAGCAGAATACTTTATGGCACATTCAAAGCCCAAATACTAATGCTGAACTGGAGGTAAGTGCATTTGAACAGAAGCACTTCCAAGAGGACCCAGCAGCAGATTTCATGGCAGTGAACGTTTCCAGCAAACTCAGCTGAGGTTTTGGACCTTGCAAAGCCAGCACTTCACCTAAATCTGCTTTTTGGCATACTGTGTGACCACAGAGGCCATCAACATAAAGACTATTTTTCCTAGTACCAGTTCCTAAAGGAGCACCAGCAAAATACACGAGGTACCACCAAGAACCCAAGGAGCTCTCCCACATTAGACAAGGAGCTCTTTCCCCATAGGAATTCCACAGACTGGGGGCCTGACACCACATTTCCCACACTGGCAACACCAGCCACCTCAAAAAGAGGTCCCTAAGGAGTTAAATTTAGATATGAACTCTCAGTCCCACTTAAGTGACACTTTTGTGATGACTAAAACAGGGCTGTGAGTTTAGATCACGACTTGGCTGGTTTTTGAAAGGAGGACACCAAGGTGCAGCCCAGCTCTGCAGTCATTTCAGTCAGCACACGTCTGCCTGCAATATCACATTTCAAAATACTTCCAGCAAAACAGGTGAACTATAAGGAGGTGATTACATGCACACCCTGAGGCCACAGTGCCATCAGACAGCAGGAGGAGGTGGTCAGACCTGGGCAGAGCGAGCTGCAGACCCCCCCAGCACATCCCAGCCCTGCAAGACACGGCTCCTTGCACCCCCTGCCCCAGTTTTCTGCCAATGTAACACCCCAGAAAGGCAAGGCAAAATGCAAACATGGAAAGGTCAGGTTTCCTGGTAAGACAAGGAAAAGCGCAGTTTGTGACATCTCGCATTTCCAAAAATCCCGTGGCAGTTTTCCTTGTTGGAGGTGAGCTGAGCCCCATCAGGCTGCAGCACAGGTAATCAGCTTTGCTTCTGCTCAGACCAAACAGCTCCAACTGCTCCCTCCCCACAGGAGTGTGGCACTTTGGAGATGTAACAGCTTCCAGCTTTGCAGAGGAGCCATCGTGGGGTGAGCACCGAGGAGGTGAGGATGGCACAGCTTTAGGAGGTGCCCACAGCAGCTGGCCCCAAACCTTCATTTCACTTATGGCATTTGATGCCCATTTTGCAACAAAGCCCCAGTCAGCCTATAGAAAAACTGGGTGATTAAATAGTGGCAAAGCTCATAATTATCAGTCTACAGCAACCAGGCAACATCCCTGATTAGGAAAGAGGGAAGAGTTGCTCCACCACAGTAAAGGCACCCATGCCTTTGGTACCTCCTGGCTGCAGCTGCTGTGCAGCCACCACTCCTTCACTCTGTCTGTCACTGTGTCTGTCATCTCCTCACTCTGTCCATCAGCTCTTCACTGTGTCCATCCCTGATATGGAGTGTGGCAGACCTGGGCTGGTAAAGGCCCTGTGCTTCCCTGGCACAGCCAAGGCAGGAGAGGCACCCCCAGGACAAACCCATCGCTCCTGCTGCTCCCCTGCACTGCCACCCTCGCTGGGGACAGCCCCCAGTGCTGGCAGTGACCAGGAGTGTTCTGTGCTGCCCTGTCCTCACAATGCTGTGGAACCTCCTGGAACGTGCTGCCCATTTTGGAGCCTCTCACCCAAACAGAGGCACCCAGGGCCACCCTCCCATGAGGTCACTCAGCTCTGGTTTACAGTGAGCTACTCAGAGAACCACAGCACACTCTCCACGGGTAATGTAAAATATTAATGTCTCATTTGTTCAACAATTTTGTGGAAATTAAAACTTTTAGGTTAATCATATACTGAACAATTTTAATTAAAGCAGTTATAAAACAATTAATCCACGAGAGCAGGCTTGGATCCTTGCCAGCCTTATTGGTTTAATACATGTAGGCAAAGCTTATTTCTTCCCATGTTTGACTTAATGAATGCTAATAAGTGACACAAAATATGCATGCAGCGCTCCTAATATAGTTAGTCCATCTGGTTTCACTTGCATTTTGTATTTGTCATTTTGCTTTGATAGAGGAATTGAAAATGAATTCTCTGTGCTAGAAATTAGAAGAACTTCGTACCCTGCTTAATTTAAAATAATTTTCGCAAACCTTTGGGGGAAAAAGAGACAGCAATTGAGTACAGCACATTAGCCAGCTATCTTTTAGGTTGTTCCAAGGTTGGAAAAGAGCACAAGACAGAAATATAAGACTGTGCCACAGCATGAAGGAACAAACAACATGCACTCAGCTTCTTTTTCCACCAGTATTTCAAAAGATGTTTTTTTGCTTGAATAGATGGGTAATATAAAGGCAGGGGATAAAATATGATTTTAAGCATCTGAGACAAATCCTCTACTATTCCAATTTGTTCTGCATTACAACTTGTTTGATCCATTTGGGGATGTACTTGTTTGCCAAAGCAAGCAGAGCTCAACCTCTTTGTTGAATATTTCATCTGTGCCAAAAATTTTTACCTTTTAGCACTTACGTTTGAGATACACAGTCATGTTATTTCCAGTAATGCTCCAGACCACCACTGCTGGATGCAACCACTCAACCTTGCCAAGTAAAAGCCATGGGCAAAGGCCCTACAGAGCTGAACTCCTCTGCCTGCAGCCCTAACCATGCTGTGAAGAGCCTGATCTCTCCCAGGGACGTGCCAAAAATGAAAAATGGGCTCCTCTTTGCCTTAAATCCAGATAACACAACTCATGTCACTCTGAGCTCACACGTGATGTGTGACAGCTATGAGAAGTGGCCTCTGTGGAGATTCTAGCTCCCAACACACCATCAGCACCCCTCTGCAGTCCCTTCAGAGGGCCCCAACTGCCCCTGAGCAGCCAGTGAGGTCCTTCCATCGATACCACTGGGGTCTGCACCAGCTCCAGAGCTCTAGACACATCCCCTAAAGCAGAGTGACACAGCACGAGGCACAGCTGTCCCAGCTTAAACTGTGCACAGTTTCTTTCTTCCCTGCCTAATGTCACTTCCCATTTCTGCTGCTGAGATGTCCCAAATGGTGGCAACAGGGAGCCTGTCAGAGCTCAAAAACTAGTCCTGTTCCCAGGGGACCAGTGTGCCAAATTCAGTCACATCAGGACAAGCAGGAGGAAGGGAATCGTGTGTGTGCATGTCTTGAAAAGGCCATGAAAGACAGGAGGGCAGGAGAGCACCACTGAGCACTCACTGACCACCAGCACCATCGTTGTACCCTCAAGGTGATGAAGGGGAAAGCTTCCTTCTCCCAGTGCTTCAGGACTGCAAAAGTGACCATAAATCTGTGCACCAACCACTGGCATTATCTGCTTAACCCAGACACTGCTTTATGGGCCACCCTTGGGCTCACCTTGATCTACAATTTCTGAGTCACTCTGCTCCTCACTGATGTCTCCTGGTACTTCTCCCAGGAAAGGTGCTCTGACCACTGCAGGAAGGAAATGTGGGCACACAGCCTGTGCTCCACACTCATCCCACACCCCACCTGCCCTGTCCTGCAGCATTTAGTCACAGATGACCTGAGGGCAGCAAGACCTGGACACCTCCCTGGCAGAAGATGAAGCCTCAGTCCACGTTAAATTTCCGGCCTTTCATTAAAAACACCAGCTCAGCAAGGCAGCACAAGAGGAGGATGGAGTGTAGAGAGCACAAGGAAAAGACAAGGAGGAGGTGAAACAAATGGGAACAGCTTCAGGCACATGAATAACTGCCTTACACTGAACTTGCTTACTGTTACTGAGCAAAATTTGGAAACTGGTGTGTGAAATGCAGCCCTCTGAGAGCCCAGGGTACTGCAGTACCTGTGGGATGGCAGCACAGAGCTGCCCTTTGGCCAGGGCTCAGAGCCCATGGATTTGTCAGCCTGGTTAACCCCTCCTGCAGCGTGACAGGAGGGGCCGAGCTTCCCTGTGCCCACAGCCCACTGCAGATCCCCGTGCCTGGGAGCTCTCAGCAGTTTGCCAGCTCAGATCTTAGTCACAGTTTATCCCGCAGCAGTCTCCTCAACGATGATATTGCACTTTTCTGCCAGAAAGGTCCCAAAATAGCTCACGAATCACACACAGGCTGCTGGAGCCCTTGGTGTAGCAGCTCCTGGTACAGCAGGCAGGGGAGCTGGGGCTCCTGCTGAGGTGATCCCCCAGCAGGTACCACAGAACCCTGAGGTGATCCCCCAGNGATGGCCCAGCAGGTACCACAGAACCCCAGGAGGTGAAGGTGTCACAAAACAGCACCTCCTGTGCACATCCTGCCTGCCACCACGGGGCTGATGTTCCTGAGGGTGACACCAGACCAGTGGGCTGATTCTGTGCAGAGTCTGAGCAGAAAAGGAGACCCAGCACCAAAATGAAATTAAAACAGAGTGCCTAGGTCGCCTCTGCGTCCCTAGAACTGAGAGCTTGCCAACAAGCTCTTTGCAAGTGCTAAATACCTTCTCTGTGTGTCACTTGGAAAAAAAAGAGATGTGAACCCAGCAGAGCAGCTTCACTTTTTTTTTTTCTTTTTTTTTTTTAAGTGTTTAAACATCCTACAAACACTGTTTAGGGAAGTCAGCAGGAGGTCAAATAGAAGCCTTGTGTCTCAGTGGATAACAATCCTTCTGTGAAATCATTCCAGCACGAATCAAGTCACTCTTACATCTCCCTCTCCACCTTTTTTTTTCTTTTATTTTAAAGGCACTTTAGCAAAGCTCACTTTGAAGTTTAAACCTTCTGCAACAACACCGCTTGCCAACAAGATAAAATATTTAGTACTGCTATATACTAAAATCATATCTCTAACAATACCTTCCACGCCTGACATAGCACAAAAGTTAATTCAGCCAACAAAGCAATGCTTGCATTTTGTGTCTCGAGAAGCAGCAATTTGTCTTTTTTGTATATATAAATTACATACACTATTGTGCCATTTAAACCCAAAGCCTCCTGTTGTTAAATAGAGAATAGAAAGATCTTTAAACACAGACAAAAAGATCAGAGTTCTAGAAAGAGCTGTGACAAATGCAGGATAATGTTACTAGCCTGGCAAAATAAACGTGAAAGCCTTGATGCTCCCCAGCAAATCCTCCCTGCTCGAGTCCTTCATCTCCTCCAGCTGGCTGGGGCTGCCTCCATCCCTCAGAGGGTCCCTGAGCAGCTGATGGGAAGCACTCACCACCGTGGATTGAGGGCTTCAGTGGGAAAACAAAACAGCTGCAGGTGTTTTGGGTGTGACAGCAGTGCCTGGGAGTGACAACAGGCTGTGGCACACATCCTGCACTCAGGCACGTGAAGCAGGGCGAGCCAGGAGAGGCTCCCTCACTGCAAATGATGCACTCCCAGGAAAGGGTGCAAGGGTTAGGGAGGAGAAGGGACTCTCATCCTGCAATCTGACCTTCTGGGTTTGTTGTTCAAGAAAACAATGGAAATGTTGCAATGTCTGCACTGTTTGTCTTTGGCAAGGTTGTTTCGCAGTTTTTGCTCCACTAGTGGTCTTGCATTCTTTAGTCACCTCTTAAAAACAAACTTAAAGAACCAAAAACTGCCTTCCCCCAACAAAAGCTGTACCATCTGTTCCCATTTCTGCCCTTGCTTTTATAAGCTGCTCTTTACCATGCGAAGAGGCATCACCTCAGTGCTTCAAGTATCACGTCCCCTCTCCCAGCATAATTCAAAGCATTTTACTCATTCACATAAAATTAGCAGAAACAGTCCCAAAACGTCTGTCTTTTCTCATCTCTTTGCTGTACCTAGAACTGACAAACTTCTCTCCAAGCAATTCAGCTCCCCTCTCACATATGCTCAGCACACATGCACTCAGTAATGCCACCTCCACAGAACCAGCTCAGGGCTCCCAAACTCAAAAAAAAGGCAAACTGATTTAAAACAAACACATAAATGCCTTTTCCATCTCTTTTGCCTCCAAAGGATACAAACACAGCAGTGGCAGTGTGAATCACCCCCAGCCCATCCCTGGAGCTGTGTCCTACCCCCAGCACCCCTCCCCTTCACTGGTCCATGGTGCCAGCTGGGATCAGATTTGCCTCCCCATCCTTGTGCTCCCCCACCTGACCCTGCCTCACTCGTGTTCCATTCAAACACCACCTTCAACCCCCATGTTCATCTCTCAAAGCCTTCCAAGCAGGAGCTTTAAACGTGTTTCACATCCTCCCCTGCACTCTGGTGTCTCTCCCATTGCTGCCTGGAGCCAAACTTTCCCCAGCAGCCCCACAGCAGCAGACTGGAGGAGGCCCCACTGGAAGCACGGGGCGGAAAGCATCACAGCTGGGGGCCTTTTACAATGTGAGCCAAACAAAACCCAGACACTGCCAAATCACTGTTACCTGCAGCCTGAATAACTGCTTTTTGTAGGTTTATTATTTTTAAACAATAGTTTGTGTGTACACATCCATATATGTGCTTTCTTAAGGTACAGACAGGATTTTCATGTCAGTGACTTTATTTTGCTTCTCTTTGAAATTCAGAGCATAATTCATCAAGTGCAAACTTCTGCTAGGAACAAGCATTTCTAAAAAATCATCCTCTGCTTTCCCATTTAGAATTACACCACAGCAAGAGCCTCGATCTTCATCTCACTCACACGTGATGTAATTGTAAAGGCAGAAGCAGAAATACTGCTCATTTACTCCAGGATAAATGTTGCATTTGTATTCATGACATTAAGATCAATGGCACAGAATCAAGCCCTCCTAACTCAAGCCCAACACCAGGACAGCAGTACGTGTCATAAGCTGGTCTAGGCAAGTATTTAGGCAGAACCTCCAGGTTTTTGTTCCCTCCCTGCCTTGTGCTGCTGCAATGTTGTTTTAAAGAACCTGGCTCAGGGATCTGACTGCTGACAGAGAGACCTGATGGGCAAGGCAAGAAGCAGGATTCTGCCACCACGGGAGGCAGAGAAAGCTGGAGAGAAACCAGCCCACCTTGAAGTCAATTGATGCCATGATGATTTTTTTTATATACCTTTTCTTTTATATACCTTTTATATATCTTTTACGTATCCTCAGTGCTCTTGGCATGCATACCTGTAATTCCTTAAGTCTGGTAACTCAGCACAGTCCTGGTTTTCTGCTGGGCCAGGAGACCAAACATCCTGGAGGCCTCACAGTTGGAGGCTGCAAAGCCCCACGCTGTCCTGAGAAACCAAGGTCCTCTCTAGAACACACCCTGTAAATTAAAGATTTGGCCCATCCAGGGGGGAATTCCTCAGGATGGGGGGATATCACACTGTTCATTCAAGCCTCTCATTGGGGCCTCTTCGTTAGATATGCTGATTTGCAAGGTCTGTAAAATTGTACATGTGATCTGTCGTGTGTGTGCATTTCAGCACACTCCACCTTGGCCAAGTGGTGCACCATAAGGATATTGATTAAACACTGAGGTAAAAACCCTTCATCCCTTAAGCGTGCCAGGCTCTTAATTTTAGGGCCAAGGAAAAGGCATCACAATGCCACTGAGCCCTGCCCCTGGGAGAGCACACCACAGCCCTGGGGAGCACTGCTGCCCACGCCAGCGCCCTCCTGCATCCCCCGCGGCAGCCAGGAAACGTGACTGAGAGATGGAGCCCTGCAAAATGGTCTATGAGAAGGAATCAAATAACAGTAATAAAAAAGCACTCCACCTGTGGGTGATCATACTTTTTAAGATGGATTAACAAAATGACTGCTTATTTATTGAAAATAATGAATAGCCTGGTGCTTTTAGTTCGGGAAGGGATGCAGGGGGGAAAACCTGCTGCAGCAGGGTTTTAAATAAACTGAAAACTTATGGCAATGGCATGCATCACAGCCAGGAGGGAAATGGGGACTCTGGGGAACATGACTAATGGCAGCTCCTGGAAAGCACACCAGGACTGTAAGCAAAGCCAGTAAAAGAGTCAAATAGAAAGAAAGGGAAACGTAGAAAGAAAATGTAGGTTTGCTCAGCCTGGCTCGAGATTGATGCCTCAAACCAGGATTTCAAAGAATTCTGAAACAAAGGGAAGGAAAAGCCACCTCTGAAGTAACCCTTGCATCAGGTTCTGTCTTGTGCCTCTGGACTCTGGCCAAGCCCACATGCAGGAGCATCTCTATTAATACCTGAGCTACAGCAGAGACTGTCTAAAAGCACGAGCACAACTCTCAGCCTGGGCTCCAGGGTCTATCAGTCAGACTTCCAACAGGACAGCACTAAGCCCTAAGAGGAAATTTCCAATTCTGGGTATTTTCCCTCTTACCAGACACTCTTTTAAACACCTAAATCTTAAAAGCATTTTCATCAGCACCTGTGAGTGATGCAGGGAAGGGTTCTTAGTTTTACAGAGTAGTGCAGAGAAAGCAAGGGATCAGATTTCTGGGTCTAAATTCCCCTCCCTACACCGTGGGCTGTCTTTAGTACACCTTGTCTAGAGACCTTCAGGGTGCTTTGCCACAGGGAACCTCAGGAGTGAGGATTTACACCAGATTCAGCTGTTCTTTACATGACTGCACAAGACCAAGTCCCCTGCCAGAAGAGGAACTGAACCCGAGTTCCCCTGTTGCTCCTGCCCATTACACATCTCCCTCCACCAAAAATCCATTACATCCACCCCTGCTATTTCACAAGTGGTGAAAAACAGGTATCAGCAAAGGCATCACTAAGATTTTAACACCAATAACCAGAAAAGCAGTGCACCACAGAAGTAAAAATGCCTTTTAGAGATGAATATTGTAAATCCAAATTTAACTTTGCTTTTTTCTTGGGATTTCATTAAGCAGCAGCAAGAAATAGGCAAAGTGAGTGTGAGGCTTCACCAGGACCTTCATGACAATGGGATTAGGAACACCCCAAAGGTAACAGAGCAGCACCACAGACTCATTTTTTCAGCACTTTGTAACACAGCAGTGTAAGAGGAAAGTGGGGTCATTCAGGACAATGTGATCTCCAGTACAATAGGGGGAAAAGTAAAATGCTTCCCTCTGGATTAGCTTTCTTCCCAACTGTACCCAGCGAATCATGGAAGCAGATTAGTTCTGGGTGTTCATTCCTCCATAATCCTCTCACCCCAGAGCTGCTGCCTTCATGGTGCTAATTCACTGAAACAGAAGATCCCCTACCAAAGCCCTCAAGGCTCATCTCAATTCCCAAGTGATGGCTGATAAAAAGCAGGACCTTACTCAAATTTCAGCTACCACACTGCAGAACCACCAAGTACTTTACTTTGACACCAACACTGCTAAACAAAAACTACCTCAAGAACTTACTAATTCCTTTTAAACAAAAAAAATGCACATTCTTGGTTTTTCTACCTGTCACATTTCTATTTGGACATCCAGGACTTGCACAGCACTGAACAAAAAAATATACTGCTCCTGACAGCTCATTCCTATACAGGGAAGAGTTAGATGAAAACTGAAACTCAGCATCCAAGCTTTTAAGAAACTAACCTGGCAGATTGCATGCAAACTTCCTTGGCAAACACAAACAACAGGAGCTGAATAATACATAAAAACATATATTGACAGAATTGCTTCTGTGCACACCACTTTCAAAGTATATGATGGAAGCACCAGAGAATCTTTATGGAAAGCCAGCACTGACTCGGCTTGAAAGGCACCTTAACAAAGGAAGTACATTAAAAAAATGCAGTGCTAAGACATTATCAAAACATGCATTATGGCTGGTGAAAGCCCTCTGTGAGTGAGTCTGCCTGCAGAGGCCTGTGCAGAGCATTGATCTGTCTGTGTTCTGGGCACTTTTCGGGTGATGCCTGACCGGAGTTTACAAGGGCAAGCTCAGAGGTCTCCGTTGTTTATTTCTCTGCAGTCTTTGACTTGTCACTGATAATAGTTTTCAAGCCATCCAGCCGGGGAGGATGCAGACAGGGGTTTGCCAGGGGTGAGAGGTCAAAGCAATAATGTGCCGAGCAGGGTCAGAAATATTCATCTGCACCAGAATGGTTCTGGATAATCAAATAGTTGAAAATTAGTTTGTGACAGGGCTCGTATTATTTGGCTGTTTTCCTTACACAACACAAATAAGGAGCAGGGCCTGTCTCCAAAGGGGAGGACACTCCAGCACGTGTCTGTCTCACCTGCTGCATGCAGAGTTTGACAATCCTGCTGTGGCATTTATCAACCTGCTCCTGCCACCTTGGAAAGAGCCCCTGCCTGGCCCCAGCCCTCCTGAGCTTGCTGTGGGCACAAGGGCTGCAGCCAGAGGCTTCAGGGGACAGGGAGCAGCTATCCCCAGGCATCAAACATCCCCAGGATGGAGTCACTGAGCTCCCACACCTCTGGCAAGTGGTACAGGGGGAAGATCAGACACCCCGCTAACAATAAATACTGAAAACTAGATTGCTTCAGAGCTGGCTGAGAGCTAAAATCTTCTGGACAGATAAAATCACTCACAAAAATACACCTGAGTGTGAGCCCTTCTGCAGAGCAGCAGGCACACCAGCACTTGGTATTCTTTGTCTCCTTTCCACTCTGCCAGCTGTTTTTCACTTCATGTTTACTGGTAATGCAGCAGAGCATCAGCCCCCTGGATTTCAGTAAAGTATTTACTCACTCTGAAATGGGAAAACATTGCTCTTGTTAAAAATTTCCATCAGACTGAAGCAAATCTGCTCCTCAGATAATATAATGACACTGAGGTCCTCAAGAGAACCCCCTCCAAAGCTAATAAAGTGAAAACAAATCCAGTTACATCAGGTTAATTTAAAGAACTTCTCTTTTTTAAATGTACATGGAAAGAAAATGGAAGAAACCTTCTAAATTAATTCCAGCATTATAAATTTGATTTAGCAAGTGCAGTGTACACCACTGTGAGAGCAATAAAAATATAGGAATGTTTTAAGCAGAGAAAATAAATTATTTCAAAAGGGAGTGGTGAGGGAAGAACAGACAAATGTGTGAGAAAGAACCCACTCCTACATTAATTGGAGATCTGCAGTTCTGTTTGCATTTGGCTTCATTAAAAGAGGATCTGGAATTAGCAGAGGCTCCAGACTCAGTGGAGAGAAACAGCTGGAAACTCAGCCAAACCCCTCCAGATGTGCCTAGTTCTTACCCCCAGCCTCAGAAGAGCCTTGGGCAGCTCAGCTCATGTTCCTGCTCCTGTTCTTTGCACACGCAAGTGCAAATGATGGAACCCCTCTCTGGGGAGCAGCTGCAGCCCCAGCATCTACAAAGGAGCAAGGAAGACTTCATGCTTCAAATCAATGACTCTATCCAAGCTACAGCTCCCAAAGGGGGTTTTAAACCCACCTGAAGTGATCAGTGATCAAGAAAGTGAAGAGCTTCAGCAAGCAAGCAACTGAACTGCAGGTTATCCTGCCTAAATGTGGGAGTGTGTCCCTGTGTTCCCCTAGTTCCTCAGGAGCCAGGAGGGAGCTGATGGTGGGACATTCTGGGCACCTCCTGATGGGACTGAGCCTTGGACAAACTCTGTGCTGGGCAAACAGAAAGGATCTGCAAACAGCAAGCAAGGCCAGCCACCAGAACTTCTCCCAGGATAAGAGGAGCCCAGGGAAGCTCCCAGGCACAGCTCCCTGCTTGCACTGCAGTGATGACAACGCTGCTGCATTTTCCAGGCACAGTCCCCAGGTAACTCGTACTGCAAATCCTTTCATTTGCACAAGAACAGGGATTTATTCTCCCACCCAGGAGATACTGACCCAAACCACATTCCCTTAACACAACCCCATGTCTCCTTGCAAAGCAATTGGCATGTTTTCCTTTGGCTTGGTATCAGTCACACTGGCCTCTCAAACCCTGGTAGCTGGCAAGCAACTGCTGTGGCTACAAAACTGCCCCCCAAACCAGTGGGAGACTTGAAAGAACAACAGACCTTTGCCCATCTGTATGTGAGTTGTCCCCACTGCTGGAGGAGCCTTGCTGCTCTGGAGGCAACACTGGGGCCCTGCTCCGTGCTGGGGTGCCAGCTCCTCCACCTCCAATACCAGAGGGAAAAAGGGAAAGCAAACATAGCAGTAATTTAATCCAAAGCAGATAACACCAACCATGGATGTATTCAATGAAAAAAAAAGAAAACCAAAAGACAACACAAAGAACAGCAAATTAATACACAAGCTGAGCTCTTTTTTATATATAACATCTGTCAAAATACTGAAGTGTTTGCTTTTTTTGTACAAGCAGGAGGTTATGATTGTGCAGACAGTCATAAAGCAGGGCAGTATTATAAAAATTAGGGATTTCCTTCATTGTCTCGACTGGTTTGCAGTTACTAATTATGAGACTGCTAAGTGCCAAATGGTCAACGAGCAAATCTAATTGTTATTTAAGTGCAGCTAGCCAGGTTGTAGAAACACTCACAATACACATATGCACATTCAATACACTGCTGGCTGCATGTGGAGTCGGGTCTAGCAAAGGGAAGGCAGCACCAGCCACGTGTTTGGACACACTCTGCCAGAAGGCACATCAAGGCAGCTGAGAAAGAGGCTCATTTTTTCTGACTTGGGCTCCTCGTTGCAGGAACCCAGTAGCAGGAGGCAGAATACAGAACCAGTGAATCAAGGAATGGTTTGGGCTGGAAGGGACCTTGAAAGGTCACATAGTCCAACTCCCCTGCCATGGGAAGGGACACTTCAACAAGATGAGGCTGCTCAGAGCCCCATCCAAGCCTGACCTTTGGAGTGTCCAGGGATGGGGCATCCACCACCTCTCTCAGCAACCTGTGCCAGTGTTCTATCACCCTCACTGTAAAAAGTTCTCCCTTACACCTAATTTGAATCAAGCCTCTGAGTTTAAAACCAATTCCCCTGGCCTGCAGGCTCTACTGAAAGGTTTCCCCATCTTTCTTACAAGCCCCCTTATAGTATTGAAGGGCTGCAGTAAGGTCTCCCTGGAACACTCTGAATTTCTTTGAAAGTCACAGGAGACATCCACACACTGCAGAACAGTGACCACAACTGAGGCTTTAATCCTTTATAATGCCAAAATCTGGCCCCTTTCTACAGCAGGGAACTGACTCAAAATTTCCATAGGCTGGAAAGGGTGGGAGAGATGGCAATGGGGTAGAGATAACTGGGTACAAATCTTAAATTAACAGTGCAGGAGAGTGAGGATCAGTGCATCACCTCGGGGATGGACAGGGAGGGAGCAGAGAGTGGGACTGCTGCCACCCCACCCGTCACACCCCAGAGGGCTGCTGTGTCACAAGGGCAGGAGATACAGCCAGAACAGAATGGGGAGGAGGAGGTGAAGCAAGATAAGAGTCCAGCAGCTGCACTGCAATGGCTGGGTTCATTCACCCAGCAGAGCCCAGCTGGGAGCAGGGAGCAGCACCCAGTGAAATAACTCACACCTTCCTCTTGCACGGCCGAGCCCTGAGCCCGAACTGCAGCACTGCACTCTCAGAATGATTCCCAACAGACAGGGCCTGGATGCTGCCAGGAGCCCAGCACCTGCCTCCACTCCATCTCTGCAGCCTGGGGGCACAAGCTTCCCAAGAACAGCCAGTGCCCAGTCACCACACCCTGGGGCAGGCAGCACACACCAATCCCTGGGCAAAGCAAGGAGGGTGGCCCACAGCAGCAAGCTCACCTGAGCCTCTGGCATCGAGGTAAATTTATCTTTTCTCCAAATCCCAGTTCCCCAGAGCACCCCTGGGCAAAATGAGAGGATCTCATGTATTTGACCACCACTCCAGAGACAAAGAGTCAGCTGAAAAGCAGACAAGGAGGATCCTCAGGAATGAATGAAGCAATTCTTCCCAAGTGGCACAAACTAAAAACAGCATGATAATTAGGAAAATACCTTTGGTTTTTATCCATTTGCAATGCAGTTATCATCTCAGATTTGCAGCTCTACTTCACCCTGCCAACTTCTGAGTTATTTTAGAGTTTGGGCCAGCTTTTTAGGTTTGATTTTTCTTTTTTAACTGCATTGTCTTCCTGAACTTTTCTGGGGCACTGCATTACAATGGACTTCACAGAGCTAGTCTACGACAGTTCACCTTTAAAGGATTACGAAACCACAGAAAGTATTACAGCAATGCAGTTTATGTAGACCTGGAATGTATTCTCCAATGAGATTAAGCTATCTAATAGGATTTGGGGAAGCTTTCAGGGCCATTAGGATGCCCCCTACATGCTAAAGGCTCCAGATGCTGTAACCATTTGATTTAATCTAATCAAGACTGCCTAGGTGTATTTTGTCAGTGGATGTTTCTGTCATTTTCATATTACATCTCAACAGACAACTTCCATCCAAGTTCCATTGTGTACAAACAGGCAGACACATTTGAGGCTGATCTTCAATTATAAGAGACACTAATTATTAAAGCCTGGGTTTACAGTCTAATCCTGCAGGGCACGGAGCATTCCCCTAATGCTGCTGAAGGGACACTCCACACACCCACTTTTCTTTATTTTCCCTTAAAAACCATTCTACCCTGTCTCTGTTTGCCACTCATCCCTGGAAGAGCCCTCGGTGCTCCTGGGTGCCAGGTGCTGTGCAGAGCAGCAGTGCTGGGGATCAAAAGGAAATGAAAGCATTCTTTTCCCAGAGCTCTGGCTGTGCAAACACTCACAGCTGGACACAGCCCCGGGCCAGCACGGAGTGGGAGCGTGGCTGGGAAGGGGGAGATGCAGGGGCCTCTGCAGACATCTCCTTTGATAAGCAAAGATGATGCCATAAATCCCACTGATGAGCACTTACCCTCTGCAAGTGAGCAAGGGCTCTGGGAGGGATGAGCAAGTGCAGGAGTTGCCATCTCCTCAGGGGTTTTCAGCCCTAACAAAAACATTTCCTTTCTCCACAGGTTAAACAGAGATCCTCAGCACACATTCTTTAAATCCCAGCCTGGAGAGGAAAGCAAAGGGCAGCTCCCAGGCTGGCAGGCACTCCTGGCTGACAGAGACAGAGAAGTGTCCTGCATCCCCAAAAAACATCCATATCAACTGAAGTCACCTGGGCACACACACAGCTCCCACCAAGCAACGAGAGCACCCACGAGTGACAGGGGCTGACACAACACCTGGAGCATCCAGGTGTGACTTCTGCAGTTATCTGCTCATTTGTCATCTGTGTCCTTGCAAGCACGAAGCAAACTCAGATCTTTAGGATTCAGGAGGCTGCACTGGAGAAAGTCCTGAGCACCACATACACCTGAGGTGTGACTGTGACTGTCACACATCCATCTGTGCCATTTTAAGGTCACAAGGAGCAGCTCTAGTGCCAAGTGACTTTAACCTGCATTGGGCAGGCTCAGCAATGCTGCAGATCTATTCAAGCCCTCCTTTATGTTTATTTTCAAGGACTCGTTCAGGCATCTCTTCCTCAGTGATATTCATCAGAGGAAAGGAGCAAAGATGAAAGCCTGCAGCAGCCTCTGGGCAGGATTTGTCCAACCCTGTAATTCAGCCCTCCCAACAGACCAAAATTTGAGAGCTATTGGGCACACCAGGAAACATGAACCACTTGATCTGATCCGGACTTACCAGGCAGCAAGGAAGGGATTCCTCATTCCCCAAGCACCTTCTCATGTGACTTTTTTCTTAAATGGGTATTTTTCCCATTATTTTTCCAGTGGAAACAATTATTTTTAGAACCAGGGCTAAAAGGCCCACTGTTTGTTACTGAAAACTCAGAAACACAATGTTCCTCCAAAAGCCCTCAACCCTGCCCCTACAAAAACCCCACAGTCAGCAGCTTGGCCCTCTTGGATTGCCTGTGCTGCAGAACAAACACCATCACTCATCCCATCGAGCTTGTGTAAAATGAAAATACACCACAGGCACAGCACAGGGTGTATTTTTGTTTTAGGGACTGGCTCATACATAGCAATTTGTGGCTGTGAACAGCAAGTGGAGGTTACAGAACCAGCATTTCAGGAGATACCAAAACAAAGCCAAGATGGATGGAAGGCAGCAGATGCTCAGCTCTGTAATGTTCTCCATTGACTTCAACAGCTTTGTATTCAGGTGCAACCATCACCAGTTTCTGGCCTGGTGCCTGTTGCCAAATGCTAGGTGTTTCCAATCCCATGCCAAGGCACAGGCAACCTCTGAGCAAGTCAAGTGAAATCTAACACTGCCATATAACTTCACATGCAAATTGACTGACTCACTGCAAATCTTTTCCCCTTGGCATTCATGAGAAAAGCCAGGTTTAGCTGTCAAATTCCCTCAAAATGCTTAAACACTGCACTTGTTTTAAAATGAGAATCGGATCTACATTCAGGAAGTTACTTTGGGTGTAGGTTGGTGCTAACTCAAATTAAATTATGGTTCCATTTTTCTTAAACAAAAAGTTTTGTCACTTCTAGAAGCCCTGCCAGAAACAAGTGGCCCCACTGCTTAATGAAATCCACAGAGTCAAGCCGTGCAGCCTGGCTCTGTCACAGATGCTGCAGGTGACCTAAAGCAAGTCACCTCACAGTCCCTGGGCTGCCCTGTCCCACTGGAGAGCACTCCACGATATTTCAGTTGTGCTCAGCAAATACTGTTAAGTCTTTGGGAAGAAAAGACTGAAGAAATGCAAATAACTTCATGCTCGTTCTCATTGCTGCACTCCAATAGTCCTTTTTGCCCTAGTGTTTTTATAATGCTATTTTATTTCCTTTTGCCCTTCCTGTGCACAGGGTGCTTGTGTAACAAAGGCAGCACAAGCTGCTATAGGTTATGCCTCAATTCCTTTGGGCTCTCGGCAGTTTAACATTTCCCTCTTTCACAGAGCTGCCCTGGCTTGGACAGGAGGGAGCTGGAAGGGAGTGAGGCTCAGGACAGAGCCCACATTTTGATGGAGACTGATGACAAATCCTTGACCCACCATTTGGCCACAAATTAAAAGCCATCCCAAACCAGTCTGCAACACTTTTGGAAAATTGCCTAAATGCACTGAAACTGAATGCAGCTCCTGCATCAAATCCAGCTGCTGCTTTAAAAAAATTAAAATAGTAATAATAAAAAAATCTTACAAGCCCTCCACAGCCCCATCAGTGACTAAAGAGGGACCAAGTAAAAACACAGAAATATAGGAAATAATCTGTGAAAATTAGTGAGGATAGGCATAAACTGAATGGATGACCACTGCTGGTTTAGACATTAAAAATCTTCATTTTCTTCTTTTATGTCAACTTTGCAGATTCTCTTCTTTAACAAAGCTGAGATAAAAAAAGGGAAGCTATATCTGATCTCATCAGCCATTCTGTCTTTAAAGCATTTGACTACAATCCGCACCAGACATACTTAGCAAACTTTAAAATACAGCCTCTCAACATTGTTACAATTAAGTCACTCTGAAATGTCATGAAAAGCAATCTAGTCCCATTAAAATCTTCACACTCATTAAAAAAGCACTTACAGACTCGAAAATGTTCCTAATACATTATTTAAAGACACAAGATGTACAGTGACTAAAAACCTTGTACAGAAAGGGAATATCAACAGTCTGCTTTAAAAAAGCCTGTGTGCAAATGTGTGTTATAATTAGCTAATTGGGAAACTGCAGGTAGAAGGCAGTTTGTCATCTACTGGGTTTTGTCTAGGGGTTTTATTTATTTCACTCTCTTTTTATTAAAAGAAGAAGGAAAAGGGTGCTTTCTTTTTATGGAAGGAAAAAAAAAAGCCCATTGTAGGCAATTTATGATCATTATGCAGATGACATGTGCCAAAGCCACCTCTTTTCCTGGAAGGGGTAGGGAAAACCACAGACATCCTCCGACATCAGGCAGGCAAACAAAGAAAGGGTCACTGAAGTTGTGCCTGTGAGGACCAGAATCCCAGAACAAAGACAAATGAGCTGGGGCTGTGACACAGCCACTGTCCTCCTATAATGCTGCATCTTGTTTTGATGTTAATAGAAGATGAAGGTATAAAATTTGCATCTTTATTGAACCCACTGCTAGATGAGCCATGTTCCTGCAGAGCCCCAGAGCAACAGAACGACAGCGGATGCTTCTTCCAGGGATGGCTCTCACTTCTCCCTGCACCTCACCCCATTTAAACACTTGGATTTGACTGAGGTTTTTTCACAATTCTGACCAGTGCAAGAAGGAAATCAGGCTGCAGAAAGGCATTCAGCCATCATTTGAAGGAGCTGGAAGAACAAGAAAGAAATCTGGAAAAATGTATCATTGTGGGAGGGATCTCCCTGTTTTCAGCAACACCAGGAAAAAGCAGTGATTCAAAAACAAATTTGGAGAAGAGGACAGAGAAGAACAGTATTTACTTGCAGAGAATGAGGGGCAAGAGCTCCTTGGCATCCTACAGAAGCTTCCAAACAATCAACAAAGAAAAGAATAAATATTCCAATCTCAGTCAACTTTCTGAACAGCTTCCTTCTCCCCAAACCATGACCCTCTGGAGAGCAGTGTGGTTCAGGGAGAGCACCAGGGCTCAGCCCAGCCTGCCAGGTGCTTCCAACTCCCTCTGTGCCTTTTCCCCAGGAAAACATAAGGCATCCCACTGACCCAGCCAGAGCAGCCACCTCGCTGGGTGCTCTGCCGACAGCCAGCTGAAGGTCTAAGGGAGATCAGGACAGGCTCAGGGCATAATGAGTGTACCCAGAATAACCAGCCACCTGCACAAGTTGTGACTAGGGATCTCCTGAGTCATGCTCTTTAGCAGCCTTGCTCTGTGTCTCTTCCACAAATGCCTCCAGCACATTTCCAAACCCACATCAGTTTCTCACACCCACCCAGAGGTGATGATTTCCACAGCTCGCTGCCTGCTTGCTCAGAAATATATTCTTCTGCCTGTTTTGAGCCTCCACACTTCATCTGCCACCTCTAAGTCTGGTATGAAGAAGAAGTTGAACAGCCACTCTCCATCTACTTTATTCATGGCTGTATCAATGTTTATCACACTCCTGTTTAATCATCCCTGTTCCAGAGTAGAGCTCTCCTCTGGTCACCCACTCTGTACACAGGAGGTTTTTTCTCCCTCTCTGATCACCATCTTCACAGCCCATCCCTGTACCTCTTCCAGTTTTATTATACCCATTAGAGATATGGAGGACATTCCAGACACAGCAATCCATGGATATCTACAGCAGTATGATGGCATCTTCTTTTATCTTCTTTTTTCTGCTCAACAAGTCCTGATACCCCATTTGTTCTGTGAAAGCTCTTGAGCCCTGAACGGGTTATTTCTTTAGGATTGTCCTCAGGGGGCAGGGGAAGAGATGTGTGCAGGTTGTGTATCAGCCAAGGGAATGTCCTTCCTCTGCTCATCCATGGTCCAGGAGTGCTCAGACTCATGGCCCAAAGTCTGGGGACAGAGCAGGTGTGGGTGGGACAGAGCAGGCACATACCCAAACAGGACTGGGATCCATCACACACTGCTCTTCCAGCCTTGTCCAGGCTGGGTTAAGACATTACAGCTGAAACCCACTGAAGCACAACAGATATATCAGTGATTTGTTATTCCAAATCTCCAATGAATACACTCAAGGAACAGTCAAAAACTTCATGACAGTAGGCACCAAAAAAGTGGTTCAGGCTGCAAACCCTAGAATTCTAATGCTCATTATAATACTATTAATACATAGCTAAAGTGTCAGAATAAGATCTTCTATTTGATACTCTCAGGAGGGGGCTACAGAAGTGATGAGCAGACTATGTGAATGAGTTTATCTTGGAAAATAATGAGTTTATCTTTAAAGAAAAGCTCATTGTAGGCAATTTATGACACTTAGGCAGGTTAGAGAAGGGGGGAAGCATGGGAGAAAAGGAGATGAAAGAGAGAAGCAAGAGCATCTTTTACGAGTGCCAAAGACCTGAAATAATGTCACTTTAAGTGCCAAATGCACTTCAGCTTTCAGGCAAATCAGTCACGAGGACGAGCAACTTCTCCAATCACAGCACAGCTGCTTCTCAAAAAAGCTTTCCTTGCCTCCAGTCTTCTCCCTGCAAAACCTGCTCCTGCTCTCAAAGGTGTCCCAGGCCCCTTCTGAACAAAGGTCACCAATTAAAGGGACACCAAGATCCTGTTGTGACATGAACCATTACTCACTAGGGACCCAGTCCACAGCACCAGCTGTTTTCATTTGAGAAATGGTTGTATCTGAATTTGGGCCTCTGGAAGCACACGTCTCACAGATCTTCACCTAGAAATGCTCCAGTCCCTGCAAAACACCTGGAACTATTCTCCCTGGAAAGCCAAAGGAAGGTTTCTGACAGATGACTGTCCTTGTATAAGGTTTATCTTCTGACAACATCCTTCCCAGCCATGCTGTTGCCAGTAGAGAATTCTGTCTGCACAACCCCATCCTCTCTCACACTGCCCCATTCAGGTTCTTTTGGTAGACCTTAATAGTTGATGCAAATAGTACAATGTTACAGGGCATAAAATAGCAAGAACAATCTGGCCATATTTTATTACAGTGCTTTATCATTTAACACACAATGGGGGCATGTATTATGAAATACCACACCACTGAAGGTGAGATATTCTATTTTAATACAACTCTACAGCTTCCACAGGAGAACAGATTGTTTTAACCTCAGCTCCAGTAATTTCCAAATATGCAAAGACAAATGCTAGTCCTTGTACAAAATGTGCTATTGTGAATATTGAACAAATTCAATGCTCAGTGAGAATGCAGGGAACTAACTATAGCTCTCACATGGCTCCAGTACCTGAACTTGACTCTCCAAACAAAAAAGCAGAGGTTGGTAAACACACAGCTGTTCCTGTTTCTGTCCTCCAGCCCTCCCAGTGCTGGGGGACTCCCACAGCTCTGAGATCAATGCTCTGAAAACGGCTCTAAAGCCAAAGCAAAGGTTTAGCTAATCAAGGCAAGGGAGCACCCCAGCAGCGTGTGAGAACATGGACTGCATCCATCAGCAAACCCAGTGCTGTGGGAGCATTGGGGTGCTCAGAGAGTGCCAGCACCTGCACTGGGCTCAGGCTGGACCCAGCAACCACTGGGAACTGAGCATGGAGGTGCCACTCCAGGGGAACTCCCAGGCCAGAGTCACCTGGGACTACCCCCAATTCTGCACACCTACAGGGAGGTCAAAGCTTGCCTGCTGCAGACAGTCTACCTACAGGGTGCAATCATATTTATACTTTTAAAAACATCAATTAGTTAACAAGCACTGTCAATGGAACAGGGGCTTTGTGCCTTCTGCTCTGAGTACCATTCACACTGAGTCCATCCTGTACAATCATATTTATACTTTTAAAAACATCAATTAGTTAACAGGCACTGTCAATGGAACAGGGGCTTTGTGCCTTCTGCTCTGAGTAGCCATTTGCACTGAGCCCATCCTGTACGTGCAGGACAAAATCACAAATTTTCTACAAATCAGATAGCTGTGAAACAGAAAGGGAAAAATCCCTAAACAACACATCAGTAATGTTTGGTCTCATTCTGCTCCCCATTTCCCCCTTCTCCCAACACATTTAGTCTCTTGCTTTCGTTTTGCTCCTCTGTACTAGAATTAAAAGAATATTCATCTTTAGTGCCCAGAAGAGGACAAATCAGGCTGTCCACAGCAGGAGACAGCCTGCAGCCTCTTCCAGAGACAGCAGGAAATGGCTCTGCAATCTGAACAGGCCATCGCAATCAGACTTGATAAAAACATCCCAAAAAAACCCCACAAAATTTGAGGAGAGATCCAACCTGAGCTGGCTGTGAGCAAACTACACATGGAAACACCTGCACTGAGAGGGAAGAGCTCCTGTTGCTGCACAGAAACATCTGGGTGAAGAGGCTGGGAGTCGAGGTAAGACATGGACACTGGCTGGGGCTCCACTCCAGCACCTCACAGAGCCCTGCTGTGCCTGATGTGCAGCCAGCCCAGCCCGGCTCACCCACAGCTTGCAGCACCCCACAAATCATCTCCTCAGGCCAAAGGCACCATCCTCTCCCTCTGCTTCCTTCACTGGGGTCTCACTGTTTAGAGCTGGGGGAATCCCTTCAAACTCACAGCAGGGAAGAGCCCAGACATCAATTTGTGTTTTTATCCAGCCCGTATAAAAGTGATTTGTTACATTTATTATCATTATTCCTTAGATCCCTTCAATTTCAAGCACTCCTAGAGCCTCCTCTCCCTACTGGGACCCTTTGCCAAGCAGCCAGCACCCAGGCTGAGCACTCAGCAGTGCTCACAGGTGATGCAGCAGCTCCACATCCCACTGGGCTGTCAGCTCATCTGGGGGGACAGGGACAAGAAGGGGGCCGATCACCCAGTGGTGAAGGCAGCACAAATCCTGTCTGTGAATGCAGGGAGCAGGGCTGGCCACAAATGGCTCATTCATCTCTCAAATATCACAAAGGACTGTGCTTTAGCCTTTACAGCAGCAGCAACAAAGCTACGAGACCGAAGGGAACCCTTGCTCCAAAGGGAACACCTGTACCCAAAGGAATCCCAGCCCCTGAGACTGGCAGTGCTCTGCACCACGGGAAAAAACATTGAGGGCAGCGAGTGTCTGTGTGTCCTCACAGCCCTGCAGTGGATCCTGGCACAGGAGGCTTTGCTGAGGTAAAGCCAGAGAGTAAAGCACACACAGTAAATCCCAAGACTGAACAACACTGGAGGAAATGCTGGAGGGTAGCATTTACACCTGTGTGTAGGTGAAAGTGCAGCTCTCCCATTCCTACTGCCACCCATGCCCATCTCCTCCACCCCCAATCTGGCCCCCAGTCATTCATTCCTGATACTCCCATTTACACCAACAGATTAATTCACATTCAGTCTCAAATAATTTATTTTCATGAGCTTTTAAATATCTCACGCTACTAAAATATTGCTTTGTACACACGTGTCTTTTCCAGAAAAGGAAGGTAAGGAGCAGGTCCATACCCCCCAAAGGCACCTGCCAGTGGAGCACCATCTCCATCCACCTCAGCAACGTGTCCCACCAGAGCAGGGGCTGCTCCAAGAGCTGGCTGGCACACACAGAGGGCAGATATCTGCCTGGGTCAGTGCCATGGGAGATCCTGTTTCATGGCAAAACAATTGCTCATAAAAATTCCATTTAAGTTACTATAACTTAACATTGTCCAAATGAAAACCCAGAGGCTACAGCTGAACCCCGGGTGACTCTACTGAGTTGAAGGGCATTTTTTGTATTTTTTGCCTTGCCTTTTTTTTTTTTTAATATTCATTGATCTGAATAAACATAATAATCACCATCTGTTGTGAACACAGTTGGAATGGAAAAAAAACCCACACAAAACAAAGAAAAAAAAAAAGAAGGATCACATACAAGATTGGTGTAAACCAGCATAATTCCTCTGACCCCAGCACATCCATCAACACTCAGGTAAAGTGTTTCATTCAATTTCTCGCTGAAATTGCTCATAACATTAAAAATATACTTTAGCCGGAGGGGTTTTGGTTTGGTTTCTTTTGTGATGCAGGGCTGCTTTCTGTTTCCTTTTGTTCTAATGCTCTTGTACACTAAGTGGAAAAGGATCTCAGATCTTGACATCCCACTTCACTAGAAGGATGTCACAGGCAGCAACATCCCTGCCTCTGCCTGCCGAGTCAGGCAGTCAAGCACCTCCTCAGCCCCTGCATTACCGGACTGAGACATTGAATAAATTCCCTCTGCTCCTACACAGAGTAAAAACAACAAAACACAGGCAGAAATGTTTAATGACTCAGTGCCACAGAAAATAAATGGCTTAAAAACATAAGTGCTTTTCGGGAAAGCAAGCTCTCCAGGGCTGGAGAGGAGCTGAAGCTGACTGGATCCTTTCATCACTGCAGGTGCCCTCACCTGCAGTGTCCAGCACCCCCTCCATGGAGATGTCCCAGGTGTTTGTGATCCCAGTCCCTCCCTCAGGCACCTGCTGGGTCCTCTCACTGAGCTGGGGGAGCACAAGGGACCCTGCCCTGGGTTATTTTTGCACATGCATGGGGGGCAGGCAGCTGGAGACCACGTGGCCTTGTGGATGGAGAGTGAGCAGGACACACCATGGTCACTGTCAGCATCATAAAACCAGCACCACTGAAGCCACAGATTTACCCCAAATCCAGACAGTCCTGACTCATGGGTGCAGTCTTACGGGAGGCATGGACCAACTCACAGCACTCAAGGATAAATCAGGGAAAGAGGCTTTGAAAAAGAAGCCCTGTCCCCATGTATTATGTATTCTTCTGCTTAGCATCTTGCAAAATGCTTAGCAAACTCCAGCCCTGCTCACATGAGCAGTGGGGCTGGAGAGAGACAGGACAGGCTGGGCATGGGTGTCAGGAGCAGCCCCAGCACCCCTGAACACAGCACTGGACAAGGTCACACCTTTTACACAGCTCAGGACACCCAACACAGTGCAGAACACCCCAGCACCTCCACATACCTGTCAGCAATACAGGGAAAAAAGCAGCAAAAATACAGGTGAGATTTGCCAACACTCACATGTAATGGCAACAGATTAACAAGAGCTGGATATTAAGAAGTCACCAGTGCCAAAAAAAAACCAAACCCACATGTCTAACCTCCCAAGTGCCACCTTACTTCTGTTCCCATTTCAATGGAACTTCTGCAGCCAGAATCCTGATGGCCCTAGAGAATGGTACAGACCCCCTAGATCCAGTATGAAACTCCTCAAATGGGTAGAGGAATTGACTCTGAGCAACATGGGAATTTTTGCTGGATTTGGAGTTATTTTTCTGGGCTCTGGTGAAAGCCAGCACTAAAATGATGCTAGACTTGAAGTGGAAAGGGATCTCACATCACTGGAGCAGGAAACAAACCGTGGAAAAGCTGAGATGTGATGTAGGATGAAAAGCAATTGGTTTCTATCTCTGGTGACTTGCGAATTTATTACTATATTCCTTCTAAAGCATATCACACTGATCTCAAACCTTCATGTTGTCATGAGTTTCCTGGACAAGCAGGATTATTTTGGTATTAATCCTTTGCTAGATTTAGCAGTGCCTCAGACACTGAAACTCTGCATGAGAGCCAATCTCCCTGATTTCTCCACCTGACTTCTCTTGGCTCCCTCTATGAGTACTGGTAAGTATTTCTAAGCCCCTGGCATCACTCAGCCCAGGACAATTAGCATTATTTTGTCAAAAAGGGCTTTAACTGCATGCAACTGTACCACACCACCATTCACATCACACTCATCAGGCTGACAGATGGGGGTTACATTACCTACTACTTTATAATACAACTATTATACACATTTTTTCCTGGATAACACTAAGCCTGAGTCTTTTGCAGTCCTCAGGGAGCCTTCTCACTGATGAGGTGGATCTGGCTGTAAAAGGCAGAGTGACCTAAAATCGGAGGCTTAAAGAGTGTGTAACTTTTGAAAGAAAAAAAAAAATTATAAATTAAATTTCCAAATAAACCAGAACCTCAAGGGAAGAGTCTCAGCTTAGTATTTGGGAGCCGTTAGCCACATGTTTCCAGCTAACATTTAATGTAGCTGGAAGGGTAAATCCCTCTCTCAAGGAAGAATATGGCCTTTAGGTTTCCCATCCCAAGGGATTAAGAATGGAGAAGGGGGTTATTTGCATTTACATTTGAAAATATGTATTGCCAGATATTGAAAGAAAAAAAAATTATGTAGCAATGTCTGCCCTCAATTGTACCCTGCAAAATCAAGAAAGTGGACAAGCTAAACAGCCATCCAGATAAATCATTCAACACTTAAAAAAAAAAACCACCACAAAACCAACCCTAAAATTCCTTCTTTGATGTCTTCATACTGCATCCAGGATGTAACAGTAAGTACAACAAGGCTTCCGGCAACCCAACAACATCAACCATGTGGGTAAAGCCTGGTTTTTCATTTGGTGGGCCGGGTTACTTGCTGGTATCCAGCAGCAATGCCAAAGTGGAGGTTTCCCTGCCTGTTCACAAACCAACAAAATCCCAAACATCACCATGTCAGGAGAGCATTACAGCCTGGTTTGGGGTTGATTTGGGAGCTTATTTGCTCTCTGCAGAGAAGAGGTGGAGGAATCCACAATGGTTTGTCATCTTTGTGCACCAGGAAAATTAAAATCCCCAGTGCATCTGAAACACGAGTTTGCTTATGTCCCTGCATAGTAACAAAGTGTGAACTTTATCCTGCACAAAAGATGAGCACTAAAGCAAAATTCACTTCAAGCTCTCTGTTTTCACGGGGATATTAAGAATAAAAGGTACAAACACCCCAGAAAATAATGGGGCTGACCTGTCCCTTAGTCCCTCTTCAAACACTAACTTCATCCAAGCCCTTGGCACTACAGACCTGTATCAGCAGCAGAACTGCCTTATCCAGGGAACCATGTAGATATCATGTCTAATTCCAGGGGCAGATTGGAAACAAACACTGCTCCCCCTGTGCATCCACGGGCTGCCCAAGCCCCAGGGAGGCACCCAAGGGTTTCCATCGGCTCAAGGCAACGGTGCAACAGCACAAAAGCCAAAAATGAGACTTTACGCACACATACGCACACCCACAGACACACGGGGAAAATTGCTATCAATTATGCTAGTTAATTATACATCATAATAGAATTAGAGTAAACCCTCCTCATTATCTCCTGGTTCAGCCCCTGCTCCTCAGTGAGCTGACCACATGCTGCACTAATGCCAATAGCCCTTCACATTAACCTTTATCTGTGCCTCGCAGCTTCGCTGTTTGCTCTGTGTATCGTGCTTGTTTTGACCTTGTTTCTGGCTGACCTTTCATTGAAATATAACATTTGTAGCAGTCCTGGAGACTGGCTCATCTCCCATAGCCTTGCAACCACGATACATTTTTGTACAGGATCTCAAACACAGGACGCCTTGTTTTCGCCGTGTTCCTGGGATCCTCGCCTGCCCTTCGCCTTTCTCACAGAGGCTGTGACATTACCAAGACAGTTTACAACGGCTGCTGTGTGTTCAGTTATTAAAAGGAAATCCTGAGGGACATTTCATTATTGTTATTATTACTGTTTTGCACAGAGGCTGTCAAAGAGGGATAATCACAGCCGTGCCTGTGAGCAGAGCACCGAGTGCCCTGGCTGTGCATCTCATGGCTGCAGCAGCCAGGGCACAGAGCCCCCCAAAGCAGCCTGCAATCCCCAAACTGTGACTGCAGCAGATTAAAGGGGCCTTGCACAACTGTGATTCACTGCTGGAGGAAGCAGCGTCCTGCTGGATGTTCAGAGTGATGGTGTTTAAGCCAGATGCCTGTGTGGGATCGTGGGCTCCTGTGAGCGACACATCCTTAAGCATCACTGCCAAGTCCTGACTCCACAGACTCACACTGCGGGGACAAAATCATCTTCATGCACAAGAGGAAGCTGTGACCCGCATAATATTTGCTCTGCAAAGTAAACCTGCTCTATTTTGATTTTTTTTTAAAGAAAAATAGGGAAACTAACCCAGAATAAAGTTCTCCTTTGAAGGATTACAGAAAAGTCCATCAGGAGGAGGAAGAGTCTTTCCAGAAAGAGCAAAGTCCCAACTGCCACATAACTGATTTGACACAGCAATGCAGAGAAGACAGTAATTTATACTCCCAGGGGCACAGGGAGTGCTATTTAACAGAGTTTCCTCTTTTTTCTCTACAGTAATAACATAAAGTGGCAAACAGCTTCCTGGTTTCAATCTCTGCTGTGGATTCTCTATGACCTTCCCCACTGACTTTCATGGGGGCTTGAGTGTCAGAGATAAAACCTGAAAATGACATTTGTGAGGGAAGGTTCAAGTAAGATTATACTAGGAAAAAAAAAGGTAAAAATAAAAAATTAATCACTGAAGATTTAGCTCAGAAATGGTTGAAGCTTCCAACTTGGCAAAGGGAGGTATTAATAAAAAACTAATAATCCCCTAAGGAAGTTCATAAAAATGATTAAGCTAAATTCACAAATAAAGGGCACAGAAAATTTTGGTTCCTGAGAACCTCCTCTGCAAGCACACTGGACATGGGATAGAACCAATGTGGCTGCTAGAGGTGTCAGAGGCTGAGGATGAGATACCAAGTGCTTCAGGAACAGAGGAATTTGCCTTATTGAGCAGGTCTGGTGATGGTCACACACATCCCCCACCAGGCAGAGCACCCTGGCTGCCTCCCCTGCTGCTGGGGGCTTGTGACACGCCAGGACTGGGAGGAACCTCCATGTGCCTCCACCTGCCCCTAAACACCCACCAAGGGCACAAGGTCCATGGAGAACCCTCCCAACCCCCTGCACACACAGACCAGTACAGGCCACTGCCAAGGAATGCTCTGCTGACAGAGAAAAAGATTTGATTTTTTAATTTTTTTCCCCCTGACCCATACTTCTCCTGAGATATGAAGCTTAAACAACTCAACATTTAAGGATCATCAACGAAAGTCACAAATAGCTGTATTTTAAAAAATTGCTTTAACATTTTAAACCCTCAAATGTCATCCAAAATAACTGTGTTCAGCTTGAAAAGATGGTATTTTTCACTTTGCAGATGTCCAGTGCAGGGTTTGTGTCTCTCTTTCAAACAGCATCATTTCATCCTTGCAATGGAAACTCCTTTCTTAAGCGAGGCTTAGTGACTGGAGAGGAAGAGATGCTCTGAGCACAAGGGAACTGAAGGCCATGGCATTCTGTCCTTAGGGCCAGGGAGCCCTAGAAGGAGCCTTGGGGTGACAGAGTGACACAAAAGCCACCAAGCACTTGCAGTGGGAGCAGAAGGAATGAACACAATCCCACGTGGAAGGGCAGTGAACCTGTGGATGCTGTACAGTGCCCTGCTCCTGCTGCTGCGGCCCCTGCAGCCCCTTCCCAGAGCTGAGATGATCTGCCTTTCAAATAGGGTTCACAGCACCTGACCCCAAACCTGCCAAGCAAGGGAAAGCAGGGTGAGCAGGACCACGTGCCAGGTGTTGGGGTGAGATGTCCTTTCAATACCTGCTCGGTCTTGAAGAGGGTTTTTATGCATTACATCCACCCCTTTTTTTAATACTATGAGGACAAAACTGCACTTACGAGAGAAAGGAGCATAAAAAAGGTAATAAACATTTAATGATCCAATAATTGGTTATATCAGAGTAATCACTGTTCAGTAATTAACTCCCATTCCTGCTTGCTCATTTGATATCTTCTGTACCCTTTGATAGGTTCCTGTGAATACCAGCATTCCTCAGAAACTCTCACACTGAAACCTTTTGATGAAGCTAAAAAGCAACGACACCATTAATCACTGCACACGTCCCAGTGGCTTTCAGACTCCATCTGAGACGGGGCCTTTCCTCCCTGCACATCGCTCCTCAGCTGCCTTCAGCACAGCCCCTTGGCCCTACAATTTCAGATTTTTCTCCCTTGCTTCTTCATGTTCCCAGAAAAATGAATTAGCTGTACATTTTCTGTGCCAAAGGGTTAGTGGGAAAGCACACCAACATAAAATTACATCTTGAAAGATAACAAAAAAATAATTACATCGCAGTGTCACGGAAGAATACAGGGAACAGCTGGCGTGTTGTTGCAATGTAAAGCTGGAATTAAACTCAGGTTAGTGTCACTTCCAACTAACTGCCCACAGTAAGCAAGAGCAGACAGGCCCTGGGCTGCTGCCACAGCCAGTCCTTTCTCACCCCCAGCCAACAAAGCTCTCTCTCCCTGGGGAGAGCAGAATGTGCTGGCACAGCTTCATTTCTACCACGGCAATCCCAGCACAGCTCAGGCAAGAGGGCAAGAGCTCTCCCTGACAGAGTGCCCAGATGATCAGCTTCATCCAAACAGGTACTTCTCCAGCCCTGGTCCTCAATCTAACCAACTGTGGCAAGTACTTTAAGACAAACTCATATAATGAAAGCAGGCTTCATTTATGGTCTTTAAACTTAAAAAAACGTATTACACAATTTATTTCTCTAGAGTAACAGCTTTGTTATTTAACTGCTCTAAGTTTGTTTAAGAAAAATGATGATATAGAAATGCTGACTCCAGTTTTTTCCAAAGTAATAGATATCATTGCCTGCAGGGGGGTGGGAAAAAGCTAAATTCGAGTTACTTTCTTTGGGGTGGATTTTTATCTCCATCACATCAATGCAGAGCCAAAGTAAATCCATGGTATTTCCTTACAGTCCACATTTATTGCAGAGAGACATTTGTTCAATCAAAAGTTCTTTCTTGAGGCAAGTATCTGCTGAACTTAAAACTAGTCAAGCTATTTTCCCCCTTTACCCTGTATTTATGAATCCTTTACCCTATATTTATTTTCAGATGCCACCATTTTATACCAAATCAGATCTGCTGCTTGCAGTGGAGCTGCCTTTGGCTGCTGGGCTCTGACTATGAGGTTTTTTTCTTCTAAAACATACACACACCTCCATCAGCACAAACCACAGAGCAGTAACTTCTGCTTCAAAGGTTTTAAAATCAGAGGGCACAGAAGAGCACAGAAGAAAAAAGATGTTCTTCAGAAGTCAAATACTCTGCCCCAACTGTCAATATTATGCAAAATGCTGGTATTGCAAAATTGTATTTTTAACTGCTGCTATATAAATTAATGGAGGTCAGCTCAAGGAATGCTGATACTGAACATGAAATACCAAGTTAAACAAAACCACATGCATGGAGCAGTCAGTTCTGCCCTGCATTGGCCAGGGGGATTTCCCAAAGCACAGTGAATTGGAGCCACAGCGTTTGCAGATCTGGAAAGATAGAGTTGTGAGCTCTTTGTATGTTACTCATGCACTTGAAAGCATTAGTAGTGATGGGAAGGGAGGGAGACAGGGAAACAGATTGAAAGGGGCAGGAAAATTAGAGAGAGCTCCTTGCCATTAATGGAAAAATAACTACAGAGTGTTGTAACAGATTTCTCCTCTTTTGTATGCATAGGAATATTTATTTAATCAATGTTCTGTAACAAAACAGGCCTCTGGTGAGCTATTGTGGAGAGCGAGCTCCATTCAGAGAGTGGTGATTTGAATCTTGCCACCTGTTTAGCTGGGACTGGAGAACACAACAATATGTGGCAGGATGGGAAGGTGTCTGTCCCCGGGAGAGGAGGAAGCACCCTGCAGAAGCTTTCCAAAGTAATTACCCAAAGGAATCCCACTTGCCAGGGAAATCTTGATGACTCGTCATTACCAGGACTTCTGCAAGCAAAGCTGCAAAGTTCACCACTTCTCTTAGGGAGGGATAAAATTCAGTACCATTCAGCAGAGACTTCTGATGCTTTGTGTTACTTCCAGACCCTGAACCTGTGCTTGAATCCAAACTCATTCAGCTAAGAGACAGAAAAAAGCTTTTGAGAAATACAGGCTCATGCCAGTGAGTTATTTCAGTCCCACTCTTACCAGTGCTCCCCCAGCCATGCTCTCTGTTGGGTTTTTTCCAGTGTGGCCAGGATGCTCCAGCATGTGGCCATATCCTGCATCCCACAGGATGATGCTGAGCTGCATCACCAGGCAGAGAACATGCCTTGGCCCTGCAGCTTCAGGAGCTGTCCCACCAGACTTGATCTCCTGAAGGCCCTAAACCAAAAAAATCCCAAGCCACTCTCCCAAGTTTCCCTTCAAAATAAACGATTTTTTAAAAACAATCCACTGTTAGGGAGCCTCATATTAAAGGTATATTTCTGTAGGCACCTTAAAACATCCCGTTCCTGACTGCACTGGAGCATGTACTGTGCTGTGGTTTTCAACATACTCAAGCACTTTCTTGAAGAGGGACTGATTTAAACATCTGCATAAACGAGTCCTTAAATAAAGCCCTGACAAAGGCCCACAGCAAAAACTGGGGATACCAGTGGGAGCTTCTCACTGAACTGTTTCTTTCTCCCTTCTGCACTGCTTGCTGCAAAAACACACCATATACATGAACTTCATGTTCACCTTACACAAACCTTATCATAAAGCAGCTTTGCTCTTTAATTTGCTACACCAGGATTAAAAAAACCCCTGTATTTATTTATTTTCATAGGCTAGCTAGTACCAGAGATATACTAGTTTCATGACATATTACACCTGCAGATCCAGGCATTAATGACAGACCTAATTTCCTTATCACCATCACAGCTGCCAGAGTTAGTAATACATCCTTTAACATTTCTTGTAGGCAGAATGAGTGTTTCTTCCCTGTTCTGCAATGGATTTAAGGAATGATATTACCTTAAATAGCCATGACACCCACCACAGCTGGGACATATATCATTGTAAGTGACTTAAAACTGAAGCAAGCCATAACTAAGCAATGCCAACTTTTGCACACTTAATAATCGTAACAGTATAAAGAAAGATAGAGCATTAATCAGAATTTCATGGTTACCCTTCACATCAGATTTCCTTAACGAAGTTGGCCATTGTCAGCAATTTTAAGGTAAAATGATAGCTTTATTTTAAAAGGTGGTTGACAACAAAACAAGTGCTTTCAGTTATTTAAGTAAGTGTTCTAGGCAGGTCCATGCTACATGTGTACAGGCACTGGTGCTTTATTGTCCTACAGTAAAATCATGTACACATTTTATGTTAACTACTTACTATTTGAGCATCCTGCAGATGCTAATTAAGTAACCAGGCAAACTTGGAAGAGGGACAGTATTATTAAACCTATTTTGTGGACAGAAAAACTCAGCTACAGCAAAACCAACACTCTAGCTCAAGGTGATCCCTAAGCACATATTTTGACTTCACACTGAATACTATCTCACACATCAGCACTGTCCCCACATGCCTGCTCTTCCCAGTCAAGAAACCCAAATCTCCAGCCCGGATGCAGCAGGTCCCCTGAGATACACATGGATCCAATCCCAAATCCACCCCTACTCAGCACAACCCCAGAGCAGGTGCTCGCACAGCCGTGCTGAAATGGGAAGGCAGTGACTGCTTCAAGGTGACCAAAGATGACTGTGCCTGCACAGAAACCAGCCTGTGTCTCCCAAGGACAGGCTCAGCATCTTCATTAAAGGAGTGTGTTTGTCTCAAGGAAAAGAGGCATCAAAGAGTTGTTTTGGAAGCGACCTGTGCAAACCCAAACACAACAGCAAGTGCACGTGGTGAAGGTGGCCATGGGCCAAACAAGCTCCAGGGTCCCAGCTGGGCAGGGCACAGAACTGAGCAGGCTGCAAAAAGTAAGACAAAAATAGTAATAAAACTAAAGAAGAAGGATCTTCCTTATGTGTGCTATCCCTTCCACTCTCTAACTTTCCCCTTTAGATGGTGTAAAGAGCAGGA
The DNA here is from genome assembly GCA_013400955.1 of Drymodes brunneopygia. Lineage (NCBI taxonomy): Eukaryota > Metazoa > Chordata > Aves > Passeriformes > Petroicidae > Drymodes > Drymodes brunneopygia. The sequence continues at coordinate 151,569 of VZTZ01027052.1, forward strand.
GCATCACTCCAGGCTGGGGCCAGGCTGCGTGCCATGTCTGTGCCATGTGCATCCCATGAGAATGCTGCACAGGCCTTTGCTGACAGAGGCACTGCAGACCTCCAACCACCCCAGAAAAGCCACACCTCAAACTGTGAAGGCAGAAAAAAGAGGTAAAAGCTGAACAGATTGCCCTGTACTCCAAAATTTGTGGAGCTGTGCAATGTAAAATGAACACAAAACAAATACACAAAATGTTCAGAGTAGCAGCCCATCGTGGAGTACTTAAAAAAAAAGCCCTTAAATTTTCAAAGCAAATTTTGTGGGGTTTACATTTCTGTGTATTTTTCCATGCTGTAAATGGCATTTCCTGATGAAATATCTTGTCAGTGTGGATGGTGACCCCTGACCAAGCCCTGCAGGTCATGCAGGGTGAGGTGGGGCCACAGCCCTCAGACAGAGCTGCAGCTCATGCCACGTACGGTGGCATAAGAGAAAGCTCCTTCCCCATGTATTTGGAAGGATTTTACATCAGACATTTTCAATAAATAAACAAACCCTTCCCTAACCTGTAACATAAACCAACACACTGCAGTGCGGCCTATCCCCACGAAAACGTGGTGACCCACACTCTAACACTGTAATCTAATCCTTGAACTAAAGACAGTTTAATGCCTTTACAAATCCATATGTTTTCTAATACCACCATTGCTGTCAGCAGACTACAGGAGCGCCTCTTTGAAGATGGAAGGAAAATGACAAAGCACATCATTGTGAAGGCAATTATATGCTGCAGTAACCATTTTACAATGGCCCATATGGGCTGTATTTCAACAACGCAATTTCCAAATCTGCCTTAGCAAACATATATCTCCGTCCCAATCCCAGGTAGATTTTGCAAAACAAAATAAGACTGCAGCCAGAACAAATCGAAAATACGGATAACAGATGTAAAAATATGCCAACAAGGACACCAGAGCAATTTTTTGTCGGAGTACCAAACAAAGAGAGCAGCCACAGCAGACCTCACGAGGCCATTCACAGCAAAGCTGCCCATTCAAGGGACTTAGAGACCTGGGTTTATCAGAAATCTGATTATACACTCGCGTGCTCTCCTATGCAGCTGCCCAATTCACTGCTGCAGTCCCTGGCCCATCCACCTCCCCAGGGACCATAGGGCAGGGGAGCTGCAATCCCAGTGTAGAAGCTAAAATCAGACATGAACTGAGGCTGTGCACGCTTACTCCAAATCCTCTCTGACATCCAGGACCAGGGCCTAAAGAAAGGGAAACAAAGAAAAATAAAAAGAAATAACAATCAAAAAAACCCACAAAAAAACCTCTTGTTCTCACCCTTGTGACAGCAGTTTCAGAGACCTGCTCTGTTCATCTTGCTGCCTGAGCTCGGCTGTGGTAGCAGGGGCCATGCCAGCACCCCAGCATCACCTCCAGCAGCCCCAGGGCTGCTCTCTGCCTGCTTCCTTCGCAGGCACAGAGCAGTGAAACTGCAGCTCCAGCCCAAAACCTCCCCCTCCTGTTGATGGAGAAGCAGGAACCAGGGCTGAGGAGCAGCCCTCACAGGGCAAAATTCTGCAAAAGCTGGACTTTAGTGAAAAGGGGGTTTAACTGTGCTTCTCTCCAGTAGTCCTCAGCAGTGGCTCACTGCTTTTGAAGGCTCTGCAATGGGTACCTGTTTTGGGATATCTCTGTCACAGTGCTCTGGGGCCTCACACTGGCCCTACAGGCAGGGTCCAGGCTGCAGGACACCAGCTGGACAGTCCTGCATATATTAGTAGCAGCAATAAAGACAAGAACAGACATGAACATCTTTCTCCCAGAAGTGAGACAGTAATAAAAAATGCCTTAAGCTGCCTATAACAAAGACAGAAATGGTAAAGGTGAAGACTTACAAGTTCATTGCTAATTCATTAACAACAAACTGTCTGCATCAAATATCTTACATTTCAATGCCAAGGGCAGCAAGCAAAGGAACACATGCACAGCATGGAGCAAAAAATCACCAACACAGGGGAAACGTGGAACTGGGTATTCAGTAGCCAGGTCCTGCAAAGTGCATGATCCAGTTCTTATCATTGCCAGCTCCTCCAAATGATCTAGCAAATCTGGGCAAAAGCATTTCAAAGACTTTAATCCATGTGAAATATTACTTCCTGGAACCGGAAATTCAATCCCTAGCAATGAAAACAAAAGCACACTCATAAACGCACCTTTCAACCCAGCCAATATAGCCATATTTAGGCTCATGCTCTCTCAAAAAAAATCCTTTACTCATTAATATAGAGTAAACTTGAAATGATTGCTATAATTGCAGTTAAAAAATTAATCATGTTTTGAGATAAATGCAGATAAAAGCATGTTTTACTAATTATCTTTTGAAGCTTCCGCTCATGAAAGATTAAAGGTGGAAAAAAAAGTTGTTGAAATATTGAAGACAAAAAATCCTACCATTTGAGATCACTTTGACACCATGTACCTCGTATGACTGATCCTTAATGTCTGGATGTACTAAAAAAGGAGTCTCTTTAATTCAGAAGAAGTCTAACAAAACATGCCCATTGGAGTTTTTATTGGAAATTGGTGTATTTAGCAACCCCTGCTCTGCAGAACTCCAGCCCATAGCGGGATTTTCTTCTGGTTCACCCCCAAGTGGGACAAAAAACTTCAAGCCCAGATTCAAAACTGAGTTCAAGAATTTCGGGCTTCATTGAGCTCTCCAGAGCTCCATAGTATCAACCTACTTATAACTGGTTTTACATACCCAAGCAACCATCTGAGGAATCCACAAAAGGTACTGCTTTTCCCACTCAGGGGGGAGGAGTTGGAGGCACAGACATCAGGGTTTGAACAGAAGACCCTCATCACCAATCATGGGGCTACTCACAAGCCACATGAAGACTTGTTTCTGTCCCCAGGCCACTTAAAGGAATGTAGGTCTGGGTGGGAAGTACCCAAAAGCAAGGCTGGTATTTCCATTCACAGCCCTGGAACTAACAAGGCAAATAATTCCCTTCCTGCTCCATACCACCAGCCTATTTGATATCAGCAGACTGAGTGTTAATTAGGAGAGCAGATCTATTGACCACAAGCTGAAATAGGTGTCCACAACAAACTGGAAATGTTTTAGGCTTCTGCAAATTGAAACAAGTTGAAAAATACTCTTAGGTAAAATTCCTAAGCAACTTTATAGCCATTTCACAGACCTAGTAATGATTTCCGTCAGATCTGAATAGGTACAAAAGTATAAATTTTAGAGGTTTGCACCTGCAACGTGACAGAACTGTTGTTACAGGACTGTTTCCAAAAGCATTGAACTGTGCTCAAAAGCTAGAAAGTGTCAATGTCAAGGACTCTTCAGTGCTCTGGAGTTTCAAGAGTTAGGGCAGATGTGAAATGGGGCAGCCAACAGCTCTTGGCCAAGGGAAGGGTCCCACTGTAAGGAGCACTATTCCCCAGCACCCCCCGTGCTCTAGTTCTGCTTTCCCCCCACCCTGCAGCCTTTAACCCCTCTTCCCATCACAAAGCATAGGTGACACCAAATCATTAAATTCTACCCTTGCTACAAACCTGAGCAGGGCTAGGTAAATGATTAAAATAGTTGGGTTTTTCATAACCACACATCCAAGGAAATTTGCCAATGTCTTTTTATTTGCATATCTGGCAGACTGCCCCAGACAACTAATACATAAGTGACAGCGTACAGGTGTATTAGTTTAGAGTTTGCCTTTAATCTAGAGGTGTCAATTTGCTTCTGTTTTAATTACATCCATCTTGATATGTTATTACAACCTCATGAAACTTCTTCATTATGTGAATGGCTATAAATACATACACATGACAAACAGTTGTTATAAATTTTCTGGTTCAGCAGTGGAGGCACAATATCTTAGCCCACACATCATGTTCATTTAAAATTGCAGTTCTCCCTCTCCTCTCTACCCCACTCCATTCCCTTCCCTCTCTTTTCTTTCATTCAATACCAAAATATTTCCCCCCCCTACATTTAATAGAGTCTCTAATATTTACTAGTAGCAGCATCCTGATACAAATACTCTCAGCTTAGGGAGCTGTTTCAGCCCATGTGTGTCCTGGGCTGTGCCTCTGTGAGATGTCTGTTTGTCATTAGGCAAATATAAGGAGATTGCACTGAGGCCTTATAAACATGCAAAGATCCACTTTTGTAGCTACATAATTCACTGAGTTTTTCAATATACATTCTGAGGTTGAAAACTTGGCTAATCCATCCACCAGACGTATCTTTATGATCCCAGAACTCATTAAAATTTACTTTTTTTCCCTCTTTTTTTTAAAAGTCCAGCAGACTCAGCTGTTGAGCCACATTAATTGCATTTTTATTTTTTTTTCCATAGTTAAAATGACTAATGCTAGCAGAGTCACTGCCTACAAGCACAATAGCCAGACAGTAAAAATTACTAGGACTTTTAATCGTTCAGTAATATCCAAATCCCATAAAATTAAGAGAGGCAATTTGGTCCTTGCAAAACAGACGGTTTTGATTTTCAGTATTTATTTTGAATTTTCTTTAAGGGGTGAAAAGAGAGGAGACACAAGTTCACACCAAAAGATTCCATTCAAAGGTCAAAGTGCCCTCCACATGCATTAAACCCCATGACACCAACAGAGTTACAACATAAATTGTCCCCAACAGCAGCACTTCTTACCACACAGACCCCTCAGAGGTCAAAGCCACTTTCACTGCCTCAGCCCTCCATCAGTGCCCCCTCTGATGGATGTCACACCATGCCAGCCATTCCACACCATCTGGAGCAAGCAGGACAGCATGTGTTACCCAGCTCTTGCAACAGCAGCACCTCCCAGCTCCCTCCCCCGGGCATTCTGGAAGCTGGGCAACAGATCCCAGTTTCTGGAGAACCCTTGGAAGGCACTCATGGTACCCTCTGGAGGCATGTGGTGCTAAGCACCTGGATGTGCAGGAGACAAGGAGAAGGTGACAGAAGTTGTCAGGAGGCAGGTGAAGAACAAAGCCCCATTCCTGGACCAAGTCAGGTCCTTTGGCCACCTTCCTACCATTCCCACCATCCATGAAAGCAAGGAGCCAGGTCCTTCAGCCACCTATCCTCTATTCCCACTCCCATAGATGTGTCCAAAATATATATATAATTAAGCAGATTCTCAGACTGAAAGGTCTCAGGTCACTTAGGACTTCCAGAGAGAAAATAAACAAAAATCAGTGCCAAGAGCAATTATCACCATGTTTGTAACTCAGTCTCAGAAACAGGAAATGGTAAGCAAACAACAAAACATGGGCTGTCAGAATGTGCCAGGAGGGAGAAGTCTCACCACACAGGTTTCACACTCAGGGCTCCTGTACCCAAGAGCCACCCAGACGTGGTCCTGGAGAAGTCAGTGGCAACAATTTCTGTCTCATTGGTCCCACTTCACAGGCAAAGGAATTAAAATGCCTTCACTAAACCAGGAGGGTGAGTTGGGAGCAGCTGCAGGATGCTCTAGAGGAACCTGCAAGAGGGCCCCCAAGGATGGGTCACCTGGGACAAGGTAACCCACACCTGCACTGAAGGAAACAGGCAACAGTGGCTCTGGATTTCAGTGACAGTGACAGTGCAGGTATCTGCACCAGCTGTTATCACTGTTACAGGCTCTAAAACACTGCTCCATAGGTCAGCCTATGACAGAGAAAAGCTTCTCACAAACTTTCACGAATTTGGTCTGGATCTGACCACTACTTAATTTCATGGAAATGTAAAACATGTTTTAAAGTCTGACACAACTGTGAGCATTACTCCACAACACACAAGTACCTCTTCAGAATTTCAGCCACCCAAAGTTAATCTAACCTAGAACCTCCTGGTGCCTTCCTCCATCCGTTTCTAGTGTTCATTGTCATCCTGCATCATCCACAAACCTGCTCCAGGTGGCTTCACACAAATGATGCTCAGCACAGGGCTTGTCACAAAGGCTGAAAATGTTTGCCCCTTTTCATGAGATCATCCAACAAAGGACAAGTCCAGGCTTGTGTCTGGATGGGGAGGATAGGCTGACAGTAGTTTTACCATCAAACCATTAAGTCTCCTTTGGTACCAAACAAAAGTATGAAAAGAGATAATTTATAAGAGCACTGATTGTAGAGGAGAAGAAACGTCCACTTTAGGAAGCTGGCAAACACAGGTGAGACAGATTAAAGGGTGACCATTCCTGGAGAGAACAGGAAATGGAACTCCTGCACAGCTCTGAGTCACTATTCCAATGTGGAGCTGGGATATTCATTGTATCAGCAACATGTGCAGCAGCCAGCATTACACAATTAGAAGTTCAGCCAGGAACTTGGGCACATCAGGTATCAGCACACCTCTGCACATCTCCCATGCCTTTGTCTCAGGACATTTTAAAAACAGCAGGACTGAGTTGCACACCAAACACCAAGTAAATTCACATGGAACGTATGCACCATGATCAAATTACACCTCATGGACAGAACCTCACAAACAGAACAGTATGTGCAGAGCCAAGGGATAATCCACTTCTTTTGCTGACTTACTCCACCACTCCTGCACAGAAGATGACAGAACCAAAACTCCTGCCTGTAGCATTTACCAGACTAAAGACATAACCTTTTGGTTAAAACCTTCTCTCTCTGCCACATGAGTGTGTGAACTTCAGCAGCAGTGTTGCCAAGATACAAGGAGAAAAATCTCAAGACATTAAAGTAACACACTATTTAAAGGCAAATAGTGCAGCAGAGCTGAGCTGGGGATCTGACAAATTGCCACTGCACATTCTGCTGTTACAGCAAAACAAATCCCTACCTGCATTAGCTATTCCTCATTACTTACAAAGTGGATTTTCATATCCATTTTACAACAAAGGAGTTTAGAGGACTATGATGTTCTGAAGTGGTCTTCACCATGGCTTGGCATTGAGTCAAAACGACAACAAACTGGCTACACAAAAAATGCACGCAGCTGGTAATTTGCGGCACATACAGAGCCAAACCCCAACAAGAGGACAAGATACTGAACTGATAAATTATAAGGATGATGTTCAAAATGACAGAGAAATGTTGGAAGCAATTTCCTCTCGCAGAACCAAGGCAACACTGCAGTTCAAGTGCAGGAAAACTGAGAGTTAAACATTTCCACATTTCAGCCTGCAACTTCCTAACTCCATTACCTTTTTATTAATTGCATTTGAGACTTCACTAAACTTGAGCTCGGGCTATTTTTAAAACCTATCTGACTCAACTTATTGTTGCTCAGAACAAAGACTAAACTTCTAATTTAGCTGCAGATAATTACAAGGCTGCAGGTCAGACCCCCAGTGTAATTTGGTAGGGTGTCCCAGTCAAACTGATAGGTGTTCAAAAACACCCCAAAAAACAACAGTAGCAGAGCTGGGGGAAAGAAGGGATAATCTTCAGTGAGAGAGGAATCTTTCTGCCTTCCTCCCAGCTAAATTTACCAGGATTAGTGACTCCTTAGGTAGAGACAGATATGGTTGAGTGTCTCCCCTTGGTCACCAAAGAGCATTTTTGTACACAGCAATGGATCTTTCCTGAAACTCCCACTTTTGGTAACAACATCCCCTTCTAGCTCTCCGTGTTCCCATACAGTCCCTGCTATTTCTCTATTGATCTCAGTGTTGTAAGTCAATCTTTCAATTACTCAGTCCCTTGATGTCTTTCTGGCAATTTTTTTTGCCTTTCCCTAATGATCGTTTTCCTTCCAAGTTCCTGATCCTTTACCCTTATTTTATAAATCATAGAATCATATAATTGTTTAGGTTGGAAAAGGCCTCTAAGATCAGAGTCCAACCATTAACTCAGCACTGCCAGCCCCACTGCTAACCATGTGTCCAAGTGCCATATCTACACTTCTTTTAACTCCCTCCAGGGATGGTGACTCCACCACTGCCCTGTACTTCACACTCCTTCAACGCCAGCAGATGCCCCAGATATTTAATGAGAAAGGGCTTACTTACTCTCCCAAATAGCAGGAAAAAAAAGATGCTAAGATAAGGGAAGATAAGGGTGTCTTTTGTCTTTTGATATGTGGCATATTTCTCATTAATGCTAATCTTAAAGAGCCGTGCTAGTGGAGATTAATTGAATCACATTCATCTAAAAGAACCTGTCCTTATAGTTTAAACTCTTCCTTCTTCAACTCAAGGCCATTGTGCCTCCTCTTACCACCTATGGGAATGGCAAAAATCCCCACCTTCATTACATGGCTACCTTCAGGAGCTTAAAAGAATATTTATGCAACAATCTCAATCCTTGGTCATTATCTGCCTGAAGAGATGGATTCAGCTCTCCAACAGCTACTGAAATCAGCCAGAGTTAGTAGTGCCTCACCTCCCAGAAAGGTACCAGGTTTTTCAAAGTAGTTTCAAAGTATTTTTAAAGTATTCAGGTACACAAATGATAGCAACATATGTTTCAAACATCACCCTACACATTCCTTTTGTGGAATACACATCCTGCTGTTCTCAGTCCCACTTTCAGTTTGAGTTGCAGTTTTTTCAGGTCTGGTCACTGAGGTTTTCATCAAGATACTCAGCTGCTCTGTCAAGGTTATCTTGAAATTTGATCTCAGGTCAGTTCACTGTTTCCTCTGTATACACAGTGAAAATAATAAACGCATCGCTTCGTATGATATCCCAGTGCCACACAAAGCTTAATGCCTCTCCTCATCCCCAGATATCTTCATTTAGTTACTCCCTTCTTTTCTCTGCTGGTCTAAATCTGCAGACTTGCATGTGCAAACAGAGACTGGGACAAACACCTAAGCATCTAAGCAGTCAATAAACACAAGAAGGGCCACCAAGATTTGCTGACAGCACTAAACAAACACCTGATGTTATGATGCTGCTGTGGTAAGGCAGGAAGATCAAATTCCTTTTGAAATATGAAGGGATAGAGACAAGGCAGAACAAACTTCCTTGAAATCTCAACGAATTTAAGCAAACAGGCTAATCAGGCCAGCTAGAAGACTGGTGAGAAGAGAATTATTTGGGGAGGAAAAGCACACAGCAAGCCAGCCATTCTGGTGTCCAGCTCAAAGCTTCTGCTGTCACACAGCCAAGTTATTTCTATTTTCAGTGGGCTGTGCCTGGAGATGAGTATCACACACCAGTTATTAAAGCAAATTCCTGCATTCAGATGCATACACAGAGCCACACTGTCAGTGCACACAGACACACAACTGAGACCACAGGATCTTCAAAACCTTCCTGCTACCTGCGCATTTTGTTTGTGTAGTGTCTCTATTTTAAAGTCCAGATCAGCTGTTAAGCTTTTCTACCATCTAGTCTCATACTATCTGTGCAACTTGTAAAAGTGCTGCAGCTAACATCTGCCTAAACCACACAAATACTGTGGAACAATTGCTTAAAAATTATTTACACTAGGTGGATGGAATCATCTGACACAGAATTTGAAGCTCGTTAAACAGCTCCTTGACAAATATTTGTCAGCATTTCTCATTTGTAATTAATTATATTGGGCTTTACCTGACGATAATTTAGCATGGTCTCAAAACAGACTAATGCCTGTGTGCTGAACAGAAATTAGCTCAGCAAATGCACGCTGAGAAATTGTGACAGTTTTATGAAACAAGAATCCCCATTTAAATGCAAGTCCCCCGCTTCCCACCCCACTTCTATCTGTGCTTTATAAATATCTGCGTCCCATTTCAGGCTTGTCAGATGAGCTGCCTGAGTTGAAGCTAAACAAACATCCGCAGAAAAAACTCATTACCTTACTCAGTGTTCAGAAAACCTGAAACCAACTGCTTACTCCATAGGGATGGTCAGAGCTGACTCAGGAAACATAAAGTACTTCCCAGGCTTTAAGCCATCTTAACATTCAGGTCAGGTTTCCTTTCTCATCACAGCAAACCATCTTCACCACGGCACGTCAACAGCCATGTCACGTCAGTCTCCTGCCCGAACACCTCTGCACCAGGGAGACAAACATCTGAAATCTCACCTCACCAGAGAGCTCCACAGAAGCCTCCTTGCCAGCATGGAGAAAGCCACTCCAACGGATTGATTTATCACATTCTGAGAAATTACCTTTCCCCATCAAACTGGTGTCTAAAATGCCTACCTAGGTTTGGAGAAGCTCATGCTATTACTGCTGGTAACAAACACACCAGCAGTGCCGCACAGGCTCCTCCAAGCTGGGAAAAGCAGTCAGCTTGACAAGTCGCCAGTGACACTAACACAGGTACGGAGTGTCTGTACCTTCCTGCTTTCCAGGCTGGGACATTTGGGGAGCTCAGGGCAGCAACATCTGAGTAACTGCTCTGGAGTGAACCACAGAGCTTGCTGCTACCAGTCCCAGCAAGGCCACTCACAGGAGAATCTGGTGAATCCGATCAAATTGTAGGACCACATCTCAGCTGCTTTACTACAGACTAAGGGCTGGTTTCTGATGGTCAAGGCTCCAAAATGCTCCCCAGTGTAAGGGACAGGCCCACATTGCACACATTTACATTAAAGTCTCGCAAGGCCAGGCAAGATCAGCCTGGCCACATCTGCAATGATGCTGGAACTGCTCAACTGTCACTCCAAGAAGGAACAAATCCACAATGAGATCCCACTGTCTTCATTTAACTCCCTGTTCCTGTGTATTCCCCACAGAAACATTGGAGACATCAAGGTATGGGGTGCCACAAACGCAGAGACAGATAACCAGAAGCAGATGGCCTCTATTTCAACACCAAACAATTTACACTTGGGAAGTATGAGAAGGCTACTGACACCTGGACAGAAAAGCAGTTCCCAGAGTGGGAGCTGGTTAGTTTTGCTTCAAGGGATGGGAACTTTTATCAACATAACCATAACAGACTGGATGACTCCTCCTGAAGTCATAGCAGCATGGGATCCGTGTTCTTGTGCAGCACCTGTGTCCCTTTGCCATCCAACAGCTTCACACAACCTGGTATTTTGCACAGGTTGGGCTTTTTCAGTCACCCCAATAAAAAGCAAAAGCATTTAGTAAAAGACAGGTGAAATCAAGCTGTGTTGAAGTTCTTACTCCTTTTTTTGCAACTTGATACATAAGAAGGTCCTGGGGTGGCACATCACACCCAGCCAACCCACACCCCTACAGCTGCAAGGATGTCCCCAGAAGCAGAGTTCAGCCTTGTCCCTCCAGGGTGGCTGTCCCCTCCTGCATGAGCCACCATCCACCTGTGTCCCCTCTTCTGAACCATGGGCTTAGACCCTCCAGTGAGTGAAGATGTTCTGCACTTTCCCTCTCACAGTTTTTCACACCAAGCAGACAAAACACTGGCTCTGCACCCTTTCAGCTGTGCTAAGCCTGAGAAAAGGCTGAAGTTCAAGCACAAAGCATGGGCTGGGAAAGTCTTGTCTATATCCTGAACACAAATGTCTTCTGGAACCTGGGGAAAATCTGCATGGCCTCCAATGAGCTGGGGGCAGACCCATAGCATGAGATCCATGAATACCAGGACACCTCTCCACAGCACCCAAAGCTTCTTGACTCGACTCAAACACATTCACGCCTGAACATCACACCAAGGCTGAGGAATCTCACTCCACCAGCCACTCACAACCTCCTCACCAACACCAGAATTACAATAAAAACTCCAGGCTGCTACGTGCAACACACAGAGCAATTCCTGCCACACTGGGCTTGTGCCTTAGACACCTTCATCTCCCTCTGATCTTCAGAAACAAGTTTCTCAACGCACACACGGAGCAGCAGGAAAAAGCACCTAACAACGATTTTGTGACATTATTTCTTAACGCAGCATGAAATCGTTAGGTCAAAACGTGCCACCTATCACATGAACATTAAAAGTATGTCAAGTCTCAGTGTGCAAGCTATTGTTTTATCTGAATGTGATATTAGCTGGCAGAACTGGGTAATGTATCTGTGCTCCTTTTAAGTGATACAGGATTACAAGAAGATGCAAGTAGTAGCCATGCTTGGCTTGGCAAAGAGAAGAGAGCACAGCAATTATTTTCAAGTTGAAAATAAACAAATAAGAAGTGAAACAGAATAAAGACATTTTCTTAAATGCCCTACCAAGTTCTAAACTTGCTCTTCACTTCCTCTCCAAAAAGGACTACAGCCAAATTCTCAAGTCCTTATTCCCATAAAAATGCTTAATGACACAAACTAGGGCTTTGTTTGAGGAAAAACAGAATTTTGTCCCAAACAGAAGCATACAAATCTCTCTCCTACTGATAAACACATATTCACACTTTCAGACTCTCTGGCTTGAGCAGGGCACTTGTGGATGGGCTCACCAGGTGAGAAATGGTGGATAAACTGAGCCTGGACAATACCTCAGCATTTGTTCCTTATTGCTTACATGACTCTAACACCAACCATGTGGTTTGTTGGAGTGAACAAATCCTCCCTTAATTACACCAGAGTAAGTTCATCCAGTGTGGATGGATACAGGTGTAACCAAGGACAAAATCTGGCTATGAATCAAAAAACAAAACAAAACAAAAAAACCCTGAAAACGCCACTAAGTATTCCTGGCTAAATATTTAAACATCTTAAAAGCTACACAGATTTTCTTTTTTTTTTGTTAAACAATCAGCTTCACCTCCACATTTATTTTGACAGTTCATCATCGTTCCAGTTGTGACTCCAGTGCATATAAACCCAAATAAATCTGCTTTTCACCACAGCAAACTTCTCCTGATCAGAACTTACAAACAACAAAGCCCTTCAAACACACGGGCTGGAGGTCCCCTTCCACGGCAGCATCACCACCACGACCCAGCCCGGGCTGACAGCGCTTCCACGGTCGCGAGTGGGTGGGTGGAGGGAACACGGAGAGCCGAGGCCGGGCCGGGCGGAGGGAAGCGACGCCCGGGAAGCCCCGCGGGGCTTCTCCTCCCGGAGGATGACTAGAGCCGCCCACCGCGGGGCCCACTCGTGACATGCCAGCAGGGAGCGCGACAGGCCGGGCGCCCCCCGCCCGCAGCAGCACCGCCAGAAACACGCGCGGCCGCTCCCCCCCCGCGGCCCCGCGGACACGAGTGGGCGGCCCCGCCGGGCCACGGCGGCGCGAGAAAAGTTTGATCCGTGGGAGGGGAAGGGAAGGGAAGC
>VZTZ01027052.1:165720-225413 GCA_013400955.1 Drymodes brunneopygia
CCTCACACCGCCCCCCTCACGGAGCCCGGCCCGGCCCGCCCTGCCCCGGCACCGCTCCGGCCCCCGGGCCACGCAGGGATGTCCCCGCGGGAACAAGCTGCGCGTGGAGGGCGCGGAGTCTCCCTCTCTGGAGTCATTCCAAACCCACCCGGACGTGTCCCTCTGTCACCTGCTCCGGGTGAGCCTGCCGTGGCAGGGGGTTGGACTGGGTGATCTCCAGATGTCCCTTCCAACCGCAGATATTCTGTGGTTCCCCGGCTCTGTGTCCAGCTCTTGTCCCCCTGCCCGGTCTCCTTCCCTCACGGCCCCGGGCTGCCGCAGGTGCTCGTCCCTCACGGCCTCGGCTGCTGCCGGGCGCTGCCCTTGCTCAGCCTTGTAGTGGGCATTGCTTCGGCTCCTGCTGTCCCTGAGGGGAGCCCGCACCCCTCTGCCCCGGGATGGCGGCTGTGACCCTTGCCAGGGTGACCCTCCGGCACGACTGGCACAGATGTTGAGGCTGCGGGCAGAACAACCTGTGGCCGCCCACCTGCAGCTCACCTGTCCTTGGCTCTGCCTTTCCCACACTGTGTGTGGCCTTTCGTCTGTATCAGCCTCGGCTTTGTTGTCTCCCCTCTTCATCTTCCCGGCTCCGTGGTAATTAGGGCATATTGCCCGTGTCACCTCGGCACCAGCAGGGCTGTGGAACGATCAAAATCGCTTTTTAAGCTCGCTCTTATGGTCACCTTTCTCACCTGGTGCTTCTGTCTCCTGCCCCGGGGAACCTGCTTAGGGAATAGGCATGGAAGGAGAAGGTGTGCAGCTGTTCGGTCTGGCTTTGGGGAGAAAGCATTAGGAGCAGAGCCCTGGGGGAATCAGGACATTTGCTAAGAAGGGAGAAGGATAGAGGAAGAGCAAGGAACAAGATGGGAAAGAAAACCCAGCCTGTGAAGTTTCAATGTTCAGAACGGAGAAGAGGGGCTCTGGAAGCACAGCACTGGTTTTTCTCTATCTACCAGGTGATCATGCTATTGTCTAGTTTGAAATATAAGGGGAGATTGGAAGGGCAGGTAGAAAAAGAGAAATCATTTAATACTCCTTCTCCACAAAGAGCATTCTCTACAAGAACCAAATCTGTCTCCTGTAGCTGCTAATCATTCCTCCACTGAGATCCTCAGCAAGGAGAACACACACAGCCTGAGTGTATTTTTCCAGTATTCTCCCTCTGGGCTGCTCTGACTCTCGGGGGATGAGGCTCTGCTTGACTGTATAATACGTTGTTTACTCTGTACCCTTAGGCCACCAATCAAGAAATATTTTTAATATGTTTTCTATGAGTGTTAAGTGATTATGTGAAATACTGGGAATCAGATACACCCTCTGTATCCAGAAGGCAAGTGACACCTTTGCCACCTCTCTGCACACCACATCTCCCAGATGGCACAGAGTGACTTTTAAGCTGGTATGAGCCAGAAGAGGAGGAAGCACAAAGCTGTTGGTAACCCGAGAGTGTGAGAGCGTGTACCTTACAGAAGGCCACGCTGCTCATTGCAGAGGCACATGGCTAGTTTTTAAACATTCTCAAATATCAAGCTGGAGAGCATCTCCTAATCTGACCTTAGATCTCCCTGTTCAGATTTTTTTTTTTGCTGTTTAACAAATGCATTTCTCTATCTTACTTTGGGTTCTTTTGTCTTATAGCTGCCAGCCAGATCTATACAATCTGACTATACAGAAGCTGCACCAGTATTGCTGAAGTGTTACAATTTGTGTGTACAGCAAGCTCCAGTATTATAAGATCTCTGTCTTCTGAGAAATATTAAGCTGTGCTGTGTCAAACCACTGTTACCTGTTGGGTTTTTTTGAAAATAACTGTGCAATTTTCAGGGCAATGTAATTGATTATAGTTTCCTGCATATCCATCACCATTAAAGTGACTTAAGAGACCTGTAGTCGGATACATTTCTGCAGACATTCATTGCATGGCTGAAAGTCTGCTCAGTCTGTTTTCTTCTTGAATGCATGTATGTGGAAAACAGACACGATGCATGATTCATTTTGCATTCTTTGTAGAAACAAATCCCCAGACTTGCATGTCTTTGGAAAAAAATAAGATTAAAACCCATCCATCTAACTCATCCTCCATTGCAAAACATTTTGTTCTGTGTAATATTTATGTCAAGCATTAGAAATCACAGGTCACTTTCTTGGGTACAATGCAGGTGAATTATCCCTTTTCTGGGTCTGATCCAACAGGAGCATTTCCACGAACCTTAATTGATTTGGGAGTATCAGACAGATCCTCGGGAAGTTCTTTCTCCGGTGCGCTCTTGCCTCCAGCTGAGTATTTCAAGTCATCTTAGCAGAAAGAATACCACAGACCTCCATGCACATTTGTTCTTAGGCTGCCTGTTAGCTTTCCTCTAGAAATACATCTTGCCTGGCATCTGATGTGAGAAAACAGCACGCTTTTCCCCCTCTTTTTTTTCTTAGGCTCTGGTACCTTGCTGAGTCACTGTTTTTGAGGTTAATGACTAGTGTATTCAACTGGATACTCAGTAATTAACACCCACGGAAAAGGTACTTCTCCAGCATGTACTAACAGACCTATAATCTTCTGATTTGAGACAGATACCAAAATCTTTCTGTTCCTAAATAATGAAGACAGAAAGGTTAACACGAACCAAAAGCAACAATTGCTGTTTGCATGTCAGCATTAGGCATTGGAACAAAATAAAATTTGCAACTGTAAAAACACTGGAAGCCGTTTTCTTAGTACTAGCCCCTGGCATACCTAAATGGAAAGGATATTTTGAACTAACTTGAATATCAGGAGGTAATTCATTGCTTGAGGAAATGGCGAGAACCTTGCTTCTAGCAAGAGTAACTTGCACTGTGCTTTGGCATTAAGCTCCAAAGATGGAATTTTTAAGTTCAGTCCACATAGGAATCTCAGCAGAGGCAAGTGTGCCTTTCTGAGGTTATCATCCTTTTAGGAGATGGGTAATTTAAAATAGCAGTGTGTCTGTCTTGCAGACTATTATTTTTGTTTTAGAAGGAGTTTGATCTGGGAACACAAAAAACCTAAAAGAAACGGGGAAAAGACCCTTTTTGTTATTGTTTCCACCCTGCTCATACAGTGCATTTATAAGAATAGTAAATAATGAGAACCAAAATTCTAATTCAAAATAAAAGCCAGGGTGATTGTGTGGATGGCAGAGGAATTTAAAACAGTTCCATAAAACTAAACCAATTTTATCCAAATTGTATTGCTTATCAGAGAGGATTGTCTGGCTTCGTAGCTAGGGGCTGCACCTGTTGTTTTAAAAGGAGTTTTCCTAGAAGGTGGTTTGAAACAGAAACAGTTACAGAAGAAGCATCCTAAGTGAACCAACAAGGAAGAAAAGAAACCCATGACCTTTAAAAAAACCCAAATAGTTCAAGAATAAAGATAAAGGCAGTACTAAAAGTAGTTAGTTGAAACCCAGGGGCAGGCAGGTTTCCAGAACAATGTCAAGAGAAAATACACAGAGAAGAGACAATTGTTCCTTTCACAAATGAAGGAGCTAACCCAGTCAGTGGAACTCACTGCCATGAGGCAGCTCTGAGGTCCAGAATAATGAGAACTCTCCAAGTAACCAGAATACTGGTTACAGAGTGGCTGAAGGGGATGTACATTTTAATGCCCCAGAACCTAAAACAGTTTCTAAAACAAAGCAGGAGACAGAAGACTGATGATCAGCCTGATCCAATCTACCCGGTCAGGGCTGGCACGCACCTGAACCTGTGTTCACTTCTTTGGTGTTTTACTTCCTGTGTTTGGAACAATGCTGTATCCATCCTCACTGGAACCAGGAGATCAGGGGGCATATGAAAAAGTTGGTAAATTAACTGGTGGTGAAAAGTTGAGGCTTGGATTTTTGTAGCTGGTAGAAATTATCGTGTAATGGGCACAAATTTTATTTCTTAAAAATAGCTTAGAGTTCAGGAAATCTGGGAATGGGACAGGGAAAAAAGAAAAAGCTGGATGGCATCAGTGGAAGTAGAGATTTCCCCAGAAAAAATGAAAAACTCATTCATCTGTATTCCTTGTTTTTCTAATTGGTTATAATACAACTCGGAAGTATCTGTGACTAATTTTATCAGGGGAAAAAAAAGAAAAATCAGACCATGCAGGGGATGAGAACTTCAGAGTCTTGATCTATTCACTCGCGTGGATCTATGGTAACTTACAGCAGGGGAAAATGTGGTCCCTGGAGACCAGGACAGTCATAAGCAATAAAGCTCTATCTTGTATGGCCAAATAAACTCAAGAATTTTTGAATCCTGCTGGTTCCTTGGGATTTCTTAATAAACACCCTAAGCTGACTAAACCTGTGTTTCTAATTGCTTGAGATCCCTTATCCCACAGCATGAACATTGGTGAATGGCAGCATTCATAAATACAGGGTAAAGCAGGTGTCACTGGGTTTCAGGAAGCTTCATTTGAAAATGTGATTCCAAGTTATGTGGATAGAAAAAATACTGTATTGATTGTGAAACTATAAAGGATGGTGATAAATGGCAAGATCAGAGTTTGTGCCATTGTGGGTGGAGTATCCTGAAAGGTTTGATGCTGCAGCCCCATTTTACTGAATATTTAATATCCAAAATATCAAATAAATAGTACATTAAGGAAATTTGGAGACCGCACTGAATTTGAAAGAACCATGAATATTCACATTGGTGAAGGAGCAAGTAGAAGATTTTCACCAAGAACAAGATTTTTTTAAAAATAAAAAAAAAATCATAGAATAGAATCACAGAATCATTAAGGCTGGAAAAGATTTCCAAGATCATTGGGTCCAACCTTAGGCTGATCACTGCCTTGTCAACCAGAGCAGAGCACTGAGCACCACGTTCAGTTGTTCCTTCAACACCACCAGGGATGGTGAAGCCACCGCCTCCCTGGGCAGCCCTTCCCAATGCCTGACCACCCTGTCTGAGAAGAACTTATTCCTGAGAAAGGTAGTTAATTATATTCACTGCAGAAACAGAGCACAAACTGCAAATTACAGTTCTTCAGTTAGCATCCTATGAAGTGGACTGATCTTCTGGGGTGAAATTCTGACCTCTTAAACAGCATTCTGACCATGTAAATGAGAAAACTATTATTTTCTTCAGGAAATTCAGATAGATTTACAATTTGATCATGAGAATTTTTATAATGTGACTAAGAGATTTAGGGGCATATACCTGCCCTTTGGTCCCTTCAAAAATTGTTCACTGAAGCGTATTGCTAAGTAGGGAGCATATGTCTCTGCCCTGAAAATTGGTCAGCTTTTATTACCAGAAAACACCAACTGTTTATAATTTAGTGGTGCCGAGTTCACATTGCACTATCGCGTGCTGTACCAGGTCTGCTGATGTGTCACAGCAAACAACCAATTTACATCTTTCCTTCTCTCCTACCTTCACCAAAAAGCATGTAAAAGAAACACAAGAATGGGGTTTCTTCCACCATTTAAAATCAATGTTTAAGAGAAACTATGTTTTAGCCCTACACAGGTTATGATATAGAGAGAACTACACGAAATTTAATAGCCTGGGTTATCCAGAAGGTCAGACTACCTGATCCTAGTCTTTTCTGGCCTTTTAAGTCTACGAATAAATTAGAAACCTGATCTCTGAAAGTTTTAATTTCAGAGCAGTCTTTGTGAAAAGGGGTGGAATGGAATTCCTAATGAATTACATCCTCCTCCAACATTCATTTTTCTCCCTGAGAAATGGTTTCTTTTGAAAAACTGTGTTTAGTTCCCCATCTTCTAAATTACAAAAAATTTATATCTCTTTATGTCTTACACTGTACTGTGTGCCAGCACAGCAATTATTAAAGCAGTTTTATTGATATTACACAGCTCTCTATGAAATGTGAATTAAATTTATCATGAAAATTGATTTTTAATGACAGCTCAAGTTTACATTTCTGAAGTTCATACCTTTCCACTATTTTTCGTTGGCACTAGAGTAGCGCAGCTACAATATCTTTATTTGTCAGAAATTGATTAGGAAATATCCTGTAGTTTACTCACATTTATCAGTGTGATTCTGCTGATGAAAACAATGAAGTTTTCTGTTGAGGTTCATGTGCAGAGATCAGAATTGAGCTAACTGGTCCAAATCTGCACATCCGAGTACCCGAAGTCCCTCATCTGCACTTAGGCATTTATAAAAGTGTCTTGATTTTTAAAGCTTTTGAATGGGCTCCGCTTTCATTCTAGTTTTATGAGAATTATGGGACACCTCATCCCTGGAATCAATCTGCCATCCTCTGCCTGTTTTTCCCTATGTATTACCTTTCCTTATTACTAACAATATGCTGAAGGTAACTTCTGGACTAGCAGCCTGAACATGACACTGGATGCTAAACCAGTTACACTGCAAAGAATGCTGCTTTTTCATCTGCATGGTTCTTCAGCTGCTCCAGATGGAAGGGGAGAGAGAATTTTCTGGGCTTGCTGTTTAACATGTTGTATTGGTGTGCTTTGATGAAAACAGTGGCCTGACATGGAACATGCAGGAGCAAAGTCTGAGCTCACAGCATGACTAGGTGTCCTCTGGCCTTAAGTAATCTCAGGACAGAAAGGTACAATGTGAAATCAAATGCAATTACTGACTACTCCAAACAACATTACACCAACTGAACATCAAGTGTGCTTAGTGCTCAGGTAACTTCCAGAAGGAAATTAGGGCTGTATTAGTGTAAGTTACCCTGGATAAAACCTTCAACTTGGCAAAAATGTCACTTAATGCTTCTCCAGAATTGTTGTATTTCTGTAAGACAATCTGTGTAGGAGTTGGGGGGAGGCTTGGGTTGTTTTTCATTGGCTGATGGGAGAAGGATTATTGGTTGCTGTTAAAAATGATCCCAAGCAAACTTTTACAAGGTCTTCTGTGACTAATAAAACCTG
This sequence comes from Drymodes brunneopygia, assembly GCA_013400955.1. Taxonomy (NCBI): domain Eukaryota; kingdom Metazoa; phylum Chordata; class Aves; order Passeriformes; family Petroicidae; genus Drymodes; species Drymodes brunneopygia. The sequence goes on from VZTZ01027052.1 coordinate 172,647, forward strand.
AGTCTTTGAAAATGTACTACAACTCAAGTTGTTGTTTAGAGATTATTCTCTTCGATCCAGATGCTTCCATCTGAAGTGCAGTGCAGAGAAAAGAAAAAGGGAGAAGGAAATCTGATGGAAAGTCCCTGAAAGCAGAGGGAGAAGAAATCTGTGGTTTCTGTCATTTGAACATTGCATGTGCTGAACTTGGGCACTGAGGAAGTCCCCTGGCCCATGTGCTTATCTGTGCTGAGGACAGTCCTGTCCTGCCTGGGTGGGGTACTGACACATTGGAATCTCTTCTGGAAGGTGATACCAGACACGGTGAGGTGATCTTGTTCTTGGTATAATCTCTGTAACACTGAATACATGGTCATAGGTCTGTGCAAGTGCCTGGGAAGAGCCTGTCTTTGCAGGAGTGCCCTGAGATTCAGGCAAAGGATTTTGATCCTCCTCAGCTGGTTTGGCATATTCCTTAGATATAAAGGGCAGTAAAATCCTTTCCTCTGTGGATTATATTGTATATTTCAAGCCATTTTTTCACCTCTTCCTGCACCCAGATCCAAAGGCTTGTTCATGAACAAATGAGTGAGACAAGGGGTGGAGGCATTTTCTCACAGTCCTGCAAGATGTGGTGTGGCTGCTGCTTCTAAAGGATGCAGCGTCTCCCTCCAGGGAGGAATGAACATATTTTTCTGATCTCCCATCTCTTGGATTTTATCTCAATTTTTCCAATATTCCCACTCTTCTACCTGTGCTCTCTTGCATCTTTTTCATGACCACTTGACTTTGCACTTTGTTCTGGAGAAATGGAGATTTCAGCCATCTCTGGAAAAGTAAATTTGTTTGTTTGTAAACAATAAATCATGACTGGCCTTGTGTCATGGGACACTAAATCCTTCTAACTACTAGAGATAACTGGAAATCTAAGGCACCTTTAAAAATCCCAGAATGGTTTGGATTGGAAAGGACCATAAAACTCATCTCGTTCCACCCCCTGCCATGGGCAGGGACACCTTCCACTATCCCAGGTTGCTCCAAGCCCCATCCAGCCTGGCCTTGGACACTTCCAGGGATGGGACAGCCACAGCTTCTGTGGGCAGCCTGTGCCCAACCTACAGATCTGATAATATTCTGGAGATAGTGTACAAGCAGCCTCAATGTTTACAGAACTTCACTGAAAATGTCTCATTGTTTGCTTGCCCAAATCTAAAATATCCCATCAGCAGACACTGTATATATTCTGTTCTGAGAAGGCAATCCCCTTTTTATCTTCCGTGAATTTGAAAATACACCACGCTCCTTGAACAAAATATAAAAATAATAATGAGGCAGGCACAAGCAGTATAAATCAATATAGCACTATTGATGTCAACAGAGCTATGCAAATATATACTCACCAAGGATGACACATAAAATCAAGCCCTAACTTTATATGGAAAAAGATAGAAACTTCAGCAGCAGCATTAACTACTCTTTTCAGCTATGCTCAAAATGGATTTTGGAATAAGTCATAGTTGTAATAAGTAATTTGAGAGGGTTGTGAATCCTTCTGTGAGCTTGTTGCATTAGGAGACAGAAGAAAAATCAAAGCACAGGCTTGCAAGTAACATTTCCCCCTGATATTAACAATAAAACTGTTACACTTCTTGATTTTAAATAACAATTCTAATCTGTTTTTGCAGGTTGTTGTAAACTCTACTCTGCCCCAAAGAGTCAGGGTTGCAAAGTGCAGTAAGAAATGCCACTGCAGGTAAGTGATTTGCATCAGCATTGGACACCTTTAGAGTTTTGCTGATAACATCATGCAGAAATGATTTTGTGGTCGTACTGCAGGGAAGGTTCTCAGTGAGGGGCTGGGTCACTTGGATAAAGATCCTAAAGACTAAGCACTAAACATACCAGTGTCATTAGGGCATTGCTGCTCTTTTTAGCAGAAGATGTTGGACTCACACAAAGCTGTGATGGTGACAGAACAATGAATCTTTTCATTAAGCTGCCAGTCCAACACTGGTTTACCAGCTCAAGCCTTACCATATGTGTGAAGCCACTTTGTGATGAGTTCCTCCTGACTCTGAGGTTCTCTGCTGTCAGAACTGACCCCAGGAATGGGTAAACAAAGGGTAAACAAAGCTAAGAACAAAAGAAATATTACTTAATTAAATAAACATGTTAGCAATTAATGCATGCATCTACCCCAGAAGTTCATGTAACAAAACTTGTATGAGTTAAATATTCACCTAGTATTCATTTCACAGATGGAATTATACCTCATGCACATTAATAAAGATAATTACTGAAACACCAGGATCAGCTTGGTGCCTGTATCCTGAAAAGAAAAAAAAAGGAAAGAAATCATTGCTGCAGCAAATTGTAAAAGTGTTAAAAGGCTCAAAAGAATGTTCAGCTAGTAGACAATTTTAAGTAAAGCTAATAAAACATGGTCACTTCATTATTCATTCATGAGGAAAGGCTGAGTTCAGACACTGCATTTCAGTGGAGAAGCTGCTCTATAATATCCTGTCTCTTGTTCATCATTCCCACAATCTCCATACATATCTTGTTCCTGTAGCAATTCTTTCAGTGCACTGAAGACCAAGCAACCCAGGAAAGTCAAAGAAGAAATCCCCACTGGTTTAATAGACTTTAAATCCAGTCTTGATCACTGTTTTTTCCAGTTCTGGGATGGAGCACTGCACAGTACAGAACCTCATGCTGACAGCATTCTGCTTTCCAGGGCATAACTTCTCCCTTGTTTCCCTGAATCCTTATGAAAATCCTGAGTCTGCTCCTCATGGGTTCCGTTGCAAGATTCTCTTTGCCTTTAATTTGTAGCACGACTGTAAGATCAGATGAAGAGCCACATCAGGAGATTTATGATCTGTTTTCTGGCTCTGGTTCTGACACATGTCATGAATAGTGGTGTGCAAATTACTCCAGTCATTTGTTCTTCACTCAGATGGTCATGGAAACAGGGATGGAATTAATTTCCCTATTTGCAGAGTGCCTCAACACACCTCACAAGAGCAGGGGTGAGCCAAGGCTGTGGCTCTGAGGACAGGCTGCCTCAGGCACGGAGGGCTACAGTGAGCAGAGGTTTCCAAAGTCAGACAATTTGGATACAATCTGTGGGAATTTTCACAGGCATCCAGATCGCCAAGGCAAGTTTAAAACATCATCTGTAAGCATCACCAGCCATAATCACTCCAGCATTTTGCCCCAGTCATCTTCTCATGCATACCCAGTTCACCACTTTCTCTTTGCCTTCTTCCTACCTCTGTTCCAGCAGAGACCTTCGAGCCATAAAACTTCCAGGGATGTAACCTACTGCCAAATGAGGCAAAACATCAAATAGTTAAGGAAAAAAGGAGCATCAGGGTCCATTAAAGAAAGAGTTTGGTTGGGCAGGAGCTGTTGTATGATTTTACTGATCTGATGCACCTTATTTTCATCTTCTTTTCCTGTTAGAGTGTTCTTGCCTTTTAAAATTTAATCCCTTGATTTGACATTTTCTCCTGTCCTCCATGCCACTTGCTATAATTACTCCTTCACTTTCCAATCCAGCTTTTTTTTCCTGGACTGAAATTTACTTGTAATTTCTCAGAAAAATAAACTTCTTGTTAGAAAACAAATGCCATGGATAATTGATGGGGGTAGAGGAGAAAAATAGGAGAGGGAGGAATTGTTGCTTATAAGGGCACAGTTGAGGTAATAAAGGGAAACAACAAGTTCCAGCTGTAAGGGTTGGTCAGCTCTCTCCAACACCAGACAGAGGTTATCATGAGCCCCTTGAGGTGGATGTAATCCATGTGTTCTCACTGCTGGGCACTGTGCAAACAGTGGTTCTTGCTTGGGGCCATGGCTTCTGTAGTCCGTGCCAAATCAAATAATAGCAGCAATAACTTAATCATAAGCAAATATACCCCCCTAGATTGTGAAAAAAAAAAAAAAAAAAAAAGGTATATAGACCTTTACAGCACACCTTAGAAAGTTACAGTAGTAGGTGGATCAAGGGCCAGCCTTCAAAGGTCCCTTTCACAGAGCTGCCAAAGAGCTGTGTCCTAGCCCTGGGGCAGCACAGAACCATAGAACACTTTAGGTTGGTAGAAACCTTAAAGATCATTCAGTCCAGGCATTACACACTCACAGAATCATAGAATCCCAGAATGGTTTGGGTTGGAAAAGACCTTAAAGATCATCCCATTCCACCCCTGCCATGGGCAGGGTCACCTCCCACTGTCCCAGGCTGCTCCCAGCCCCAATGTCCAGCCTGGCCTTGGCACTGCCAGGGATCCAGGGGCAGCCACAGCTTCTCTGGGCACCCTGTGCCAGGGCCTCCCCATAAACCAATGGCTGGTACTACATGCACTGAATTTCTCTGGGAATGCCACGGCAAACCAGAGTATGGAAATGCTAGACACACCTCCAGTAGGAAATACCTTTTCTAACATCCTAACTTAATAGGGCTTTATTATTTCAGCCAGCTGTAAAATCAGAACATGACTCACTAACCTGACAGTGTTAGCTTGTCAAGATCCCAATTTGTTGATTGTTGGAAGGGGTTTTTTTCTACTTGTTTTCTGTCTTCTTTCAGTTTATCCTCAATTCTCTTTTCGTTTCCCTGTGTATTGATTTGCAATTTTCCTTTCTGCTTTTCACATTTCACACACTTAGATTTCAGTGATTTGGCTTCTTTTCTTCCTTAATATGTGCATTTGTCTCCATGCTTAAACATATGGAGTCTCAATATCTTATCAGCTTTGCAGAACTCCCACCAAGACTTTTCTTCTTTTGTTTTTGCTTGGGTCACACTAATGGTGTTCTGGCAGCTAAATGTTGGGACCTCTTTTCAACTAAAATTAAACAAACAGAAAAGCAGAGTACAGGGGTTCCTTTGATAACTCCTCTGGTCTTTAAGCAAGTTCACAGGCTCAGAGGTTACAGTCATATTTGTAGCACTGCTGAAGAAATGTTAGGGGCTTTAGCAGAAAGTCTTACTCCTTTATTTATTATTAACATATTAACATAAAGGGGAGTGCAAATGCAGGAGTGTGAAATACGATTGTCACTGGGCTCAGCATTTCAAATGGATGCAATATTCATGGGCACAGCTCAGAAAAGAGAGGGTGCAGGTGTCTCCAGGCCTGGGGTTTAATGCCGAGCAGCTGGGCTTGCACAGGCCTTTCCATGCAGCAGACTTTGAGCTGCTCTCCAGATGCTTCACAAGCAATGTCAGCTTCAGGCACAGCATTTCTGGGACTGTGGGATGCTGCCCACCCTTGTGTGTCTGTCTTGCCCTCAGCCATGGGCATGAATTGCAGCCCAGAAGGGAAGGCATCAGAGCTGCTCTGCACAGTGCCTCCCAGGGGGCTCAGTGGTGTTTGTGGTGTTCTCCAGTGCAGCGTTTACCCAGTGCCACAGCTGGAGGGGAAAATGGGCCTCCTCCTCCACCCAGGATGGCATTCAGGAAGCTGCTGTCTGCTGTGTGGTGTGAAGTACCAAGCATTTAAAACTAGGTTATGGTAAAAGCAGTTCTACATCTGTTTAACCTTGCTGCCATGAGAAATCCCATTTCATAGAATCCCAGGCTGGTTTGATTGGGAGGGACCTTTAAGATCATCCCGCTCCTCCCCCTGCCATGGGTAAGGACACCTTCCACTAGAACAGGTTGCTCCAAGCCCTGTCCAATCTGTCCTTAAACACTTCCAGGGATTTCAATATTTGAATCTATGTGATTAATTTGAAGCAAAATTTTCAGTGTACAAATAGGCGTGGGCTGGACCAGGACATTACAGTCCAGGTGAATTGGATTGGAGGTGTTCAAGAAACAACAGGATGTTTCTTTTTCAATTGGAACAACTGGATGTAGCACTCAGTGCTCTGGTCTGGTTGACACGGTAGAGCTTGGTCAAAGGTTGGACTCAATGATCCTTGGAGGTCTTTTCCAATCTAAATGAGTCTGTGCTTCTATGATTCTATGATCCCCTCACTGCAGTAATCTCCATCAGAAGAATCACAGCACACACCTTTGCTGAAACACTGTGACTGGCTGAGGTATTGCTGAGATTGCCATGACCTCAGGAGAAGCGTGAGTTTTTATCCAGTCTGGTTTTCTTCCTTTTATAGCCATAAGTCATTACTTTTCTTAAACAGCTTCATTTAGTCTTTCTGATAGTTTAAACTAAAAATGAAACACCCAGTTTCGATGAGATTTTGGCTTTGGAGAGTAGGATATGATTGGCTCTTACCTCAAATATTTGTTGCTCGACTCCAGTATTTCTAGAATGACAGTAGCTGAAGACAAGTGGCTGTTAGTTAATCTCAGCGTTTAAATAATAATAGGAGAAAGACATTAGCCTTCAGCATTTTGAAAAATAGTTCTACAAGCCTATGGTATGTAGTATACAAATCACATCCTTTCACAATCAGTTGTTCAATAACATAGTTTTCATAAATCAGCCCTGTAATTTTGCTGGCTGTTGCCTTGATTTTAGAAAATTTGGATTTCAGAGTTTTGAGAGTATGAAATATCTATATCTGTAATTACTGAAAATCCATTTTTTTTTAAAGACTGGTTTTTGAAATGGATATGAAATCAATTTACCTACGTCAAGTCTCAGAAAATTAATTCTTTATTCACAGAGTTAGTAGAAAATTTGGGGAGGATTTGCTGTGCTCATCATACAAATGAGAGTTAATGGCTGTTTTGAGCACAGTGTGGAGCTGCAAGAGATCCTGAAGATCTGTATTACAAAGAGGTTTGGGTCAAATAACACAAATTATTATGTTGGGTTTTTTTCTTTTTCGTTATTCAAATCCTCATAGGCAGTATGAGATGGTATATTTTGCCAGGAAGCTCTTTCATCAACACTTCAGACATTGCTCTCCATGGAAGGAGCAGTTGTCTTCTAGGAGTAATTCTCCATCAGTGGGGTGTGGACACAGCTCCAGTTTTGGTAGCTTGGCTACACTAAGGTTGTAAATAACAAAGTTTTCACAGGAGGATTTATTGACTGTTGTATCATTTTTTCCCCAGAGTAGAAGAGATTATTCTGCCCAATTTTATCTTGAAGAAAAAAATCCAGGAAACCTCTCTTCTAAGAATCTGGAACACCCCTTTTTGTCAGTGTGTGGGAGCACTGGGAACACTGCCATTGCCTCTACAGCTCACAGTACTCCTGGAGAGCTTCAGTGGAGGAGCTTTACTCCTCCAAAGAGCTGGATGCTCCTGAGGAGACAAGCTGATCCTTCCAGAGCTTGGGAAGGCTGTAATAGTGGGAATAAATGAACAAAAATGACCAACCTTGAAACAACCAAAATCTGGGGAAAGCCAAGACTGGACTTTATGTCATAAGCAATAATGATGTAAAAATCAAGAGACAGTGGCAATATAACAACACCAAAAATAATCTCCAAGCACTATACTGTGCATTTTAGACAATCAAAATTACAACCCCTGGGAGTAAAATATTAATTAAACTGTGACAGAAGACAGTATTTTCAAAACTGAGTGAGGTGATATACTTTGAATAATCCTGAATGATATAAATGACATAAAATTCAGGTATATCAGCTCTTTCAGATTTATTGATCTGCAATGTCAAGCTCTCTGCTTTCTTTACTTAACTGCCCATGCTGCCTGCCTGTAGACAAAAAAAAAAAAAAAAANCAAAAAGCAAGTGGTTCATAAAGGATACCCAAGTTGAACAGGGCTGTGTTTTCTCCTCTTCTGCCCTTTCTCTGATATCCCCTCCCTCCCCCTCAAGCTCTGTTTCTCACTAGGGTTTGATGAAGGCCTGTCTGGTTTTTCTTTTTTTTATCATTATTACAGTTTTATTAGGAGTTCAGTTCCTCCTATATCTGAAATTCTGTGATAGCTGGAGAATAAGTTTAATGTGACACTACATAAAATAAGAGACTTGAGTAACTACAATAGGAAGAGATTTACAGTCTGAGTGTGTAAAGCTTTGTGATGTTGTTTTTTGTTGACACCTTAATTTCACCTCTGTGTCTGGACTCACATTTTCCTGTATTAAACCTTCACCTAGCTTCTCCCTTCTGAACCTGCAGAGCTGCATAGTGCATTTCTTGAGATTCCCCACTGAAGAATTAACATGTGAGTGGTTTGACTGGATCACTGGGGCCCAGGGGAAATGTCTGGGGACAGAAACCCCAGATGATGGGACAAGGTCAGAGTGTGATCACCCAGGGAAAGCACTGACTTGCAGAAAAGTAACTGCAGAGACAACAGCAAGTCAGGACAAATTGTCCCCACATCCCCCCTGGAAGGTTTCACTCAATGAGTTTACTCTCAGCTCTCAGCCAGGATGCCGTAACACTTGTAGTGAAAACAGAACAGATCTTTACCTTTTTAAAAAGAGGTTCCCTCACCCATCTTCTCCTTCCATCACCCTTTAAAGAGCTGTCAGGCAGCAGGTTTTATTTTTGCTGAATCCAAGTTTAGAGTGTGAAGAAACAAACCAACCAGGGATACATTTAAGAGAGACTCCACATTTTCTGCATGGTGCATGGGCAAACCAATCTCCCTCTGAACACCTACATGCACCACCATCTCTTCTTCCCACACCTCTCTGAGCTGAGTGTCACCTGAACAAGTTACATTCTGGCAACAGAGAAAATTAATCAATATTAACATTCTATGGCTCCCTCCATTCCATTGTACAGAATCCAACAGAGATTCCCCTTGCAGGGATGGAGTAGGTGCTGCCACATCACAGCCCCATCCTGCCTCGTTCTTCATGCTCCTCTGCCTGGCTCCACTCCCTCCCTCTTTCTTGTCAGAGCAAGCATTCCAGGGCTGCAAACACTCCGTGTTTTACATGTGCACAGTAGCAAGTACAATGCAATTCCTGCCCTTAGGCACTCACACAAAACAAATCTTAAAAGGAGTGTTACATTTTTGCCTCTCCATATGGCTTTGTGTGGAACATGGCTGGCTCTGAGCTTGGCTTAGCCTCAACCATCTTCCCTGTACAAATGAGCCAGAGGGAAGCAAGCCCACGGGAACTTCAGGAGTGGGTAAGGAGAAGGACTTCAGGGTGGTTGCACAGAGTTCTGAAAGGCTTCTTCATCTGGTGTGACTTGCAGAGGAATTTCAGCACCAAGGGGAGATTGGATGGTTGAGTGCTTGGAGTGTTGGTCACTGCTGAGCAGTGCCAGCACCTGAGACCTTGCTGGGTCCAACCAGGCACGCCAAGCACAGCTCCTGTGAAAAGCTGAGCAGAGACAGTCAGAACCACAGCTGCCCTCGGGCAAGAGACAGCAAGAAGGCTGTCAGAGGCCACCACTTGGGTGATTTTGACAGCTGACAAATATCCTGGTGGAGAATGACCCTTCATCAAAGGCGAAATTAATTATGGATGAGATTTGAAGGAAGTGTTCGGGAGTGCTGTGTTTGGTTGTTAGGTACTGGTGGTCCAGGCTCTCTAGGTCACCACTAAAGGGGATGTTTAATGCCCAGCTGACACTCCCCTTTGATTTCAAGCTCCTTTTAAAATTAATTTGCACACTTCCTAGCCAGCTCAGATACAGCCTGGATTAGTAACACACACCACTGCTCCTCTCAGCTCCCTCTCCTTTCGCTGCCTTTGAGTGTTGCAACTTCTCCCATGGCTCTTGCTTATCTGAGATTTTCTATCTATCTGCAGTGTTTTCTCTCTGTGCTGCTCCTATTTCCTTTCTCTGTCCCTCCATGTAATCCTTATCCTTCTCTGTGCTTCGTTTAATCCTGGCTGCCCAATTATGCAAATTGCACATTTACATTTTGACAGGGCTCCTCCACTCCTTTTCACGTTGTTATTTGTAATACAAATCATTCCCCCTTGCCTCCCCCAGTTCCTAACTGCCTCTCAGCTTCCTCTCTAGGATGTTAAAAATGTGAGGTTCAGACCTAATCCTTCCTGCAGCCCTGTGGGCAGGAGCCATGACCCCAGTGCTGCCCTGCACAGGACAGCTCAGAGGGGCACACTGACCTCCTCCTGCTGTGCTGGATGAAAGGAGAATCATGGAATCACAGAATGGTTTGGGTTGGGAGGGGCCTCATGCCACCCCCTGCACAGGCAGGGACACCTTCCACTATCCCAGGGTGCTCCAAGCCCAGGTGCCCAACCTGGCCTTGGGCACTTGGAGGGATGGGGCAGCCACAGCTTCTCTGGGCACCCTGTGCCAGAGCCTCACCACTGTCACAGTGAAAAACAGGTCTCACCTGACCACTCCTAGCCAAGAGGTGCAGAAGGGCTGTAGTTGTAAGAAGCTGAACTGGGAATCTTATCACAGGTAAGGTAACCTCCCTCTCTGTTCCACTTTGTTCCAATTGATGCAGGTTCCTAATAATTGTTTTGAGAAAGTTGTGGTTTTACATCTATCCCCCAAAGATTAACTGCGCTCTTCTATTGCATATCTAGGGGAAAAGTCATAGAAGCATAGAATGTTAAGGGGTTGCAATGGGCCCTAAAGGTCCTCTAATCCCAACCCTCTGTGCCATGGGCAGAGACACCTCCCACTAGAGCAGGCTGCCCAAAGCCTTACCCAGCCTGGGTTTGAACACTGCCAGGGTTGGGACATCCACAGCCTCCCTGGGCAACCTGTGCCAGAGTCTCACCACCCTCACAGGGCAGATTTTCTTCCTGATTTCTGACCTAAATTTCCCCTCTTTCCATTTGGACCCATTGCCCCTTGTCCTGTCCCTCCAGTTCCTGATGCAAAGCCCCTCTCTGGTTCCCTGCAGCCCCTGCAGCCCCTGGGAGGTGCTGGGAGCTCTCCACACCCCCTTCTGTTCCCCAGGCTGAACAGCCCCAACTCTCTCAGCCTGTCTGCACAGGGGAGGTGCTCCAGTCCTCTCAGCAACTTCACGGCCCCCTCTGGACTTGCTCCAACACTTGCATGTCCTTCTTATGTTGGGGACACCAGAGCTGTGCACAGGACTCCAGCTGGGCTCTCATGAGACAGAGAAAGGGCCAGAATCCCACCCCTCAACCTGCTGGCCCCACTCCTCTGGATACAGCCCAGGACTCCCTTGGTCTCTGGGCTGGGATCACTCACTGCCAGCTCATGGTGAGGTTTTCCATCACCCATCAGCCCCAAGCCCTTCTCCCAGGGCTGCTCTGCACCACCTCTCTGCCCAGCCTGTGCCTGTGGCTGGGATTGCCACGACTCAGGTGTAGGACCCTGCACTGCACTTTGCTGAACCCACAGTATCTTTCAAAACAAAGTTCAGGTGGAGAAATTAAATGCTATGTTTCCACAACTTAATTAGTAAAACTCCCAAGATTTTACAATAGCTCTTTCAACCTTAAGTTGCATTTACTACTACTGCACTCTGAAGCAGATATTATGTTCCTTCATCTCTAAAGCATATAATTTTTTTCCAGTAGAGTAGCATTGGTTTCTGCTTCCATTCCCTCTCTTGCTTGGAGCAGCTCTCTTTCTGCAGACTAGTGTTTTATTTGGGTAAGGCCTTATTTATCTTTATTCTAAGTACATCCTGCTCTGCGTTTACATTGGAGAAGACAAGGTCAGGGAAGCATAGATCTTATTTAGACTGGAAAGTGCTGAGGTCTGAGGGCTCCCAGTGAGAAGTCTCCCAGCAGTAGGCATTACTCTTACTGCTCTCTCAAGATGACCTTCATTAGCTCCCACATTAGTTCATTACCTCATCTCCCAAGAACCTCGATATCTGTGACGTGTTCCACAGTGGCAAAAATCAAACTTAAAAGTACAAAAGCCATCTTAGCTTCGCTAGACTGGGGCCAGACTTACACAAAGCACCATTGGCATCTCCAGGCTCCACCATCCTCACAACACTGCCAGTATCGAGGGATTATTTTCACGTTACTACAGATGTAGCAGCACAGCCTCAGGAGATGGCCATCACCAAAGGTCAGAGAGGCAAAGGCTGGGAGTGCAGCAGCATCACCCACAGTTTGCAGAGAGGCAGCATAGATTAGCCCAAGCTCAGCAAGAAGCCCTCAGGAAAGCTGGCAGCCACTGAACTGCTCACCATGGAGGTTGCTCTGTGATTTACCTACAGAGGAATTTTTATAACGGGAATGTATTTTTCTTCTTCTTTCTCTGTCAAGCTTGACTGAGCACATGGTTACAAGACAAAATTGCCTTTGCTTCCCAGTAGTGCTGTCCCTGTCTGTTTTCCATCACTGCTCTCACACCCATTCTTCTCTGTCATTTCCAGCTCTCTTCCAACACCCCATCTTTGCTCTTCTCCTCCTGGCCAAGAGAACTCAGAAAACTCACATTGCTGAGGGTGAGGTTGGTATGTCAGAGTACTATCCTCTCTCCCTACATTTCCCCGTGTTTCTAGAACACTCATTTACCTTTGAACATTTGTTTTAATCTCTTTTTTATCAATCTCTAGATAAAGCCCCGTTGGTTTTCTATCCAGTCCTCATTTGAATTCCAAGTGCATGGCTTTCTGTCCTTAGATTCAACTTCCTTCTTTCTCTTATCACCCCTCTTATCTGCTACCTCCACCTTAGCATCTTTTATCTCCTCTTTTTCCTCCCCCTCTCCTTTTTCTGTCCATTTTTAAGTGACCCCTTCACGCCCCACTGAGCCCAGCCCATCCCGGCGGTGCCGTCGTTGGCAGTCCGGAGCTCGGGCTGGCTCCATGCAGCGACTGCATCCCCTGCATGCACCGCTGGATAAATGGCCAGCATGAGGGATGTTCTGAGCGACGGCAGCCTGTGGCAGTGCTAATGTGCCACCGCTAGTGCATCTCGCTGCAGCCGTCGCATCAGTCCGGGGGGAAATTACAGCGAGATGATCTACGGCGCTCGCCTCCTCTTTTAATCCAGGCTGCTTTGCGTCCTGCTGGAGAGAAGTGCAGTCACAGTGGCAGCTGGAAATGACCGGCCTTTTATCACAGCGTTGCTGTATCAGTGCTTGTGCCGCCTTGTGTTGGCTCCCATCGCCTGCTCCGCACCCCGGGAGGATGCGGGGGAGCCGGGCCGGGCAGCGGGGGCTGCTCGGGGGCTGCAGAACGCTGATGGCCGGGAGCGGCGAGATGCGGCTGGAAATGGCTCTGTGGTGCTTCTTCCTAGCGGAGGAAGGCAACAGCCGTGCGAGAACGGGAAAGGTCACACACTGAGGGAAAGAGAAGATACTTAAAGCTAAATGTCAGAACATCAATTTGGTGAACTAAGGAAATGTTTCCCTCTTTGCAGAGGGCCTTCAGAGTGGCTTAGGAAGGATTGGGGTGCCACAGTGGCCCCTGCTCTGCTCCCCGGCCACCACAGGGAGGGTTTGTCCAAACAGCTCCTCGGCATCACTCAGCGCTAGCACCGAGCCACATTTAGGCAGGATCGCTGTGGTCACGGATCACTTTCTTATTGAGACCTAGGGGTGCAAACCTGCCTGTAATGATTCGCTGTCACAGCCACTGTCAGCGCCTTTCGTGCAGCTGTAACCATTCCGTCTGCAGCACTGGGCCCTTCAGAGTTAAAAGCTCAGCTGCAGCTGCACCTCGGGCTGCTGGGACGTGCATTCCCAGCGCAGCAGGCACGGGTCAGGCTCTGTAGCAGACACATCCCAGGGGGCTGTGTGTGCGTGGAGCCTGAGAAATCCTGGACATTGCTTTGAACTTCAATTATTAATAGCCACCTCAAGGCTTCCTCGAGAAGATGAGCTGAAAACCACAGTCTGTGCTTCGCTCTGAGGATGCTCCACCTTTATGTTTGTGTCAAAACAGGGGACTTTCACAAATGACTTTGTTGCCAGGGGCTTGAATTATGTACAGGGAACTTGGTGCTCCGCTGCATCGCAGTAAACAACAGCACATTTCTATGGATTTATTAATCAGTTTTGTATGCATTTATTTTTCTGTAGTGGTTTAAGCAAATAAAATGCAGTAACAAGAGGATTTTTACTGAGTTAATTAAAGAGGAGAGCAGTTCTAGGCAAGCATGACATTAAAGACTTGCCAAATACCTCTTTTCTGAAAATACTACCAGCCACTTTTAAGCCTGCTCCAATTCTTAGGCTTTAATGGAAAGTCCTTTCCAGACCAACTTGTTTGAGTTCAAAACAAGTTGGCTGTTGGCAAGTTTGTAAAGGCAAATGGGCAGGAGGAGAAAGGGGGGTTATGGGGAAAATAGAGAACAGAGTGCATCTGAGATAATAGTTTAAAAGTTCTGTGAGTTTACCCCTCCCAAAGCGTTGTCACAACTCTGTTCTGTGTGAGGCTCCCAATTCAGGGGTTGTGTGCTGAACCAGACTCAGCAATTTCTAAGCTATGGCTGAATTTGGCCCTCGATGTCTGAAATCTGTTTGATTTAGCTTTCTTGTGCTCTTTCCCCAAGTTTTAAAGCTCTGTCCTGCTGTGCTGGCTTTGACAGGAAGCCCAAATCAGTCCTCAGTTTCTATAACCAAGGCATTTGCCACAAACAACTCTATTAAAATCAATGAGAGATCTGACCTGTTAATTTCTGAAGTAGCCTCTGGTAATCAAAGAAGCTCTGCAATATTGTCTGGCTCTCAGATGTGAGAAATGACACTTTGCATTGCTCACAGGGTGTTAAAAATGTATAGATGTGAAGTAGATTGGGAGGTCTGCCAGTACAAAGTTAATGGAAATTCTCATAATTTCCCCAAGTGACATTAGTGACCTGGGCTTGAAGTGAAGCCAAGTCCGGTTGCACATCATCAGACATTTCACTAAATGTTAACCCATTGAGACAGAATTTTTATTAGGTATGCCAGAATTTCATAATTTACCACAACCTCTAGGTATATATTTTCCTTTTACAGTCCAGAAGATGTTTATTATGGCCTTTCGAGATGCATTAAACGGGCATTAGTACAAATAAAGCTCCCTTCCTTAATCTCCAGGCAAGCTGCAAAAGCAATTTAATCTCAGCACTCTGGGTACCTGGTGTGCTGCTTTAGCACATAAGGATCCAACAAGTACACTCCAATGCTCTCAAGGGCAGGTGTTGGATGACTTAGAGCTGCTGCAGTGGGAGAAGGCAGCACAAGGATGCCGAAGGGACAAAGCCCTTCTCAAAGGCAGCCCACCAACAGAGTGTTATTCTTCAAAATGTACCCACTCAACCCAACGGCACCCACAGCAGGGAAACATAAGGTAAATTAGTGACCTTTCAGGCCCAGATGTTAAGAGAGTAGAATAGCTGAGAAATCCAAGGGCTAAGGTCAAGATAAAGAGTGCTGCATAAATGCAACAGCTGTAAGGCACTGAAAAGGCATCAGAGACAGTGAGCACCAGGAATATATAAATCACTCAGAGCAATCTGCTGCAGCGAGGCGTGCTGGGCTAGACAGTCTCTTTAAACTATTGCCAACACTTTCCAAAAGTGCGTGGTTAAAATTAGGCTTTCCAAGTCCATATTTAGAAATTGAAAGGCACCAGAAGTACTGAGCACCCATCGAAACATATGGGTTCACAAACCCTCTGGAAATCAGGTCACACATTCCAGGCAGAGATTTCTGTGCTGAGTTGCCCCTGAACTGAGAATGGTCTTGGTTTGAAAGCACAGTTACCTCCACTGCTTTTCAGATCCAGCCTAAAGGAACAGCTAAGACTCAGCTTCTCGATTATGAAAAGCTTTGACCTATATAGAAAATGCAAGAAGCCTGAGCAGCAGAACTAATGAAATATGATTTCCAGCAGTTCTGTCCACCTGGATTTCCCAACACCCATAAGGAGTGACTTGTAACAGGGTCTGTCTCTTTCATACTCCCCTAATTTTCATAGAACTTGCATAACTTTAGTGTCTTCATCAAGGGTGCTTAGAGTTAGCCCATGTTTTCAAACATCTCCTTGCTTATTTGGAAGTATTCTCAAGGGCTTGGGGACACTGTCACTTTTTGTACAGGTTATACAAACCACATAGTGACACAAACTGAAGGGCTTTGTGTTGCTGATGTGTCTGCAGCTTCTCTAATTTATTACAGGGTTGTTACAAAGTAGAACCTTTCCCAAGGCTACATGTATGCTCACAGAGACTTGTTGGAATCTGGTTTTATCAGTCTTTTTGTTGTTTAGGCAACGACAGGAAGCTGATTTGTGCTAAAATATGTACTTTATTCTCCAATTTGCTTTACTGAGAAATTTACCTGAAACATTCTAAAATCTGAGAGGTGGAAAAAAAAAAGAGGATAAATCACCTTTAATTGGTACATACGGCCAAAAAAATCCCCCAACAAAAACCAGTTAGTTTACAAGTCTCCTTGTTTACTCACAGGCCAGAATCAACTCACAAAGGATGTAACTCTTCATCTCAAATGGGACATAAGCAAACATTATTCCACTGGATTAAGACACACATATCTGTAAACAACAGTGAGTATTCCCTTTGGTAGATGCACTGCCTGTGACCCCAGCAGCTCCTCGTGCTCTCTGCAGGCAGAGGCTGCACCAGGAGTGTGCTGGGTTCACAGGAGCAGCAGAAACAACTGATTAATTTGGGCACTAGAAAGCCTGAGTTTTATTGCAGAAGACACCAGGCTCCAAGTGTAAAGCTGACTAGCAGGAAAATCTCATGAACCACTAGGCTTTTTCCTCCACCAGATCCCAGTTTGGTCTGGCAGAGTTCTGGTTTATTTATTGCTCATTAGTTTTTAAGGCTCTGATTTTGTTAACACTCGTGTGTTTGTGTTTATTCCTATGGTTTCAATTTTTGCCCAAAACTGTTGCACAAAGTTCAGTTGCTGCGTTTGTCTTTCTTATGGAATCGAATCCTATCAATATGGCCTAATTAAAATGAAAATTAGGCAGCAATTAACAGCTATGTCCCAAATCAAGAGGAAACAGAAAAGCCCCTTTGAGACAATACCAAGCTTTGTCCCTTCTGACAAATGTCTGTTCCCCAGTCCTTGTTGCATTCAGGCTTTAGTGGTAGGAAAAAGAACCTCATAAAAATACTCTTGTTTTCTCAGAAAGGTGTGTTTTTCCATTTAAAATAGCTTTGAGAAAATACCCCACCAGCAATTTAAAATTTGTTTTCTCAAAGAAAAACAAAATGTACTACAGCTCATGCATATGTACATATAAATACAAAGACACAAACAAAACACTTATAGAATCCTTGATTATTAATGTGTGTCTTTTGTAACATTACTGGTTTCAAGACAAACTCAGCTCACCTGAAGGATGTTTGCTGCTCTGACAGATGCTCAGAGCAGCTGCAGGGCCTCTGCAGAGCCCCTGGTGCTGGGCTTATGCTCCCAGGTGAGGCTGTTCAACCCCACCCTGCAGGAGGGTGCCAGGAGCCCTGGCTGCCCTAAAGAGCCTGGAGCAGGGCAAGGGAACGCTGGAAATGGCCCTGTTTGGAGCAGTTTCACGGGGTTTGGGTTGTGCTCTGGTTTCAGAGTTCCCAGACAGCTGAACCCCAAGGAGGGGCAGGGTGCTGCTGGCTCAGGCAGGGTCGGTCAGTGCTGCAGTGTTTGCCATGTGTGTCTCTCCAGCAGCTGGCAGAGCACAGGGAGGCAGCAGGCACAGCCACGAGCTAATGAAGCTCATCTGGTACATTAGGTACACCAGGTGTAATGCAGAAGATTGCATGTTCAAGCCCGACTATTAACTCATGCAAAAGTTGGCTGTGTGCTCTTCCTGAAGATGGAGTGGAGGCTTGCAGTGTCATTACTGGGAATAAAGATGATAAATGACAGTTGCTTTTCTAACCATGTGTGTCTTTTCCCTCCAGTGTGACTCAAGTTCCTCCTGTGATCCACTTGGGGCAGCTACCACTCCAGGTTTTTTATCCTCATGCCTTTTATCATGCATGTGCTCTTGGATGAGAGCACCTCTCTCTTTGTAAGCCCAGTGGTTTGCAATTCTGCGTGTTCCTGACCAGGGCAAGGAGCCCTATGGTGGTTTTGTATCCCTGTTTTATCCTCCCCTGTGTATTCACCAGGCTCTAGGGCTCTTAACTGTGGCTCAGGGATTGTGCAGGGGCTCTGACTGATTTGAGTGAAGCCACTCAACAGGAGCACTCAGCATCTGACTCTCACTCTGTGCCCTGCCACACATTCCCTAACAGACCAACAGCAAAGGGCACAGAGGAATGAAGGGTTTGGCTTTGAGCCCAGACCCTGCACAGAGCTGATTCCCAGGGGTTCAGCTCTTGTTAAGGCAGATCCTTAGGGGACTCAGCACTCAGGAATATCCATGCTGATGGGAGAGCAGGGTTGTCTGGAGAGCTCAGCATCTATGCACTGAACTCTCCTGAAACCATGGACATTCCTCCTGTTGCTTGCATCAAAGCCAAACTCACCCTGCCATCTGTTCCTCAGAGTAGGGAAGCACTGGCCATCCCTTCAAATGAAACTCTCAGTCCTCTGAACTCAAGAGGACTTTTGCCTTTAGCTTTGACCAAGCAACAGGACTTCTCCCACTCTGCCCTGATGTTCACCAGTGACCCTGGGAATGTCATACATCTCCTTTTGTCACGTCTGTGTTCTGAGCTCTCGTGGGTGTGTGCAGCCACAGCGTCTCTGCTCCTAGCTCTTCTGAGTGCTGAAAGAATGAAAAATGCTTAAAAGAGTCAGTGACAAATTTAGTCTTTTCATGGGAGTCCTCAACCAGCTTGTGGGATTCATATGGCAGAGAAAATTTCTCTGTAAATGAATCCACAGAACTGCTGATCTCCCTGGGGTGTTAGTGATACCATTCAAAAGTCACAGATAACATCTTTGCCAGTGTTCTGTAGTATCAATGCTGTTGTCTGTCTTATTTTCTCCCTTATAATTTCTTCTCATTGGTCTTTTACGTGGAGCTAGCATTTTTGTCCTAATTAGACAATTGCACATTATGATGCACTAATTTGTTAACCTATGTTCGCAAATCTTTTAATTACAGCAGTTGTCTTTGATGTGCTGTTATTATTCAGCTACGGCAGTAAACAATTCAACAGCTAACTGGAAGGAACTCATTATTTTCTGAGAGATGTTGTCATTATTTTTCAAAGTATTTTTTTTCTAAAATACAGACAGTGAAGAACCAGAGAAACACACAGAGAGTCACTTCAGAAACCAAACACCTCATTTCACCACACCGATAGTTATCACTGGAAACATAAATATTTTTAAAGTGTAAATAAGTTGAGGACTTATCCTTCACACTTGTGATCCTCAAGTTTCAAAGCTGCCAGGGTGGCCAGAAAGGCTTCTCTAGAGTCAGCACAGCAGCAGGTACTGGATATGTGACCCTTCACAGTGCACCCAAGACTCCATGCCACCACTGTGTTAGATGGGACACAGCCACATGGCAAAGGTTTTTGCTAATTTTTAAAGGTGAGGTAAAGATTCCACATGCTTAACTCCCCTAGGTACCCTTAAAGTGAGTGTTTAGCCCTTCTTTTGTCCTTACTTCTTGCTTAAGGAAAACATAGCCAGGTGATGCCTTTTTTCCTCTTTACTGTCACTGAGCTGTCTTTAATCTTTTAAGAACTATATTAATATCTTCAATCACTTTTTCCCCTCTGAAGCAGGGAGGTATGGCTTCAGGAATCCCTGCTTGTGGTGATCCTTCCCTTGTCTGGGTGAGGTGTTTGCCTCCAAAAGTCCTATGCTTTTGATGGTGCTACACATGTCCCACCAGGGCAACATCCATTTGTGAACGTCACGAAATCCCAGAATGGTTTGGGTTAGGAAGACACCTTAAAGCTCATCTTGTTCCACCCCCTGCCACGGGCAGGAACACCTTCCATGAGACCAGGCTGCTCCAAGTGCCATCCAACCCATCCTTGGACATTTCCAGGGATGGAGCATCTGCTTGGAAGTGACTCCCTTCTGTTTTCAGTGCAATTAAGCAAACTCATGTCTTGCCGTGTGTCTCTGCTGTGACTGAAGGAGCAGTGCTGGCTGGGGGAGCCCTGCCTGCAGCCCGTGGGTTTCTCTGGGACCTTCCTTTCCACCACTCCTTTGAGCAGCTCTCATCTGCAGGAGATGAAGGCTTTGCCCTGGTGCTAGTGTTGGCTGAGGCCGTCTCACCCTGCCCACTGCTCCCAAAGCCACACAGATATTTCACAGCAGTGGGGACCCCATGAGCCCTCCCATGCCCAGGCTCCAGCCTCTCAGCAGCCCTTTATGTCCCTCTTCCATCCCCAGGAAGGGAGGCATTGCATACAGATTTGGATTTTAGCTAGAACTATCAAACTGTGGAGGCTTGTGTTTTATCACCAAGCACAGCATGAAGACACCACAGTTGCAATGTACAGATTGCCAGGAACAGACTGTCTTTCTTGAAGATCGAGTTGTCCATGTGAATATTTGCCAGCTGCAAAGGATAGATTCAAATTTCTGGATGCTCCACTTTCCCAGGCCTGGGAAAGACTTTCTCCTGATTTTGCATCCCTCAAAAGATCAGCAACAGCTGCTGAGACCTCTTATAAGAGTAGGAAGGGAGAAAGGGGAGCAGAACCAGGCCATCTGTTGTAAAACCACAACTCCTTATTGATTTCAATAGACTATTTTTGGTGCAAACAGTTCCAGCACACAAGCACTCACATACCCTTTCTGCTGGCAGTAGAAAGCCACGGCTGTCATTGAGAACTGGAAAGTGAATGGCACAAAGTAGCATCGGGTCTCCAAAGCAAAATCAGCCGCCCCTCCTCATTCCTGGCAGATGTTTCCCTAACCCCTTCCTAAAGCCCTGTAATGATGGAGGTGTTCCGCCCTTTCCAGCAATCTCCTCCAGTGCTGAGCCCTTCCTGCCCTCGAGTGCTTTTTCTAATGTGTAATCTGTGTCACCTCTGCGGCAATTTAGGGCCATTATTTGTTGCTCTACCCACTTTTCTGGAAGAGAGGAGCAGAGCAGATGAGATAAGAGCCAGAGGAAGGGAAGACATCCGCTGTGTTTCCTGGGCAGCAAGCCTTGCCGACCTTTCTGTGGTTTCCAGCCTGTCTCATTTCTCCTACTCTGGCTTCCACTCCATAAAACCCAGCAGCGAGCATGCCGTGCTGCGACGGCTGGGGACAACTTCAAGGGTTCATTTTGTCACAGTTTTAAAATGTCAGATTAGGCTGCACAGTCACATTAGTACCGTTAGCTTTAATATACTCGATACCTAATCTGCCAGGGCTTCTTTATTGACAGGCTGCATCTCTATTTGAGCTTGAATAAACTTGTGCATAAAATGTTATCAGCAGTGACAGCTGAAAAGAGGTCTATTGCTCTTTAAATTTTTGATGGGAGGCAAGCATTCTGTCATTTGTGATAGCATTATATGTAATCCAATATAACAACTTGATAGTCTGATATAACAACATTCCAGCTTCCCTGCTACCATTGTAAAGAGATGCTGTGTACAAGCTGCTCCTACACGCAATAATATCAGCACTGACAGCTGGTAAAAGAGTTAAGCTCATCTCTTTCAATTTCTGGGAAGCAACCCTCATCTTTAGTGATATTTTTTTCTTGGGTGTGGACAACATCTTTGCCCAAAAGTCCTGGGGAAATTCATTCCAGGACAGAGTTGTCTCATGAGATGTCTTGATTTTCACAGTGCTGCCTGCAGATGTGGTACAGTGGGATGGAGTTCTGTCCTGAGTCACAGGACAGGAGCTCCTCAAAGCCTTTGCTCCCTGCATGCGTTTCAGTTCCATCTTCCAAGTTCCCTCATCACTGTTGGTTTCCACTGTTGTCCCATCCCTGGAAGTGCCCAAGGCCAGGTTGGATGGGATTTGGAGCAACCTGGGACAGTGGAAGGCATCCCTACTCATGGTAGGGGGTTGGAACTGGATGAGCTTTAAGCCCCTTCCAATCCAAACCATCCTATGATTCCCTGCCAGGCAGGGACTGAGTGCTGTCTCCTAGAGCCCCTACCCTGCCCTTCCTTTGTTCTCAAAAAACCCAGGATAACCTCACCCAGCAGCTCTCAGCACAGCATGAGAAGAGGTGTGCTCTGCCCCCCTGCAGGGACTCTGCTTCCCATTCCTCCAGAGAGCACCTTTCCCTCCATGCTGGACACCCCCTGCATTCACTCCTGCAAAGCAAGTGTAATACATCAGTCAAATATTTTGACCACTACTGGTTTATTAATTGAATTTTAACTTTTTACATTGCAATATTGTTACTGCTTGAGGTCAGGTAATTTGGAAATTAACTTCAAGTTAGTTCTCACAAGAAGAAGATCAATACACAGGATAAAAGATATCCATTGGATTATGAACAGTTCATGTCCTAAAGAAATATCTACTCTGCTTTTTCTTTAAGTGGGCTTGATTTTCACTCTTTTATGCCTCCTCCATGCTTGTATAATTAACTTAAGTCAATGAAAATCCAGTGGAGCAATGCAGTTTAATTTAGCTGAGCTGCACCAGTGTGAAACTGGTATGGAGTAAGGATCTGGCTGAAATGGCAGCACCAGCTTTGGCAGCAGTGTCCATAACCAGCCCATTTTTTCCCCTACTCCACTGCATGGAACAGCAACATCAGCAAGCACCCAAGGGACATTGAGAAATATCCAAAGGTATGTTCAGATGAAGGAGCACATTTTAAAATTACACCATATGTTGCTAAACGAGCTGTCAGGCAACACTTACAGGCAGGTGAATACCAGACCCAAACGTAAATAGCTGAGGTGTATTTTAAGGCACAGGTTTGTGGAGGAGGCTGTGGGCTCCACCTGATTTCTGGTTGGCAGGGAACGTTGTGATAACCTCACCTGACCCTCGACAGAACAGGAATCACAGAATCTCACAGGCAGTGTTTTACCCTTCTGTTCTTGTTTTTATCCTGTCTGTACATGTTAAAGCATTGCTTACATTTGTGGTTAAATCTCTCAGCACAGAATCACAGAATCACAGAATGGGTTGGGTTGGAAGGGACCTTTTAGTTCATCTCATCCCCCCCCTGCCATGGCAGGGACACCTCCCACTGTCCCAGGCTGCTCCAAGCCCCAATGTCCAGCCTGGCCTTGGGCACTGCCAGGGATCCAGGGGCAGCCACAGCTTCTCTGGGCACCCTGTGCCAGGGCTTCACCCCACTCATAGTCCAGATTTTCTTCCTAATATCTAATCTAATTTGACCACCTTTTAGTTTGAAACCATAAGCCCTTGCTCTATCACAACAGGCCCTGCTAAAAACTTTATTCCAATCATTCTTACAGGCTCCCTTTCCATACTGGAATGTGCTCTAAGGCCTCCCTGGAGCCTTGTCTTTTCCATGCTGAACAACCCCCATTTCAGAGCCTTTCCTCACAGGACGTGTTCTGCATGCCTCTGATCATCTCCGTGGCCTCCACCAGCTCTCTGGCATTCCTTCACTGTAATTACAAACCCCCTTTCTCCTGTCCAGAGCACCAGTGCAGATGTTTGCCTGTCACTGCCCGTGCATGTGGAAACATAGAACCAGTTAGGTTGAAAAATATCTTTAAGATCACCAAGTCCAACAGTAAATCAAACACTACTGCACCCACCACTAAAGCATGTCCCTAAATACAACAATCAGAGGAACATCAGGGTCAGGCTGAGCCTCTGCTGCAGAGGCAGCCAGGGCTCACACACAGCCAGGGAAGAGCAGGCTGCCTTTCCAAAGCATCTTCCACAACAACACTGGGAAGTGCTGCTTCTGTTGGCAGAAGGATAAATGGAAGCACTTCTGCAGTGTCAGTTCCTCCTGGTGTCCACAGGGCTGAGCTGGCACAAAGCTGGGGACAGCCCTGGAGTCAGTGTCTTGTCCTTGGATAGCCTGGGCTGAGACCTGCTCTCTTGCTGTGCCAAGGCAGAGACTTAATCCAACTGGACATGGTGTGGAGAAGGTGTTATTCCCTGCAGAGCTTCAAGAAAAAAGGCCTGAAGGCAGCAGTGCTGTGCATGTGATACAGACTGGAAACCTGGAGGGTGAAGAAATATTCCAAGAGTGGGTTCTCCCAGCCCCCCAGACACTGGTCCTGCTGCTATTGAAAATGTGGTTTTATCCTGATCAGTTCTCTAGCAGGAAGTCTTGGGAAGATCAGAGCTTCTTGAATTAATTGGAGATTTTATTATTAAAACAAAAGAATTCAGATACTGTGCATTAAAAAAAATCATTTTTGCGATGCATTCTTTTCCAGTGCTTCTTGAGGCTGTTGCTAAGATAGGTAACTCTTAACACCTTTATATTGCTTTAATTCATAGTCTCCAGACAAGCTTCTTAGGCTTAGACTGTGGGAACACAAACGTGTATGTGATACAAAGTAAAGGCATAAAAGTGTCAGCAGTTAATGGAGTAAATTAATAGTTAATTGGACCACACATGTACAATTAGTTCCAGGTTCTGGAATGAAAGTAAAAAATACTTCTCATCTAAAAAAAAATTGCAGTTATTAAAGTAATCTCAACATGTTGTAACCAAACCCTGGGCTTCTGTGTCTCACAAACCCAAAGGCTGCATCCAACCAGGCTTCACCAGGGGTGGCATCAGGCTCCTGGGCAGCAGGGGCAGAGCTCTCTGCTGATCTCCACATCCCACAGCCCAGCAAAGCTTTGGGGGTTTGGTTGTTGGAAGCTCTGCAGAAAGGCTGTGAGTGTGGAGTGCAGGTCTGCCTGGGTGAGTGGTGGGTGCTGATGGCCACGGCTCCCTGGGTGAGAGGTTTGGGGGAGCTCCAGGTGGGGCAGGGATCTCCTTCCCCTCTGGATCATCTTC
Organism: Drymodes brunneopygia; assembly: GCA_013400955.1. Classification (NCBI taxonomy): domain Eukaryota; kingdom Metazoa; phylum Chordata; class Aves; order Passeriformes; family Petroicidae; genus Drymodes; species Drymodes brunneopygia. The sequence continues at coordinate 197,245 of VZTZ01027052.1, forward strand.
CAGTCACACACACACAGAGATCCCTCCTGCCTTGAGCTCAGCAGCCCTCTGCTCATGGAGTGCCAAGGGCTCCTGCTGGCTCCCAGCAGCCCTTCTCCAGCAGCACTGGCCAAGCTGGGGTCTGCTACTGGAGCTGTTTGGGCTGCGGCTGCAGAAAGGGTTTTTGTGAACCTCTGTGACCTAAATTGCTTAACTGCAGCCCAGGGAGGGCCACTGCATTAGAGCTGTATCTCTGTTTTAAATGTCAGGAATCTGGCCTTTGCTGGAAGATCAAGAGAAACACAGGAGGAGTATTTTCAGTTTTGCATCCTTCATTCATCATTACCTTCATTACTTGCTTGTGGGGCTGCCCCCAGCCAAGCAGAAGAGACACAGGCTGCCATTCATCTTTTGTCTCTTCTCTGAGGTGCAATCCATGGGTCTTTCCCTGCAGCCGGGTCGGTGTGAGGAGTGGTTTGTGCCAGGAACGATCCTGCAGGTGGAGGAGTGCCCTGACTGAGAGGGGAGCGCTGGGCAGGGCTGCAGGCCCGCACTTGCTGGGGGAAACCGAGTGCACTGAGATACTCACTAAGGACAGACTTTTTGCCATTATTTGCCATCACTGTTGATATTAAAATGTAAAATAGGAGAGCAGAGTGGAGGGAGGAAGACGAGAGAGCTGGAGCCATGCAGCGACCCCAGGCTGGAAGCTCTTTGCCTGCTAATGAGGCGTGAAACACCACGAGGTTTGTGTAAGGCACGGCTCAGTAAGGAATGGAGTGAGGTTTGTGTAAGGCACAGCTCAGTAAGGACTGGAGTGAGGTTTGTGTAAGGCACAGCTCAGTAAGGAATGGAGTGAGGTTTGTGTAAGGCACAGCTCAGTAAGGAATGGAGTGAGGTTTGTGTAAGGCACAGCTCAGCAATGGATGGAGTGAGGTTTGTGTAAGGCACAGCTCAGCAATGGATGGAGTGAGGTTTGTGTAAGGCACAGCTCAGCAATGGATGGAGTGAGGTTTGTGTAAGGCACAGTTCAGTGAGGAGTGGAGTAAGGTTTGTGTAAGGCACAGCTCAGTAAGGAATGGAGTGAGGTTTGTGTAAGGCACGGCTCAGTAAGGAATGGAGTGAGGTTTGTGTAAGGCACAGCTCAGTAAGGAATGGAGTGAGGTTTGTGTAAGGCACAGCTCAGTAAGGAATGGAGTGAGGTTTGTGTAAGGCACAGCTCAGTAAGGAATGGAGTGAGGTTTATTTTAAGCACAGCTCAGCAATGGATGGAGTTGGACAGCTCATCCTTACACAGAAAGCAGAGTGGCAACTGTGAATTAAAGATGGTGCACAAGTGGGTTTAAAAAAGGAATCAAACCAGTGTTGGGGGCAAAACCAAACTGGGTTAGGAAATGCCTAATGGAGAATAGCTTTACTGAGACTTAAAAGGCTAATGCTGTCCTCATCAGAGCAAATCCACCAGCTCCATTTGGGGGAAACTTCATTTTACACAGAGGATGGTCCCTCCTTACCTAAAGTCCACATCTGTCCCACCACTGAGCACCTCGGGTGAGCTGAGCTGACACTTCCTAATAATCGACCTACCTTTAGCAGCAGCTAAGAGAGATGAGAGGCCAGAGATGTGTATTAAACTGTAGACAGCTTTTAGTAGTTCATAAAATGCCTTTTCAATGATAACTTAAATCAGAGGGTCAGAGAAATGGAGAGAACCCTGTGATTTTGTTCCTCTTGCCATGCACCAAAGACAGGCTCTAAGGGCACAGCCACTGCACCTTGGCACTCAGGGGTTAATTGAGTGCTGCTGTTTTAGGTCTCATTTATGCTGTATTTTTTCAGTAAACACACATCAACTCTGAAGATCTTAATTAGAGTCTTTGGAAAAACCCAATATGCTATAATTCTTCCACTGAGGTCTACATGGAAAACAAGGAACATATTTCAAATGCAATGGCAACAAACAAACAAGTGTGCATAGCTCCAGTCTATAGACCCAGCACACACACACACACTTCCCTAATATGCTTGCTTAGGCTTTACAATCTGTTTATTAATTCGTGAGTAGACTTGATATGCCCTCTGGAAAAAATACTAAAATAATATCTCTCAATTGGCTTCACTGTTAGCATGCCTCTAATTAAGTAATGTACACCTCCACTTGCTATTAAACAGTTCCATGATTTTTAACACCAGTGTTGTTTGGTGCCTGCTATAAAAATTTTTAACAGCTCTCCTGTTACCACTCTTCTCCTAAGTACATGAAAGTGGCTTTACATATTTGACCTTTCCCTTCCCTGCTCCCACATTTTAACCCTTCTTTCCCACTGCAGCAAGGAGCTGAAGCATTGAAGGTCTCAAGGAGATGAAGGTGAAAGATCTCCCCACTGCTTGGCACAGGAGTTTCCACCAGCATGCCTGTGAGGATGGAGTCCTCTGGGCTTCCCTTGAGACTGCCAGGGATGGTTTGAGGAGCAAAGTTCTGATTTTGTGTGCAAAACCAACCCATAGAAGTAAAGCTGATCCATAGCAAAGGCCAGGAGAGATGCTATGGCAGCATCCTTGTGCCAGGAGCTGTCAGCCTGGCACTAACCCATCACTTCAAATAGCACAGAAACCCTTTAGCCACCCCACAGCCTAACACCCAGTAATCTCCAGCAAGGCAAGAGCAAATCCATGGGATTATTTTCCTTTTCAAGGTAAGCAGGATAAAGTACTCAGCTGGAGTTGGGCCACAAGGCTGACAAATCTGGGGATGAGGCACACCCTGAAGTGAAGGAGTGCACTGAGAGTCAGGTGGATCCATCCAAGAATCACTCATGCAAAGTGACCCTCTGGCCCAGTACTGAACCAGTGGCCAATCAAAAACCTCGTCTGGAGGAAAAACTGCTGTGTCTTGGCCAGTTTCTCGTGGTCAGTTAACCAAGGAGGACCCAGGGAGTACCAGCTCAGTGTGGCTGATGGAGCTGCAGAGGCTGCAGTCTGGAGGGACCTGGCTCTGGGCCATGATCAGTGTGTGTTATTTTCCTCTTACAATTCACAGATAATGAAAATGCTGATTTTTACCCATAAGTTGCAGAAAGAAAAACAGATCTGTGCCCTGTCCACAGGGGAGGCACAGGCAGATAAACAATTTCTGCTGACCACCCTGACACCATGGACATACTGAGTGCTGTTGGCAACTCTAGTCTGGATCATTCTCAGAATATTCAAATGTCTGATCTGTAAATCCAGCACTGTGTGATCCCAGTGAGAGGTCAGAGCAATGACTGCCCCGTGGAGGCTGCTGGACACATCCAGCACTGTGTGATCCCAGTGAGAGGTCAGAGCAGTGACTGCCCCGTGGAGGCTGCTGGACACATCCAGCCCTGTGTGATCCCAGTGAGAGATCAGAGCAATGACTGCCCCGTGGAGGCTGCAGAAACCCCTGCTCAGAGCCCTGCCCAGAGCATGGCAAAGGCAGAGGCTCCCAGCAGGAGCAGCAAGGGCAAGGTGCAGCCTGAGCCCTCNAGGCTGCCCCGTGGAGGCTGCAGAACCCCCTGCTCAGAGCCCTGCCCGGAGCATGGCAAAGGCAGAGGCTGCCAGCAGGAGCAGCAGGGGCAAGGTGCAGCCTGAGCCCTCCTCCCGCCATCAGCCCTCCTTGGGCAGTAGCTGCACGTCTCCTCCAGCAGCTAATGGATCTGTGAATGATCTTACCTGTCTGTGAAACCCTTTGTAACATCCCGGGAGCGTCACAGTTTAACAATACAAGTGTGAAAAACCCTCCTTCTGTTCTCAGCAGTGAAGAAGTCTGGCAGGAGCTGAAAGCACTTGAAATTAGATCCTGAAAGCCTTTTGCCAGCCAAGCAGCATCCATCCACCCCAAGCAGCAGTACCTGGCTCTCTGGTCAAAAGGTGCAAATGGCCCATGGCAGCTCTGTGCAAAATTACTTTTCCTGGGAATTATCAAGCCATGCCACAAAGGACATACACCAGATCCTGCCTCAGGCCTATGGGGTGAATTTGTGGCCTTAAAGCAATTCTTCCTGCATAGTTTTCACTTCCTAAGATAAAGGGAGGGTAGTGTCACAGCGTCTGTCATTTGCTGCCTCACGCAGGAGGGCTCACTGGTGTGAAACAGGCTTCAGAGCAGCAGTTTTGCCTGTGCTGCTCCCTGATCAAATTCTCTTCTGAACTGCACACAGGTTTGTCTCAGCAAAGGAGCTGTGCCTTCAGAGCAGAGCCAACACATGGGGAGCATCGTGCAGGTGACCAAGGGACCTACACTGCTGAGCACTGAGTAGCACAGCCCCACCCAGACGTGTCCCTCAGGATTCCTCAGAGGTCACTGGAACAGCCAGGGGCTGTCACACCTGCCGGGGATGGCACTCATGAATAACAGCCACCTGTGACAGCCGGGAGATGTAGCTGTTTGTAGGCAATAGCACGTGAAACAGGCAGACAGGTGTCATCAATCCAGCCCAGGCCCAGGCCAAGTCATGCCGTTCAGTTCCCTGCATCCTGCTACAGCCTGGAACTAACTGGCATCCTTAAAAGCCAGCTCTGAAGGCAGGTTTTGGTTGAAGGAATTTCTGTGTCCCTGCATTGCCACTGGAAGAGAAGTGTGCCTAATGGGGGAGAAGGGTAATCTCATTTGATATGAAATTATATTAGTGACAGTTCATTCCTGATGCTGCTGAGAGGGCTGGGCAGGCTGGATGGTGCTTTCATGGTACTTACTGATCCAAAAGTAAATAACTCAGGAAGCAAATGTCACCAGGGTGTGGGCCATGGGCCATGGGGAGAGAGCAGCAGCAGGAGCACATGGGGATGAGCTCAGGCACCATCAGCAGCCCAGCACACAGATGGGAAAGGAGAAAAAAGGGTAGCTATCCCTCAGGGCAGGGATGGAGATGAGCACAAGAAGAGGAAAAGGAGGACTGGGCAGCAGCAGGGCCTGCTTGGTTACCCCAGGGTGAGGAAATTTCCTGTAGTGGCTTTGCTGCCCTCGGTGCCCACAGCTCAGAGCAGGAGCGGGCTGGCACCCACTGCCTCTGCTTTGCCCCAGGCTGCAAGCAGGACAGGCACACCACACATCTCTGTCTTGCTGCATTTCTTCACAAAAAACTTCCACTGAACGGAGAGTCAGCATTTTGTATGCAACTCTACAGGGCAATCAGTGCTGTAGATTTGAGTATTCGCACCCTGATAAAGACCCCATCAACAGCCTGCACCAGGTCACTGCCACATTTCTGAAACAAAAGCTCAGCATCACCTGGTGCTTCATCATGTAGCAGCAGCCTCATGGCAGGCAGGGCCAGGATGAGCAGAAAGCACCAGCACACCCCATCACAGAACACCTCTGACCTCACCAAAACCTCAACCCATGGGTGTGGGTGCACTGGTGAAAACTGGTGCAGGTGTTCATGGCCAGCCAGACACACCTCCACCCCTGCAAGGCTGCTGGAGGTCTGAGCCAGCTCAGAGATGATGACTTTGCAGCTGGGGACCAGCCTTGAGAAAGATGCTCCCAGTGCAGAGGAGGAAGAAACTCTGCTCTTGGGTCCATGGACTGAGCCTTGCCTTGTTCCTGCTCTCAGAACATAACACCTGTCATTTAACAAACAGATCAATAATCAGTTATTTCTGCTTAAAAGCAGCAATAAAATACATTATTTGTGGTTTATTACTTACAGTTAGTAAGATAATAAAATAACATCAACTAGTGGTTTAAAGATTTTGGGAGCTGAGATCACACAGACAAGAATCCATTTTGCACAATAAAATATTCCAGGGGGTGGGAAATGCCAGTTTCTGCCTTCAAGTGTCCAGGGGGCAGGAGGCCTTGTGCAGTGCCCCTGCCCATGGCCATGGTGGTGGTGCTGAGCTGCAGTCTGTGGCAGAGCAGCTCATTCTGCAGGCCTGGGTTACCTGCCCTGGGTTTGGGTTTGCAGAGCTCTCACATCAGCTGCTTTGTTGCAGGAGGTGGTGAGGCAGCCAAATGGACTGAAACACAGCCAGGCCTGGCATTCCCCAGGAGCACAGGCAGTCTCTCACTTTCCTTTCCAGTCTTGTCCTTGCTGACAGCTCTGCTGCATCACGTGCAAATGTCAGAAATGTCTTGTTTTCTTCTGCTTGGAAAGGAGAGGTTTTCTTTGTCCCATCCTCTCTTCCTACCACTCTCTCTCCTCCTGCTCCCTTCAGGCTGTCTGTGATTAACAGACTCTTTCTTTTGTGTGGCAGCCTGACTTACTTTGCCACAAACCCAACAAACAGCCCAGTAAACAAAATGGGGTAGATATCTTTTGGTGAATGCTTTCAACTGGCTCAGAGTGGGTGTGAGGATGACCAGAGCTGGCCCAGGAGAGCATCACAGACCTGGTGTGGTTTCTACTCAGAAAGCTGAACACAGACTGTGTCTCCCATTTTTCCTTGTGTTGAGCAGGCTGGTGGAGGAAAGGCCACTTTCCATTTCCATTTCCAGGGCTGTGTCCTGTTGAAGGCACAGCTGTGACTCACCTGCCTGCAGAGGGGACAGCTCAGTGTCCCCACTCACTCTGTGCCACTGCCACCAAAGGTGCCAAGTCCAGCTCTGCCCATTCAGCCCCTTTCCAAGCTCACAGAGCTCTCTCCCTGTGCCTTCATGCACAGCTGGAAAAGCTGGATTTGTTTTTTCCCGTGCCCCCACCAAGGTGACAAATAAAGCTCTGCAGAGGGTGCTGCCCCTCTCATTGGGTATCCAGAGCTCAGCCACAGCCTGTGCTTCCCGTTTGCAGAGCTCACTGACCAGGTGCTGTGGAAGTGATAAGCATCAAAGAAATTATTTTTTTAAGTGCTGTTTATTGCCATGCCATTGCAGGACAAAGAGGTTTTTTTTCTTCCTCCACATTATCACAGCTATCACAAGAGGAACAGACCAATTAGGGCTATTCCCTGAGCCATTCCCTCAAGGGTTTTGTGCAGGGCAATGCATTACAGGAAAGCAGCACCGTTTGTACTCTAAATCAATTGTACCTGTGTTGAAATATTACTGAATTAATTCCTTGTGCTGGGAACAGTCCCCACATGATCCATCTGGGATACAAGGGCACGTGGAGGGACCCTGAGTATCAGGCTCCTGCTCCTTGCCATGGCCTGATGTTTCTCTCCTGCCATCACAGCATCCTCACTGCAGCATCATGGCAAAACACGTTATCCTGATCACATTCCTCCACCAAAGACACCTGGGGGAATTATTCTGTGGCAATTAGAGAGGGACACCATGATTTTACTGTAAACTAAAGCCCAAATATCTACAGAAAGTAGAATACCTTGGGGCAGAAAGAAGGGGGCACGCTCAGGTATGTCATTAGGAAAGGCTGGTTTTGCTCATCCCTAATTAATCAGCTGCATGTGATGCTTCACCCAGGTGGCCATGAGATGCCCTCTGGGGTTTGCCCAGTGCTGGGGGGTTTCATCTGGGGTGTGCTGGGCCGAGACCAGGTCTGTGGGCTAAGAGAAGATGGGTTCAATGTGCTGCATCCCAAACCAGGGCTTGGCCCATGCAGGGCTCAGCAGTTCCATGCAGGAACCTGCTCTGCTCCACCAGCAGAACCTCACCAGCTGTGCTGTGCATGGAGCACCCTGAGCCTGTCCTGGGCCCAGCAGAGCAGGAAGGCAGCTCTGACCTGAAGAGCACAAGAATTGCATGAGGAACAGATCTGCAGGGCACAGCAGGGCTGGATGAGGGTATTTATGGTCCTTCAAGGCTAATTTCACAGCAGAGCCAGCCAGCCAGAAAGAGCCTTTAGAGCACCACGTAACCCCAAAAGGCCCAGAGCAATTAGGAAGTTGGACAGAGGGCACACAGTTGTTGTTTGAGTGGGGAAAGGAGACTGCCACGTGTAAACAGAGGTGCAGAGCAGCCAGACCAGGCTGAAGGTGTCCCTCAGCCCAGCTCAGGGTGGTGTTTTGGATCTTGCTGGCTCCCTGCAGAGACAGGGGACTGTAGCAGGCATCACACCTCGCCTCTGCACCTCAGCAGTGCCAGAGGCAGGGCCCATTGGCCACCACACCTCCTCATCTCTTTTCACAAATCTTTGCTCACAGTTTGGGATGGTGCCACTGATCTCTGTCCTGCTCACCAGCAGCTGCCCCATGCACCCACTCCCATGGGGTCAGCCCCAGCATTGGCCACTATTCCCTTCCACAGGGACCAGGCTCTTGCAGGGGTTTGTGCTGTGTTTTTAATTACAGGCTTTGATATGAAATGCTCCTGAATATGTGCTAGAGCAGCACTTTGCTCCCACCCCCTTCCAGCCCTTCTTGGTATCAGAGGCCAAACCACAATGAGGGAAATTTTTTGTTCCATATCTTTATGGTGCTTCTTCCAGTAGCACATAAAACAAATTAGCCACTTAGGCCATTATTAGGCACTTATGGCCTTTTGATGTTTATGATTTATAACAGCAATTTGCACTTATGTAGCACATTTCAGTTGAGGCTAATGCAGCAATGACAGTGCTTTGCATTGCAGTCTCGTCCTCCCTCTCCAGCTCTTGGAGAGCCCTGGGAGACCACGCTGGGCACAGCAGCAGGGAGCTCCTCTGGGGTGCCAGGAGTCCTGTGCTGCTGGGCACCTCTCCATCTCTCTATCTCATTCCCCCAGACTGGGAGCCATGCTCAGAGCTATCCCTGGTAGAGGAAAGTGCTGAAGAATGAGCTCTGCAGTCTGGTTCAGCTCTGTGGTAGAACCAGGAGAGTTTGTGTTGCATTGCTGGCTATGAAAGAAACACGCAGGCTTCAGAGCAGCAGTTTGAACCACCAGGCAGGACCACCAACAGGGGCCTGCCCTTCTTTATTCTCTCATTTATATCTCTTTCTTAAGACAATCATGGATTGGTCCAAGAGGTTACCACCTCTATAAGTTCACAGGATAAAGACATGGTCAATCATCTTTCTCCTCCCCAGGGGAAAGGAATGAAAAACAATCTAAAAGTTCCAAACAATCTTGGCCAGTTAGGAAAACAAGGACTGTGTTTCTAGAAAATGCATGGGAACTTCTACTACAAAATTACAACCATGGAACACTGCAAAAAGCAGGGCGACAAGTTTGGGTTTCCCTTAGCTGCTGTTTTCAGCTGCTGTTCCAGCAGCAATAACAAGTTTATTTCTGTGTGTGAGCAGATGCTTTGCTCCAGTCCCAGGCTGGGCAGGGAGTGCCAGCCCCTGTGGCTGGGCTGGGCTGCAGGGCTCAGAGCAGAGCCAGCAGCTCCAGGGGCACTGCTCTAACCCTGCATGTGGCACCTGGGATGTGCTCCTGCTCTTTGGGTCCCCAGCCTCAGGACAGCTCAATGTGCAGGAGCCTTGTGCACTGCTGAGCCCACACTCAAAAGGAGTCAAACTCCCCTGGCCTCTTCAGAGACAGAAACCCAAAGTCCTGTGAGATATGGCAGGAATTCTTGGCTCTAGGCATGGTTTATATCCTAGAGCAGGCTGAGTGCTCCTACAGAACCTCAACCCACTGTCACCTACAGAGCTTCCTCTCTGGATTTACTGGTGACTTGGAAAGAGTTATCTGCCTGTCCTTGGATCTCATTTTCTCCCTCAGTTTTGGCATCTTGCTGCAGCTTAATTTAGCTCAGTGAGGAGACCCAGAAATGCATGTTCCCAGCTGGGGCACAGGGAGGTGGATCTGGGCTGTCTGCTCCAGGTTTGGGTGCTTTCCCCTGCAGAGGGGACAAAGGGAGTGATTTGTTTGGGTCTTGGTTCCCCCAGCTGAGAGATGAGCACGTCCTTGTTTCTTCACAGGTCTTGTTACTTCTTTGTGAGGTTAAAACCTCACAAGATTCTGTCTGAAGGGCAAAGCCAGCTGGAATTTGCTGCAGAGCATGCAAGATGGGAGGGCAGGTGGAGGGTGCTGGAGCTGGGGCTGTTTCTGGCACTGTCTCCACGTGGGCTGGGAGTTGCAGGTTCCTTCACAATCCATGGAGAAATGTCTCAGTGCTCTTCCCAGCTCACAGCTGCCCCTCTGCCCCTCCTGGGCACCCCCTTGGCTGCCTTCCCTCCTTGCACAGTCATGGGGAGGTGCTCAGAGGCAGCAGAAACAAAGACGTTCTGAGCCACTTCACTGGGATACAGGTCTGACAAAAACTGCTAATGATGCAGACTCATCTGTGAACATGCCCTATTTCTTGGAGATGTGTTAGAAAATTTAACGTGCTGTTGACTCAAAAGTTTGCCTTTATGCAAATCAAAATGTCAACATCTGGCAGGAGGACTCATGGATTTTTTTCAGCCTGTCTGTAGCAAGGGGCTGCCTTCTCTATTTTGGTTTTGCCCAGACACTCCTTATCATAATCATGCTAAGCACATCCTGGAGTGATTTTCCTGGTAAAGGCAAGTGCAAAGAGCTAAGCATTAAATGCTCTTTCAAAGCCACCAGGAATATCAGTGTTTGCTTGTTTTCTGGTCTGTAACAGATGCTGGCATTCAGCATTTGGAGTGCCTCCGGAAAAAAAGGGAAAAAACAAAGATTGCCACGACAAGGTTAGCAAATGACAGTTATTTGTCAGTAAATCCCTTCCCCTGCAGTGAGGCTGCTGTTTGTGAATGGGAGCTCCTGGCTCCCTGTGTGCTGGGCTGGTGCCTGTGGTGGCCCAGTGTGACAGGCAGAGCTCTCTCAGAGCCACCAAGCAGCTCCACAGCCCAAGGTGTGGTGCTGGGAGCTGATCCAGGCTGGCAGCCTTTGGCACACCTTGCAAGGCACCCGGGAGGAACCAGCAGTGGTTGGTACTGCCTGTGACAGGCCCTCTGCTCACTGGCAAAGCCACTCAATAGAATTCCAAGATCAGCAAAACTCTGATGAGTTCAAGGGAGCTTTAAGAGATCCTGAGGAGTGGGCAGCACCCACACACACCTGCAGGGTCACACAGAGAGCATCCAGTGCCAAGCTCTGTGAGACCCTTCTGTCTGTGCCCAGCACAACCTTCTGCTGACTGATCCTGCACAGGAGTGAGGCACAAGTGCCCAAACATCCCCCACTGGCCTCACTCATCTCCTGTGGTCATTCTCCTTCCACCCCAGTCCTGTGCCATTCCCTCCTCCCATGCCCTCCTGGATTTCCTCCTCTCCCTCCTTTGCAGCCTGGGAATTAAAAATGCCAACTTCTGAACAGCTTCCTTCCCTCAAGTGGGTCTCAACCATGGTACAGCTGCTTTCCTGCTCCTTGTTAAGCACCACACAGCTCTTGCCTCTGGATTCCCTCTTGGGACAGACCTGCTGTTGGCACACTGAGCTCTCAGTGCTGCCACAAGCACCAAGTCCTTCCCGCATGCTGTGCTCCAATCATATTCCAACCTGTGGGAACTACAGGGGAAAGCAGCTCTTCTGTGCTGCTTGGCAATGTGCAATTAGCTTGAAGCACTGACATATAAATAAAAAACAGTGGACGTGCACATAAACAAAATCTATTGCATCTTCTGCTTTCTGGAGTCAAGTGTTGTGCTGGGAAAACATTGCCTCTTCATCAAGTTTTATCTCTGGCAATCAATTCATTGGGCCAACTGAGAAGCCTGGGAGGAAAGACACAGATTTTCCAAGTTTTGTTTTCAGAGCTGGTCAATCCTCTCCATCACCCTGACAATGAGGTTCTGAGCCTGTCTGGGAAAATGCAAACCCAGTGGGGCCCAGCAGAGCCTCGGTGCTCCCCCAGCACATCCCAAGCCTTACCATGGGATTCCAGTCAGTCCTGCCACCACTGCCAGGACAGGACATTGCAACCTTGGCAGTGTCCCCAGGCTGAATGTCAGCAGAGGGTTTAGTGCATAAGCACTGTGACTCCTGCAGAAGGAAAAACACTGCTGCAAAGGGTTCACAGGCTGATGTTTTGGTAGTTAGAGTGTTATTTTTTCCCCTCATGGCTATAAATCTATAGGTTACATTCCTCTCAGTGCCACAGGGAAAATGCTCTTTTATGAGAAAGGCGAGGAGTGGAGTGAGCTGATGAGGGATATTTACCCTTAAAGGAGGCTGGGACACACTGGTGCAGTCAGGGAGCCTTTGGGCCAGCTGCAGAATTGATTGTGCTTTTCTCAGACACAAAACATGCTCCAAACACGGGCTGGCTGTTGGCTGGGCATACTCTGGTGTGGCCAGGAGAAACGGGGGAGTTTGCTGCGGAGCAGAGGATGCAGTGATGTGCTGCTGAGCAGAGGATGCAGTGATGTGCTGCAGAGCAGAGGATGCAGTGATGTGCAGAGCAGAGGATGCAGTGATGTGCTGCCGAGCAGAGGATGCAGTGATGTGCTGCAGAGCAGAGGGTGCAGTGATGTGCTGCAGAGCAGAGGGTGCAGTGATGTGCAGAGCAGAAGATGCAGTGATGTGCTGCTGAGCAGAGGGTGCAGTGATGTGCTGCAGAGGAGAGGATGCAGTGATGTGCTGCAGAGCAGAAGATGCAGTGATGTGCTGCAGAGCAGAGGATGCAGTGATGTGGTGCAGAGCAGAGGATGCAGTGATGTGCAGAGCAGAAGATGCAGTGATGTGCTGCAGAGCAGAGGATGCAGTGATGTGCAGAGCAGAAGATGCAGTGATGTGCTGCAGAGCAGAAGATGCAGTGATGTGGTGCAGAGCAGAGGATGCAGTGATGTGCTGCAGAGCAGAGGATGCAGTGATGTGCAGAGCAGAAGATGCAGTGATGTGCTGCAGAGCAGAAGATGCAGTGATGTGCAGAGCAGAGGATGCAGTGATGTGCTGCAGAGCAGAAGATGCAGTGATGTGCTGCAGAGCAGAAGATGCAGTGATGTGCTGCAGCCCTGGCCACCAGCTCTGCCTGCTCCACCTGCTCTTCCCCAGGTGCTGGGTGTCAGCCCCAGGTGCCATGGCCTGGACAGCCCCTGTGGTGACTTCTAGCAGGGCACTTCTGGGTTGGTTTAGGCCAGAAGGCAGCAGAACTGGCCACACATCCCCATTGGCTTCACCAGAGTTCCTGTGGCTTGGTTATTATTGGTTATTATTTGGTTGTTATTTGGTTATTATTTGGTTATCTGATGGTTATTACTGATACTGGGTCATCCTTCAGCTGCCCTCAGAAGCTCCAGGTAAGTGCTGGGCTCAGTTTTGCTGAGGGTTTCCCACCCACACAGCCACACCACCCCTGCTGGTGTCACCTGGGGCTTGGGCTGAGCCAGGAAATGATTCCCTAGTTCAGAGATCACCAGGAAATCATGTCTCCAGCACTGGAAGGACACAGCTGGTGGCTTCCTCAACATCATGGATTGCTTCCTCATCACACCCAATCCTTTTCTTCCCTAAGCACCAAGGTTTGGGTGAGACTGGTGAGATTTGGTGCTTTTTCCCCAGACCCTGAAGATGCAGTCCAGTGACAGGTTAAAATTTCTCTGCAACCACAAGAGCTGGCAGAGGGCTTTCCTCTGCAACACCTGGTACAGTCCTGGAATAACATGAGTGCAGGTGCTGAAACTGTTAAGAAAAAGCATTGGGAGACATCACAGTGCAAATAAACTGCAAGAGAAGATGAGGCAGGAGCTGCAATAAGCAATATTTGAAGGGCTTCCCTTGTCCAACAGCATTTATGTCCCAGCACTGTGCTGGTCCTGGTGCTGGCTCCTTCCCCTGATGGATGATTTCTGTCCTGGAGTTTAGGCAAGCTCCAGACTAACCCACTGAACTTGCAGGCAGGCTTCAAGCTATCTACCACAGCAGCTTTGGCAGTGAAAGCTGACCCAGGGGGCCGTGGAAGGAGCCAAAAAATGATGCTACCCATTGCCAAAGAAATACATCAGAGCACACAAAGCCTGGCTGCCAGATATACCTTGGGCTGGCCACAGCCTGGAGCTGCAGAGCTGGCCCTGTCACAAGGGCTGCTGACAAATTACAAACCCAGATAGATGAGGAGGAGGATCAGCAGCCCAAGGCACAAGAGAGGCCATTGTGGGGCTGGCAGGGAGTGTGGGCACACGTGCCAGGCTCCTTTGTCACCCTGCTGCCACTCAGGGCAGGGACAGGAGCTGACAAAGGCTCATCAGTGAAAGAATCATCTCTGTGTGTGAAATGCAGTCTGCAGTTGTGCTGGGCTGATGGGATTCAGTGCAACTTGTTGTACCAGCACTCCAAAGAGAAAGCCTTGCAAGGAAGAATTCTTCAAATACTTCATGGGATGGTGTGGCTGTCTCACTCAAAGGGAGGTGGAAGGCAAGGGTGGCTCAGGAACAGGGGGAGAAAACAGAGAAAAGAATAGAGGAGTTCTATTACTCAGAAACTATATCCAAGAAGAGTCTATAAATGAAACTATACCCCAGAAAAGCAGGAGACTGGCAGTTACCCTGTGAAACCCCTCATTCTGCTTTGTGTCAGGGTTAAAACTGGAATCTTAAAGGTTTACCAGTCTTCTAGGAATTAAGCTGGGACACAGCTGAGAACCTGTTGTGCTTAGACTTGCTCTCTTTATGGCCTGGGTCTCCAAATCACTTGGAGCAAATACTCTGCCATCCATAGATGATAACACTCATAAACACCATCACAAGCGTGCAAGCATTGGGGCTGTCTTGATCTTGAAAGGATTGTGATTTTTTTGCTGTTTAGTTTCAAGCAAGGAGAGATTACACCATGGAGCTCAGCAGAGCTGAGCTGCCTCAGATTTATAGTCCTTCCTTTGCTTTATGCTCTGGATGAAGGTGATGCTGTTCCCAGGCTCGTGGCACCCCTGCTGCTCACAGCTCCCAGCTCTGCAAAGCACTCAAGCAGATGCTTAGCACCAGGACCAGAACATCCAGCACACACTCGTGTTCCCTTGACTTAGACCTGGATTAGCAGTGCACTGAGAGCTGGAAGGGCTCTGGGGAGGTGTGTGCAGTGCCTGACTGTGAGCTTGTGTCAACAGGATCTGCTGAGCAGGAGACACAATTGACCCCGTGCTTCAAATAAGGCATGTGCTCAAGTTACCTGCTCAAATTCAGCTCTTATTCTGTTACTGTAGAGGAGCAACAGACACCAGATCTTCAGGCAAGGTCCTCAAAGAGCAGGAACCCAGCCTCAAGACCAGCAGCAGGCTCAAGGGGAGCAGGGCAGGCCACTGGACTCATCCAGGGGATGCTCAACACAAAAGCTCTGTGGGAAGCTTTGTTACTCAACGTGTTTAATCCCTCTTGCCTCTTAACCTCCTCTCTCAGCAGCTACAGCAGAAGCTGATTCAGACCATCTTTTGCCCTTTCTGAAGCTTAGGCCTGGATTACTTTGCATTTTCCTGTTTAAAAACTGCCTAACATCTTAGGTAATTCACAGAGTTATGGAATGGTTTGGGTTGGAAGGGATCTTCAAGATCATCCAGTGCCCCCCCTGCCATGGGCAGGGACACCTCCCACTGTCCCAGGCTGCTCCAAGCCCCAATGTCCAGCCTGGCCTTGGCACTGCCAGGGATCCAGGGGCAGCCACAGCTTCTCTGGGCACCCTGTGCCAGGGCCTGCCCACCCTTCCAGGGAACAATTCCCTCCCAATGTCCCATCTGACCCTGTTCTGTGGCAGTGGGAAGCCATTCCCTGTGTCCCTTGTCCTTCTCCAGCTCTCCTGGAGCCCCTTTAGGCACTGGAAGAGGCTCTAAGGTCTCCCCAGAGCTTTCTCTAGGCTGAACAGCCTCAGCTCTCCCAGCCTGTCTCTGTAGCAGGTGCCCCATGATAGCTTCTGATAGTTTCAGCTTGTAGTGACTTTCCCCCAGACATAAAATGCACATTTAACCAGTAAAATAAAGACATCAAGTTTGCCAGAGTTGGCTGTGGACACCATTGTCACTGCTGCACCTCTCTGAGCTACTTCTGTGTGTGTGTGTGTGTTTTGTATTTTTGTGTTTATGGATGGCTTCAAGTAGAGACATCAAATACCAGAGCAGCACTTTCCAGCATTCTGCCCTGTTTGATTTAGAAATAAGCTGTTACATGACCCATAAAACACATGAAGCCTGGTGACCCCTCACCTTCTCCTGTGGGGACCCTTTGAAGTTTAACAGAAGTGGAAGCTGGGAGCCTTTCCCTTGCTGAGCAGATTAATGCCACCTCACTTCTCTGTGTGCCTACCCTGTTTCATCATGTGAGAAACTGATACATGGCAGTGTCCCCATCTATCTGTGAGATTTAGCTGGAACTGGCCAGTGGTCCTTGAGGCAGAGGCACAGGCTGTGGGATCCTGAGGCTGCTTTTCTCAAGGAATTGGGTTAATAGGCAGCAGGAAGTTGTCACTGGTTGGGAATTAGGCAGCAGAGAAGCAGGAGGCAGCCCTGGCTGGGGCTGGTGGGAAGGAAGGAAGGAATTCTGGAAGGAAGGAATTCTGGAAGGAATTCTGGAAGGAAGGAATTCTGGAAGGAATTCTGGAAGGAAGGAATTCTGGAAGGAAGGAATTCTGGAAGGAAGGAAGGAAGGAAGGAGGGAAGGAAGGAAGGAAGGAATTCTGGAAGGAATTCTGGAAGGAAGGAAGGAAGGAATTCTGGAAGGAATTCTGGAAGGAACAAATTCTGGAAGGAACAAATTCTGGAAGGAATTCTGGAATTCTGGAATTCTGGAATTCTGGAAGGAAGGAAGGAAGGATGGGCACACCTGGAGCTATCCCATAAACAAGCAGGAAAGCCAAAGCTGGGAAGCTGAAAGCCCTGATCTTGTCTGTGCAATGAATGATGAGCACACAGGAATAGCAGGAGGTTCTGCTGACAAAGACTCTCCTTTCTCCTGACTTTGAAGCCTCCACCTGGTGTCTGGGGAGGAGCTGGAGGCCCAGGAATCCATGCTCTAGGTGGGAATCCCTCTTTCCAGCCACACTTGGCTGTACCTGTGCATTTCTGCACCCAGCAGTGTGAAAATCCAATGGTATCGACTGGACAATGCAGCAAACACAGCGTCCCAGCCTAGCAAAGCCCAGATCAATCAGCTAATTACTGCATAGGAGGTTTGCAGCAGGCAGCCCGATGGTCCCTGACAGAGGCTCAGCAGCCCATCTGCTGCCAGGCTGAGCGTTTTTGGCTTTGCTGGGAAGCCTTGGGAGCAGGCCCTGGGGGGATCTGCAGCCTGGGAGAGCTGCTCTCTCATGTCACGGCCAGGGCAGATTTGCTGCTTGCCTCTCTGTCTGCCTCAGTGGGCTCAGGCAATCTCACTGAATCTGTTCTCATCGATTTAGGAAAAGGCTTTGATTCTGAAAACTGCAAGCTCTTACTCACGAAACTATGACAACTTGGTATTAGCTGCAAATCAATGACCTTTTTAAATGCAGTCTAAGCAACAAAACTCACTTACTGCTAAACCCTGATAAGCCTGGTTCTGGGACAAGTCAAACCTTTATCTTAACTGCCATATGATCTTTTCCAGCTTGATAGTTCCATTTACTGTATCAATAAGGATTATAACCCATCTGCAGTGAGATTTTACCCTCCCTGGAAGCTCTTGTACAGCAGATGATATTGAAAAGGAAATATTTTTTTTTAAACTTCTCTTCATACCAAGTATTTCCCAATATATTATTCTTATTCCCTGTTTCCTTTCCAGCTCCTTCTGTCTGCCTTGCTGATCTTGGCTGTTCTCAGGCCAAGCAGAAACTGTGAGCACACCAGAGAAGGTGTTTCCACGTGACAGAGCTGTGGTTGGGATGGGACTCGTGCTGCTGCACGAGTGGTGGCCACGGGCTGGAGTTGTCTGCCTGCAAACACCAGCCCAGGGACACCTGTGGCCCCTTCCTCCTGGGATCCCTTATCCACACTTCCCATCAGTGGGTGGGAATAATCCTGGGCCTGGACAGTGACAGGAAGATTGGCACCATCAGGTTAAATTCAGAAGTTTCTTTGGTGGAGTGATCCACAACACAATCCCTCTTCCTGAATTTTGTTTCCCCCCAGCCCCAGGTGGGTGCTGACTCTGTCCCAGTGAAAACCCCCTCGGGCTCCTTCTACCTGGGCATCCTCTGGGTGGCATTTGTCCCCCAGCTCCCTGTGCAGGCATTTGGAATGAGACAGCCAAACACCTTCCCAGCCTGGCAGCTGCAGCTCAGCAGCTCAGGAATTTGAGAGGCTCCCAAATAAGAAGCTGGTGTGGTCAGATGCCACCTCAGGCCAGCTGGGTGTCACCACAAAGCAGCGAGGAAAGACTGGAGGCACTGGAGCATCCCCACCCAGGCTCTCCAGATGCCAGGGAAGCTGCTAGAATAATAGGCCCATTTATTCCCCCAGGGGGGAAATGTCAGAAAACACTGAAATGAGAAAAAAATTGCCTCTTTGTTCTGCAAATGGTCGTCATTGTGAGAAAGTTTATCCACCCTCTGGGAATTCATTTAGCATCATCAAAGGGAGGCTTTACAGAAGTGACTTCTTATTTACCCACAGTAATTTTCCTAAATAATTTCTTGGCTGGAAGGAAGGTGGAGGGGAGTTGCCCACACTGAGAGGTGCTCTGTCTCTGCTCTGCAGAGGTGCAAAGGTGCATTCCAGGGGGAGCCTGCTCCTATTCAGGAGTGATTTAAGCCACCCTGAAATGCTGTGGGAGCTCCCTTAGCCATGGGAATGCACTCACAAGGGCCAAGCTGTTCAATGGAGTGCTTCCACAGATTTCTCCACCCTTCCCATGACAGGGTGGTTAATAAGATGTTTGTGTGTACAGGGCTTGACAACTTTAAAATGCCCTGGCCAGCCATGCCCAGGCTGTGGGGGGCCTGGGGGACAGCAGGAGCAGCCACGTGTTTTCAGGAGGATGTTTTATTTATGGTGTGCATGGCAGTTGCCATTACAGGCCCTGCTGAGATCAGACCTTGCTGTGAATGGATATTCACTGAGGAAATAACTCTGGCCTCAAAATCCTTGCACTGAGCATCTCAAACAGACATGTTCTCATGGAAAGCATTTTCCTGCTCCAACAGAGTGTTGGTTACTGGTTTATGTAAAAAAAACAACCCTCTCTTCTTCTTGCCAGATTCATACTTTCACACTTATGAAAATTATTACATTGACTCTAACCAAGAAAGAAAAGAGATGTTTTTTTCAGCCTTTTGGAAGATTTTAATTTTTTTTAAGATTTGAGGCTGCATTTTAGCCAAGTTTTGGTCAAACCACAACCCCACTTCTTACAAAAGAGCTTCTGGATAACCAAAGGCTGCAAAGTCAGCCTTCCTTGGGAATAACCCCCCCTTGACCAGCCCTGCCACAATTCCCCAAGACATCAATCAGTCCCCATGCAGCCACCCCAGAGAGGCACCAGGAGGGACCATTCCACAGGGGAGGCTGCCCAGGGCTGTGTTGGGCCAGGTGGGAGTGGGGCACCTTACACAAAGCCAACTTCACTGCTGGACTCCAGGCAGACATGAACAAAAAGTGACTTATTTTCCACACTGAAATAAAATGCAAAGGGGGAACTCCCCCTTTCCCCCTCCCCTACCCCCAGTCCTGAGTAATTTTGCAGCTTAGGAATATTTCACATTCTTCTCTCACCATAATGTGAAGGCCAGATATAACTTACTGATTAATGGGGGCCATGGAGTGCAATAAATGCAGCTTTAAAGGAAATTCATTTTGCAGCAAGCACAATCAGTCTTTCAGAACCCCACCTCCTGTATACACTGGGAATTTTTTGCCTGCAAATTTAACAGCACCTAAGGGAATTAGGTACCCAGGTCCCATCCAGAGTCTGTGGGGTTTGGCTGTTTGGTTCCTAGAAATGCCTTTATAACCCTCAGTCCCTGGGGGTGTGTCCCAGGCTGCCCTCTCAGTTTCGGCTCTTGCATAGGTAAGCTCCCAAAAATACTCATAAAAGCTTTTCCCTCACGTTTTTTTGGGTTTTTTTACTCTGTTTTACTAGTGGAGGGGTGAGCTGGGAGTCCCACAAGCACCATGTGAATGCTGTGGCTGGCTTGAACTCCTCAGAGGATCTTCACCCACGGCCAAAACAAACCAAAATCAGGAAGAGAAGCACTGCTGCTGAGGAGCACGAGCACACTCGTTAATGAAAGGTGTTTTAGTGCTTGGGGAAGCAGCTGATGGGACATTTCTGGTGGTTTGTGAAAGGAAGAAGTGACTTTTGATATAAGGGATGAGAAATGTCAGAAGAGGAGCAGAAACTGTGCACTATAAATAAATATTCACTGAGAGTCACACAGCCAGAATTGTACCCCCAAGATGCTTGGATGAATTAATCAACACCCCCACATTTACAAAGGTCCTGTGAGCTTTTCAGGTGAGTTTTGCACCTGTGGGGGGAACCAGAGCAGTGCTGCTCACCCAACCCTGGGTGCTCACAGCATTGGGGGGCATTCAAGCACCTCACATGGTTTTTAGTTGTTCCTACTCCTTGGTGAAGCAGAATCACAGAATCATTTAGGTTGGAAAAGCCCTCTAAGATCATTTAGTTCAACCATCCCCCAGCACTGACCCATGGCCCCAGGTGCCACGTCCCCAGGGTTTGTAAATCCCTTCAGGGATGGCGACTGGACAGCCTGTTCCAAAGCTTTACAGCCTTTCCAGGAAGGAATTTCCCCAAAATCCACCCTGAGCCTCCCCTGGCCCAGCCTGAGGCCGTTCCCTCTCCTCCTGTCCCTGTTCCCTGGGATCAGAGCCCGACCCCCCTGAGCCCCCTCCTGTCAGGGACTTGTGCAGAGCCACAAGGTCCCCCCTGAGCCTCCTTTGCTCCAGGCTGAGCCCCTTTCCAGCTCCCTCACCTGGCCCTGGGGCTCCAGCCCCTTCCCAGCTCTGTTCCCTGCCCTGGACACGTTCCAGCCCCCCTGGAGAAAGGAGAAATGTCTTTTCCATAGTGAGGGGCCCAAAACTGACCCCAGGATTCAAAGTGCAGGCCAGGTAGGGGGTTTTAAAGAAGAGCTAGGGAGATGAGAGAAGCCAGGACATCTGCCTTGAAATCCTGCCCTGGGAGCTGCTGCTGGCTGAGCACCTGGGCAGGAAGGATCCTCAGGCAAGTGCCAGGTCCCTGCCTGCCTTGGGAGAAGCCTCTTGCAGGAGACTCCTGCCTTGGAAAGGCCAGGTGCTGCTGTGTGCAGCCACCTGTCACTCTGCTTTTTGCAGTGTTCCATGGTTGTAATTTTGTAGTAGAAGTTCCCATGCATTTTCTAGAAACACAGTCCTTGTTTTCCTAAATGGCCAAGACTGTTTGGAACTTTTAGATTGTTTTTCATTCCTTTCCCCTAAGGTGGAGAAAGATGATTGACCATGTCTTTATCCTGTGAACTTATAGAGGTGGTAACCTCTTTCACCAATCCCTGATTGTCTTTAGAAAGATATAGAAATGAGAGAATAAAGAAGGGCAGGCCTTTTGGGTGGTCCTGCCTGGTGGTTCAACTGCTGCTCTGAAGTCTGCATGTTTCTTTTCATAGCCAGCAGTGCAACAGCCACCCTCTCTCCTCTCCTCTCCTCTCCTCAGCAGCAGAGGTGTCACAGACACTCCCTGGCCAGGCAGTGAGAGCACAGCACTCGTGCAGAGTTCAGCACTCTTGCAGAGGCCCCAGCTGACCCTGGGAAGCCCCTGCAGCCTGGGCTCACTCTGACAGGTTGGGATCATTGCTACGTGGGAGGAACAGCTGCTGTTTGGTGAGATGGGTTCAGCCCGTGCTCCCTCCTGACAAACAGGAGTGCTTGGGTCAAGTCTGAAAGCAGCAGGAGGTGCCAGGGAACATCCTGGCCCTGTTCAACCCCTCTGGGCTGCACAGCAGCACTGCTGGTTCAGTTCTTCTACAGCAAACTGGCACTTCCTAAAACCTGGTTCCACGCTGTATAATTCCTATGGCTTTTATTAATGCAGACAGTATAGGCTCCATAAAGAAGAAAAATTACCAGTGGAAGATAAAACTAAAATACTAGTTGCATTACAATCACATTCTAGCGCTGCAATAAATTGCATGGAGCCAATAAAGCAAAACTAACTGAAGATATTTGACACAAACCAAAAATGAAATGAGAGTCATTATGCAGTCTGCTACAGGGACCTGCCTTGATGTAGTTAAAGCAATAAACTACCTGGGAGTAATCTTTACTTATTTTAAATTGCATATTCCAATTGCAAAGCTGTTTCTGGCATTTCTGCCACACTTACTTTACCCTGCTCAGAAAAAGAATTACATGTCTGGATAAGTCATGTCCTATTAAATGTGCATCATATCTGCAGCACTCATAAGTCACTTGAGTCATAATATTGTTTATTCTAACATTAGTCATTATTTTCTGTCATAAATTAGCTATTCTCCAGAAGAGTGGAAGCGAGATGGAGCCAAGGTTGCAATTATTTCCTACATCCATGTTGGCACAGGGAATAGATTAGGTGGCTTCTCTACAGAGGAATTATCATCCCTGGGCCAGGGGTCAATTATAACAAATGTATTCATGCCGTTAGCCCCCAGGTATCTTCAATAATAAGAGTTTGCATTCCTTTCCCTCCCTAATTATTCTCCTCCATGGTCTGGCTGACCCACACATGTGTCAAAATAAGCAGCAGCAGCAGTGCCTTTTGCAATACTCAAGGTTAAACCCTCCCAGCCATCATTTCCTGCCAGCCCCCTCTAATCCTCCCTACCCACGGGATATTTGCATGCAAATACGGTGCACGGGGTGTCTTTGCCATGCAACCAGCCCTGCTGCTAATTAATTGTCTGTTGTGCTGCCTTTTGGAGCAGAGGGAGCAGCCAGAGAGGGAGGGGATGGGATCCCTTTGCCTCCCAGCCACCCCAGTTCCAGCTGGGCTGGGCTGGGCTGCTGCTGGAATTTCGCTGCCTCCCAGCCTTGGTGTGGCCACATCCCCATCCTGGAGCTGCCTGGGGACCTGCTGTGCTTCACCCCTGGGCTCAGGGCCCTGGGAGCACACCCCGATGGAGCTCTTCTGGTTGGGATGCATTAAGTCTTGTTTGTATACAAAGCCCTTTTAGTTCAAATGGAGTGTTTTGCCCCAAAGGGAGCAGGCCATTATAGCAGTGAATGGTGCTTTGTAAGACAGCTCGTTCCCTCAGGGAAGAGGCAATCAGTTGCCCCAGCTGAAGACACATTCATACTTGAATTAAAAACCTTCAATAGCTGTTTTTCTAAATTGCCTCTCATACAGAGCGAGATGCCAGGCTCAAAAAAGAAAAAAAAAGAAAAAAAAAAAAGAAAAAAAAGGAAAAAAAAAAAGAAAAAAAGAGAAAAACAGCCGACTTGCCCATCAGTTTGTTCCCTTAATAACACATCTATCCCCCTGGGAATCTGTGTCTATGGGAAAGCAAAGCTCTGCTTCATCAAGGCTTCAGGTGCCCTTCACCCATGTGAGACCAACAGTGCAGAGAAGAGGCTGGGCTGCCTTGGACCCATCCTGTGCCAGGATCAGGTAGAAAAGCTCTTTAAAGAATCACAGACTGGTTTGGGTTCAAAGGGACCTTAAAAACCATCTCATTCCACCCCCTGCCATGGGCAGGGACAGCTCCCTCCATCCCAGATTGCTCCAAGTCCCAACCTGGCCTGGGACATTTCCAGGGATCCAGGGGCAGCCACAGCCCCTCTGTGCCAGGGCCTGCCCACACCTTGCTCTGGTCTGGGCTATTTTCTGTTCCAGGTACTGCTCCCTCCTGTTTTCAGCACAATGGGAAGGACCTGTATATCTGTGTATATCTGAAGGTCTGTACAATCTCCAGTTTTGGACACTGAGAGCAAGCTAAAAGAGCCTGCAAATCCAGGGCAAGCCCAGATGGACAGGTTCCATGTGGGATTCCCTGCACAGTCTCTCCACATCTGGTGATCCACACTTCCCACCTCCAGAGACACAGATAATGCCATCACATTTAACAGCTGTCAACAGATTTTTGTCCCTCAGGTTCAGACTGTAATTGGATAAAGCTGTGTCAATATTTTGTGCCCAAGGTGGTGTGTGACAGCAGTTTCAGCTCAGCAGCAAGCAGGGAAAAGCAGCATCTCCCCTGGGATTTTGGCCCTGCCTTGGTTGGTGGCTCCATGTCTGTGGACAAGACTGAGGAGAGGGACACAAGCAACCTATGCAAATGTTAAAGATTCATTTTTTAGCCTTTTAAAAATAAACCAGCTCTCAGGCACTGAAGCAACACCACGAGCCCATGTCCCAGGGACATGCCTTGCCCCTTTTTCCATGGAGCCTGCCCTTGCCAGACTCAGGCTTGGTGCTCCCTGCCTTCCCTTCTTTACTCCTCATTATAATTCAAACATAATAAAAATGACAAAAACCCTTTTTACACCTAGAAAATACCTTCCCTAGTGCTTTCTAGAAAGGAATTTAATGTCCTTTTTATGCAGTTTTTTTGGTTTGGTGGGAATTCAGAGCCACCCTTGCTCCCACTGAAGCCAGTGGCAGGACACGAAGCAGCTCCTCCAGGAAGCCCCTGGCAGAGCTGGCCAGAGCTGATGGAAGCCAAAAGGAAAAGAAAGAGAGGAAAACCAAGCAAATTTAATAAGAGAACAGCACTGCTTTATACAAGCACCCTACTTGCCTCTTGGTGGGTTTGCTGATTTACATGTCATTTCCATACAAACACAGGTATGCACAGACATTGCAGGGGGAGCTGGGGTTTTGGGTTGGAAAGTGCCACATTTGCTGTATTTACACAATATTTCTGAGCTTTCTGAACATGGGGTCTCTGTCTCAAGGCTGGGGCTTGTTTTACCTGGCCCTTTCCAGCCCAGGCTGTGCCAGGCCTTACAGCTGCACTTGGAGGCTGAAGCCAGCTCAGCTCCTCGTGAATCAGGGACTGCTTGTGTTATGAAAACATTTGCAAGCACACAGCTATTTACCCCACCTGGAGGTGTCTCCTAAGGTGGGTGAGAGCTGTGGGTGCCCCTGGCAGGACACTGCAGGCCCCTCTTTGCTGCAGCACATCCTGGCAGCAGCAGCCACTCTCCACTGGGAAACCAGTGGGGCTGGAGCTTTTGCTTTCTGTTTGCAGAGTAAATAAGAGCCAGAAATGTGCAATTCCACTCCAGTGTGGAATCAAGAGGTCTCATCTTGTGACTGAAGCACTCCCAATGCTGAGCACAGGTGCCCTCCTATTCACCTTTAAAGTCTGCATCCTCTCTGTGCTTCCCACGTGTCCTTTGCCTTCACCTCCAGGATGTCTGCCTTGCTTTTGAAATATCACTGCTCTCCTACTGCTAAAGTATGTGCAAGGATGAATCTTTTATCTCCCTGTTCTATTTGGGAGGTTGATTCTGGGTTCATTGGTTAGTTTTAAGATGTTACAAAAGCATCTGCCTGGTGGGATTTAAAGATGACAACCCTCCAGTGGTATTTCAATGCAAGTAATGGCAAGTAGATCCCCCTGCTTTCTTTACACACTGTTGGGAGGAAAAGCCTGTCTGGAATAAGGATGTAGAGATAAGAAGAGATTAGAGATTCAAGCTGAAGGCAGCTTGCTTGCATGGAGAGCACAGGGAGCAGCACAGCTGAGCCCAGCTCTGCCCTTGTGGGCAGCCCTTCTGCAAACGATGCCCCAGAGCAGCTGTGGCTGCACCTCCTGGCTTTGGAGGATGTTCCCTCTGACAGGAAGGCTCCCTGCAGCCCCCTGGGCTGAGCCCTGGCTGCAGATCCTGGCCTGAGCTCCATAAGAACATGAGGAGAACTGTTCCTGCTGCTCGTGGAGACAGGTCCACCCCAGCCAGGCACAGTTTGGGCTGCAGGCTGCTCCAGGGAACCATCCCATGGACCTTCCCACTGGAAAAACATGGGGTTGGACTGAACTGAAATTGCTCTAACAAAGATGATCTCTGCAGAGATTTCCATGGCATTTCACCTATATAAAAAAGGACTTGTAACAGAATCAATTATTTCTGAAAAATGCTGATGTTGTTTCCAACGCTCACTGTTGCTTTACAGTTCATTTGGGTGTAAATTTTCCAGTTTAACCAGGTTGTTTGGCATGATTCAAGAGCTCTGCAGGTCTGAAGCACCAGCCTGACTCAATCTGCACAGCTCACTCCTGGACCCTGCCCACACCCACAGCTCAGAGCATCCTCTGCTTTATTCTCCTCTGCTTTGTTTCTCAGACACTGAGGAGGACTCCAACTTCATACAAAGTTTAAGTCATCTAATTTTCTGGATCAAAGTGTCTCCTGTTTTTGTTGTAATGAAGCAATTTGACACTTTTGGTAATACAAACATTCCCAGCTCTAATTAGAGGGGCAGCTGTTCTCAATATCTCCAGAAAACTCTTCCAGATTAGAGCAAGAACACGGCCAAAAATCACAGGACACCAGAGGATGGGAATATTTCCTTCCAGCAAGTCTCTTCTGTCTGCTCCAGTTCCCCCTCCCCCTGCTCCATACTGACAGAGGAGCTACAAAAATTCCTGTTTTCTGTGGTTGCCAAAGGCAGCAGCAAGGCCACTGGGGAGTTCTGGTGCAGGCTGAGGACCAGCACTGAGCTGCCTGGTCCCTTCAGCCTCTGCAGAGGATGAGCAGGGAGCCAGTGCCAGGCCTGGGATCCAGCAGGAAAAGAAGCAGAGGCAGAGCAGGGAAGGTGAGCCTGGCTGCCTTTGTGCCATGAGGTTCTGGAGCTGCCTGGGAGGTGCCAGGACAGGGTTTGGCTGTGGGTCACACTCTGGAGCAGGGGGGGAGCAGGGTCTGAGCTCAGCCCTGGGCAGGAGGGAGCATGAAGGGAGCCAAGACATGGAGCTGGGAACCCAAAATTAGAGACAGACAGCTTTGGCTCTGCTTTTCCACGGGCTGGGCAGGGATCAGCAAGCTGCAATCCTGCCTCAGCTCCCTCATGGAAATCGGGGTGGCAGCAGCAGATTTATGAGAGCTTCTGTGGCAGCTGTGCTCAGGCTGTGTCCATCCTGCAGAGGCTGGGGAGATGAGCAGAGCTCCATCCTGACCCTGCAGTGCAGGAAAGGTGCTGGATCCCAGGGCTGGGTCTGAGCTGCAGGCACCCTGGGCCCTCGCTCGTGCCTGCGGTGCCGAAAAGCAATTTATTCATCTTGTCTCCTGAACAAGTATTAAGATGAATATCAAAAACATAATTGTCTCAACAATCTTTAGGCTTTTACTTACCAGCTGATGATAAGGCTATAGAGGGATATGTTCATTTGTCTGCAGATCTCTGTAATCCTATTAAGTATAGAGTGATAACTGTTAAACTGTACATACACACAGCCGTGCACACATTGGCTTAGAAAGTATTTAACGCACACAAACACAGGCACACTCTCTCTCAGGACAATTCCCTGCTGCACAGCCAGGCCAAGTCCCTCTGCATGGACAACCTGCCTTGATTAGCCATGGATCACTCAGGGACAAAGACCCCTCCCAGCAAAACATCAGGAATGCTGCTGGAGCTCAAGTGGGCAAAAAGAAACATCTCCCCTTGCATTTTATTCTGAATTTCCTTCTGAGAAGAGGGAATTTTCCTGGCTCTGTGTTTCATACCTGGAATCTGTGGGAGCTGCCCTCACCTAATGCTGAAATCTGCCAGTGGTGCCTCCATCAGCACTGCCCATGGGACTGCAGCACCCTGGGACAAATCCACAGGGAACAGGAGGTTTCTCCCCTCTTCTAGGCTGTATCTAAATCAGGAGAGCCCATCTGGGAAAACACCACAGAGATTTTCACCCACCAAAAATAAATGTCCTGGGCTCCAGTAGCAGAGGAAGAGCAAGGCTGATGCTTCAGCCCCAAACCTGGCAGTGGCACAGGTTGGCTTTTGCTCCAAAAGCTGGACTTCAGCAGCTGCTGCCCAGTGCAGAAATGTGGTGCAGGACAGCCTGACAGTCTGTGGTGCAGAGTGTGCCCTGGAGGGGCTGTGACACTGCCCACGGGGACAGGGACATGACCCTGCTGTGACTCAGCCCTGGCACTGTCTCCGGGGCTCAGGCAGTGACCTGGAAATGCCACACCACTGTGGGACAGTGTCCAGAGCTGTCACAGCACTGCCACACCACTGCCACCACTGTGGGACAGTGTCCAGGGCTGTCACAGCAGTGCCACCACTGTGGGACTGTCCCCAGCACTGCCACCACTGCCACCACTGTGGGACTGTCCCCAGGGCTGACACTGCCTCACCTCCCTGCTGAGCTCTCCCAATGCTGGAAACAACCCCCAGCCCAAGGAGTTGTTTCCTCTCAGTGCCTCTCTGTCCTGGGAATTCTCGTGGCACCAGCCCCTGCCCTGCCCTGCCCTTCCAGGGAGGCACAGCCACACTGCTCACAGCCACTCTGTTCACAGCCACACTGCTCACAGCCAGAATGTTCACAGCCACACTGCTCACAGTTAC
>VZTZ01027052.1:225454-249875 GCA_013400955.1 Drymodes brunneopygia
ACACTGTTCACAGCCACACTGCTCACAGCCACTCTGTTCACAGTTACACTGCTCACAGCCACACTGCTCACAGCCACACTGTTCACAGCCACACTGCTCACAGCCACACTGCTCACAGCCACACTGCTCACAGTTACACTGTTCACAGCCACTCTGTTCACAGCCACACTGTTCAGTTACACTGTTCACAGCCACACTGCTCACAGCCACACTGTTCACAGTTACACTGTTCACAGCCACACTGCTCACAGCCACTCTGTTCACAGTTACACTGCTCACAGCCACACTGCTCACAGTTACACTGCTCACAGCCACACTGTTCACAGCCACACTGTTCACAGTTACACTGTTCACAGCCACACTGCTCGTAGCCACACTGCTCACAGCCAGTTCCAGCCCCTGCCCCTCCTCTGTGCTCATTCTGGAGTGCTGTCACACTGTGCAGGCACCCAACACGCCTGCAATACCCACCACAGACCATTTTCTGCACGTTGCCTCCCTAAATCACTCTGAATTCATTCTCAACAGTTTTTCCAGATACCTTCTAGCATTAAAAGCACCATTTTCCAAACAAAGGTATCCCAGCCAAGCAGCTGGGAATAAGGGCTCACATGCTGGGTTTCTCCCTCCAAAGCCTTGGCTGCTGCATGCTGGAGGGGCTGGAGAAGCCCTGGGAGCCCACCCAGCCAGCACACACCCCACTCATGGAGCATCTCCCTTCCTTCCCAGGCTTGAAATCTGACTCCAGCTGGGCACTTTTCATAGACTCACAGAATGGTTTGGGTGGGAAGGAATCTTTGAAGGCCACCCAGCCCAACCCGTTGCAGTGAGCAGGGACATGAGCTAGACCAGACTGCTCAGAGCCCTGTCCAGCCTGACCTTCCATGGGGCACCCACACCTGTCTGGGCAGCCTGTGCCAGTGTTTCACCACCCTTGTGATAACAAATGCCAGTGGCTTCCCATTTTTAACTCCCTTCTGCCCCACATGTGCACAAGTATCTGCTGAGCTATGGCAGCTGGAGCTTGCCAGTGCCTGGGGGCCATCAGGAGCAGATGGAGTGGGACACCCTGAATTTTGGACATCAGTAAACCTGGATGTCCTGTACTTACATCACTGCCCTGGGGTGGGAAGGGTTCCTGGGACATATTTCCTTCTGAATCCAGGCTGAGAGGCACAAAGGCACACAGAAAGGTTATTGTGGTGGATTGTGGCTGGGGGCAGTCAGGAGGCAGCCAGGAGGAGCTGCTGTTGGGAGCTGGCAGAGGAGCAGAGGCTTCTCCCTGGCTCTTGTTAAACACAGAGCTG
Organism: Drymodes brunneopygia; assembly: GCA_013400955.1. NCBI lineage: Eukaryota > Metazoa > Chordata > Aves > Passeriformes > Petroicidae > Drymodes > Drymodes brunneopygia. The sequence continues at coordinate 226,762 of VZTZ01027052.1, forward strand.
AAATGCAAAATGGTGGGAAAATATAAGGAAAATAAGGCAGGAAGTAGCATTAGATATACTGATAATTTGGGCAAATCACTCCTGTGGACCTTCTTTGATTACACTGTCTGTTCAGTCTCCCTCACTAAGTGCTGCTATCACACAAGCATAATAAAACAAGAATATATAAATGGAAGGAATTAAGAGCCATTCTATTGGGACCAATTTAATCTTTGCTTCATTTAAAAGGAGAACATGGCTCCCTTATCTAATGTACATAAAATTGCTCTTTATTCCCCAGGTTTACACAGAGATGACAGATCTATATAAATATGGATCTGCTCCTTTTCCCCACTCTGTTGTGAGAAAAGCCACCTTCCACCACATCTCCTCTGGGCTCTGGACACTTGAAGGAGAGTCCCCCTCCTGCCCTGTTGTGTTTCTGTGGAAGGAGAATGAGGATATGGCAGCATCCTTTGGAAGACACGAGCTCCAGCAGTGGATGTTTGAAGATAAAAAGCAACAAGAAAAAAAAAAAGCTACTGTCCCAGGTAGAGCAAAGATGGAGGCACGTGGTGCTGGTGGGAATGAGCTGAAACCCAGCCAAAACAGCTCCCCTCCCATCCATCTCTGCTGGCTTTGCTTTTGGGGAGCTACAGAGCTAATCCACAGAGGTTTCTGTGCTGTACAAGGCAGGCAGGAAACCATAAAGTCTCCTGTGAACTGTCATGTTCAGGGCACTCAGAGTGAAGAGGAAACAGAGTTTTACTGTGGAATTACCAAAAGCAAAGATGCCCCTGCCAGGACAGGGGTCCTGCTGAGCTGCCATGGAGTGAGAGCAGCCCTGGACTTCCTCCTCCAGGAAAGGCTGAACCGTGGTCTCAAGGGTATTGGAAGAAGATTTAGAGCAACCACCAGAAGCCATTTCTGCCTTCACAGATTCAGGTTTTTAAGTTAAAACTCAGTTATCACCAGAAAACAGACTTCCCCACACCCAAAGATATAAAATGAAGCTGAAACATGGATCTCAGTTGAGCACAGTGTCCCTGCCAAACTCCTCACAGGTCCTGTTACCATCACTGAATAGGACCTGAGTCACTGTGGGTTCACAGCCCTGCCCAGATGAAATCATGTCCTTTCCTACAGGGCACATTCAGAAATGTGGACTATTTCCTCTCTTCCTCACTTCTGAGCTGGGAAAAAAAAGAAGTATTTTTGCTTTCTAACATGCTGAAAGCATCAGAGGACTCCCTGCTCTTTCAAACCAACTATCATAAGTGCAATTTCAAAGTGTTTCTCTCTGCTAATATCCAGTGGCTTTTTAAAAAGCAGCTGACAGCAGTGCTGGAATGGCTAATGCCTAATTAGCTAATGGGTAATGATGCTCCTGTGAATGAGGCTGACATTTCACTCTGTAATTATCATCTAGGCTGGTACCACATCCCACAGTGGGCAGTGGAGGGTGCCTTGGGACAAGCCTGGGGGATGGCAGGAGTGGATTGATGCTCCCAGGCTGGGCCATGGGCCCTGTCCCCTGTGCTGGACACCCCAGCTGCAGCAGCCCAGGCCATGGCTTTGGCCTGGCTGCCCTTCCCCACACACAGCCTCATTTCCCACCCCTCAGTTTACATCTCTGAGCTGCAAAAGAGGAATTTTGCTGGGCGTTCCAGCTGCCAGGCAGCCTGTGAGCAGCTCTGCCCTGGCTCCCAGGTCTGTGTCTCCATCCAGGAGGCACTGGAGGGGTTGGAGAAATCCCCCTCTGCTTTGCTGGGACTCATCAGGAAGCCTTGAGGAGTAACCATTTGGTACAACCTTCTGAGGCTGAAGGCTTAATGCTCTATTGTCCCTAAGAAAGTCAAAGTCCTCTCCTTGAGAAGATCTGGGGCTCAGCACACTGCTAGGAAAGATCTGCTTGTATCATGTTTTAGTCTTTTTTTCTTTCACAGGAGCAGTTCAGTTCTGTTCCTCGGGCCACCAAAGAGTGAACACCAATTTACAGGTTTCAGAGGAGGGCAATCCCAGTGTGTTTAAGTGCAAAATCAACCCCTCTGGAGTCTCTGCTGTGCTTTTCCCCAGCCCCTGCCCTCCCCACCACACTGGGACACCCTCTCCAAAGACAAGCCTGCAGCTTTAGGCTCCATCTCAAAAGCTCCATTGCCAGCTGCAACTCTTAGGGAAAAAAGTTACTAGGGGATCTGTTAAACCAAGAGCCACCACTGGAAACTCTCCCCCAGTTCCCTGGGGTTTTAGGGGTGCCACCAGCTTTGTGCTCCCACAGTTCAGGGAGGCTGCTGGGGAGCTGCTCCAGGTGCTGAGAGAGCTCTCACATGAGCACAGCACTGGAGGATCCCTGGCAGGTTTTCCTCCTATCAATCTCCAAATCTACTGTTTCATGCACTGCCTTCATGACTTTTCAGACATGCTAAGTGCTCCCAGTTAGAGGAAGGTGCTGGAGCTGAGCATTTCCAGGGACAGAAGGGAGGCACACACAAGCTGTGACACTGAAACAGAGATGCTCCTGCACTGGGGAAACCTGACCCAGCCCTTCCTTCAACAAGCCTTGGCAACAGGACCAGACCCACCCCCTGCACACCTCTGCTTTTCCACTTTGATGTTTCTGCAGAAGGTGGGGAGATGTGCAGTGCTGGCAAAGGCTGCTGTGAAAACAGGAGCTCCTGCAATACGGCGCTCAATTGGCAGATTAAAAAATAATAGGAATAAAAATAATAATAAATACGGTTATTAATGAGCAGAAGGAGCCTATGGAGCCCTGGGAGACACATTAACTGTTTGAACAAGCAGATATTTCTGTCCCTCCCTCCCTATGTAACCAACATGTATTTATTTCTTTATTTAGCTCAATGCTTGCCCTTTGAGGAGAAGATGAAAGTGTCAAGATGATCCTCTCCTCATCATGCCCTGCACAAGGGAAAGCTTTGAAGATACAATATGCAGAAACACTGGGCTCTCTGGTGACTTCTCCAGATTTAATTAGCCCAACCTTCTGTATGGATCCTGCCTCCCCCTCCAGACAGCCTTTCCCCCCCCCTCCCCAGCCTCAGACAAGCTTCTGGACTCACTGGCAAAATAGCAGCTGCTCAAGCCCTCCATTTAATTTGGAGCTTGGCTCTCCAAGATGAGCTAAAAAAAAATGCCACCCCAAAGATGGAGCTCCTTTTAGCATTATACACGAGCTGCAACTGCCAAGGAAAGTTTATCTTGGAGCCAATGTGAGCTCTGTTGCTCCAAGTTAAATATTTCCATTTTAAAAGTAGAATGAACTATACTGTGGGACTTCCAATTGCTTCCTGAAATATTAAGAAGGAATATCTTTAAACATTAATATTTTGTTACAGTGCTGAAGTCTTTCTAAGGGAGGGTTATTTTTTAGAGCTGTGTATTTTTCTCGGCATAATTGGAGCCTCTGATCTGTGCCTGTGCTCTGTGCTCCCAAAAGTCTCTGTACACCAGCAACCTTCCTTCCAAAGCAATCAATAAAAACCCTTCTTTCCTCTCTTCCCTGCTGGGAGGAGGCACATGCCAAGGACACCTGTATTTGAGCCCTTGAGGTCAGTGCCCCATCGTGTGCTGAGCCTCAGTGACCCCACAGGGCTGCCCAGAGCCTCGTCCTGCTGCAGTCACATCCCCTGGCACACCCTGGGTGTGCTCCCATTGCATCCCACAGGGACCAGCAATGGAGCCTCCAGCCAGCCAGGCCTTCCCTGAGCCCCAGCCTGTGGCCCATCCATCCTCTCTGACAGCAGGGAAGCAGCTCTGGAAAGGGCAGATCAGGAGAGCAGGTTTAATGCTGCTTTCATGGTAGAGAAGGGGGAAAAAAAAAAAGATTTTAAAAAAAGAAGAAGAAAAAGAGAGAGAAAAATGATGTTGCTTCCAGGCCATTTACATGTTCATTTCTCAAGAGAATGTGACACTTTATCCTTTTTCTCAGATTAACTCCTGTGTCAGAGGCGGAATGAAAGGACTCGATGGACGGGAAGTGAAACATCGCGGAATGAAGGACTGGGAGCACAGAGCTCGTGTTTGTGATCTGTGGGAGCCAGGGGAGGGACAGCACTGCAGCCCTGCACTGTCAACCACTGTTCAGCAGCTTGGCATGTTGGCTTCATCTTACAAGGTCTCCCAGAGGTCCTTTCTTCCACATTCTTTTCTCACTCCCCTCCAGGGCAAACCAAGCGCTTTCCTGAGCAGGCGGCCGGAGCTGCTAAACCATTCACATCCTCAGTGGGAGATCCCCAGGCAGGAAGGGCTGGTCCTCAGCTCAGGGGGGACATCAGAGCCAGCAGAACAGCCCCAGCACTCACACTGCAGGCATGGGCTGCTGCTTGCCCAGCACGGGTTGGCACCAGAGGCACGGGGAGCAGCAACACAAAATGCAGCAGAAAGGACCTCAAAAAGGATTCCAGCAGAGAGGGGTTTGTGTGATGCACCAGGCAGGGTGACAGCCTGTGACACCTGGCCAGCATCACAGCTGAGCTGAAGCTCTGGTGTCCCACTAACGTCACCCACAGCTCCCATCCAAGCTCTAGGACCCATCCAGTAACAGCCTGAGAGAGTGGGGCTTGTTCAGCCTGGACAAGAGTTTAGGGAGATCCTATGGCACCTTCTGGTACCTAAAGGGGCTCCATGAGAGCTGGAGAGGGACTTTGGACAAGGGCCTGGAGTGACAGGACACAGGGAATGGCTTCCCAATGCCAGAGGGCAGGGATGGATGGGAGATTGGGAGGGAATTGTTCCCTGGGAGGGTGGGCAGGCCCTGGCACAGGGTGCCCAGAGAAGCTGTGGCTGTGCCATCCCTAGGAGTGTCCAGGGCCAGGCTGGATGGGGCTTGGAGCAGCCTGGGACAGTGGGAGGTATCCCTGCCATGGCAGGGGTGGAATGAGTTGAGCCTTAAGGTCCCTTCCAGCCCGGGCCAAGCTGTGATGATCCCATGGATTTTGCTGTCCCTGGCTGGCTCTGTGCCCTTAGGGTGCCTTTCTGAAGCACCCCCTGGCCATCACCCCTGACCTGCTGGGACCCTCTGCTCCCAAATCTGCTTTCTGCAAAATGAGCCAAGTCCTGCTCCTTCAGTATCACAGCAGCTTCATCCCAGCCTGGGCCGTGGAGGCAAGCCCTTACCCAGAGAGTTCCTGCTGCAGTGAGTGTATATTGCTGTTAGTCAGGTGACTTTAAAAAATCAGAGCGATTTTTTGGGCATTGGAGGAGGCTGGGGAAGAAAGAGCAGGATGAGAGATGATTTCTGTGTGAGACCTGACTCCTGGCTGGCTGAAGCACTGACCTCCATCTGTACCATGGGGAAGTGCAGATGGCTTCTCTGGATCACATATGGTTTGGGTTTGGGGTTTTTTGGAGGGTTTGTGTTTTGTTATTTTTTATTATTTTGCAGGCTTGCGCCCTCAGAAAGCACAACTCAACACCCTGCCTTCACATTTCCCTTCTGCAGCAGCAGAGAGAGGGTGTTAAAGCCTCCAGCTTCACTTAAAGTAAACTTCCTAAACTGTAATACCCACTTCATTGCCACTCCTGGTCAGGATGGCTTTGGAAAACCAGAAGCTCTGAGGCAGCAGAAGGCACTCTGTCCCCCAGGTATGCCCACTCCTCATGCAGTGCAGCACTCTGGCTGGGTTTAGCACACCCTGTGTCAGTGTTTCAGGGACCTCCTGCACATCCAGCCCCAAACCCTGGGGGCTGGACACCCCTCACTGCAGCCTGCTGAGGACAAACCTGAGCAGGAGGTGACAACGTGGAGCTGCTGTGGGCAGGACACCTTGAGGCACAGCTGGGAATCATTTGTGTGCCTAGGACTGCAATTAAACCTCAAAGGCCAGAAGTATTTAAGAGTTTTGGTTCAGGGCTTTGTGGTCTCTGGGTGTGCAGCTGGAGGGACCTTTGGCCTTGATGGTGCACTCAAGGGGGGAAAGGGATGTCAGTGTTCCTTCAGAGAGACCCAGAACATGCACATCCCTGCAGTGCTGCATTGTTGGACATGAAAGAAACACGCAGATTTCTTAGCAGTGGTTTAGGACTACCCAGGCAGGAGCAGAAAAAGGGCCTGCCTTTCTTTATTTTTTCATTTTTATATTTTTCTTAAGACAATCATGGATTGGTCAATGAGGTTACCACCTCTACAATTTTACAGGATAGTGACATAGTTTATCATCTTTCTCCACCTTAGGAGAAAGGAATGAAAACAATTCAGAAGTTTAAAATAATTTAGGTTGGTTACAGAAACAAGGACTATGTTTATAGAAAATGCACAAGAAATTTTATTACAGAAGTAAAAACATAGAACATTGCAAAAACCAGGGTGACACTGTGTCAGTGGGGGTTTATCTCACTTTGGGTGTCCATAGCATATTTAGCTCTATCAGATTTCACCAGTGATCACCCCTGTGCACCTGGGGGAGTGTGGGTGTTCCCAGGACAGGATTCCCCTCTCCTAACATGGACATGTGGCATTGCCTGTTCCTCCCCAGCACCACTGAGGCTGCAGGACAGCCCTGCCTGGGGATCCCATTCCACAGGGTCTCTTTGTCAGCCTCAGCCCCAGCCTTTGCTCCACCAGCACAAAAGGAAAGCAGAACATTATCAATTGTAGCATACAAGCTGAAGAAATTTGAGGAGAATTTCAATTTCCCCCCCCATTTTTCCATTTTCTTTTTTAAGAAGAAAATGTACTTGCCACAACAATAGGATTATTCTAGTTTGACATTGCAACTCTTTTTATTTCTTGGGTTTTCCTTTTTTTGGGTTTTTTTTTTTTCCTGCAAAAGCTTGAAAGAAAGAAGCCAGAGGAAAAGAAAAGCTCTTCTTCCCATCTTCCAGCAAAATTCCAATGGAGGACCCTTGCCTTTCCCCCTAGCTGCAGTATGTAGGTCAAGTCCTGTCTGTGCTCTGAGGGACAGGATTTACTGAGTGGGAAGTTGTGCAGTGACAGCAGACAAGGCTCCCAGAGCCCCTGGATGGGCCCTGGATCAGGAGAGGACAGGGGACAGGCTCTGTCCCTGCCCTGACACTGATGGTGCCCCCACACTCAGGGCTTCAATCACACTGGGCTGGAAAACAGCCCCAACCCTGCCCCACAGGCTTTTCAGGCTCTGCTGCCTGAAAGGAGCCATGAAATCTTTTCTCCAGATCGATTTCAACTCCTGATCAAAGCCAGCTGTAAGGATAAACTCAGAGTTTAAGCCAGACCTTGAGTCCACCAAAGGCTGGACAGTGCTGAGAGAGTGGAGAGTGCCAGAGGAGCTGGGGAGCAGCTGGCTGGGGTTTGTGTCTGCCCCAAGCCCCACCTCACCCTCATGGGGCAAAGGGCTTTCTGCACCTTCACCTGCTAAAAATACCCTGGGCTGGAAGTTAAAAGATATTAAATATTTAGCAGTTGCATGAAGGCACCTTGGGATGAAAGTGTATGGATGCAAAGCTGTCATCCTTTCATCATCATGTTTTTTATGTAGCAGACATGTGTCTTGTTGGCAAGGCAACTTTTGTGTTTTAAATCAGCCTCATAAATCTCATTTAGATGCCTTTTCTAAATCATCCATGCCAAAAAAAAACCAGGAACAGGCACCCACTGGACATCACCCTGGGTCCCTGAGGGTTCTTCTCACCAAAACTCATTAGACACTTCCCACTGGGATGGCTCTTGATGCCTCCTGAGATCCCTGCAGCAGGAGCAGCACACACCTGGCTTTGCTGGAAAGGCTCCTGCAGAACTGGAACACGCATTGGGTTACACCCAGAGCTCCTTTCCCCACTATAAACACAATAAAACAGACCCATTTTCCAGCTGTGACCTGGCCAATCCCTCTGGGCTCCACTCCAGCTGGGAGCTGGGTGGGCAAACAGGAGCTGTGCCCTGCAGAGCTGCTCAGGTTCAGAGCAGCCCTCACACGTGCAGTGCAACAGCCTGGGCTGCCACCAGAACCTCCTGCTCTGGGCTGGGCACCACAGGGGCAGCTTTAACCCAGATGCTTTGGATACCTTGGGCAGGATGAAGCCAAACACATCACTGCTTTCCTGGAAGCAGAGCAGAGCTGTGGGAAACACACAGTTAGGATATACACATTTTATAAATGCACTGTTTTGTATTTCTAGGGGAATCTTTAATTCCAACTGATTAAATAATGATCCCCTGTTGTGATTTACCCTTTCAAATACCCACTCCAGGAGTAACTCAGTGTGCTGGCAGCTCTCCAGGCTCACTGTCCATCTCACAGGAGCTTGCAGGGCTTTGACACACGCTCACAGGGGCAAGGTCTCCCTCTTCAATAGCACAACCAATTTAGTGTAGTGCTGGCTTTGCTGTCCCATAGGCACTCTCCTTTTTCAAGCATGGCACTTGGTGGCATCTGGCCCACAGCTTCAGGGAGTCCCACCAGCCTCTGGAGCAGGGATACATCTCATTTTCCTGGCAGCAGAGTCCATGGGAGCCACTGTCAGCCTTGCCCAAGTGTGGAAGGGAGGGATGGAGGGGAAGTGGTGGAGGGGAAGGGATGGAGGAGAAGGGATGGAGGGGAAGGGATGGAGGGGAAGGGATGGAGGAGAAGGGATGGAGGGGAAGGGATGGAGGCCACACTGCACCCCCAGGCAGCCCAGCCCTGCAGCCATCCATGTGCATGGATTGTTCTCCAGGCAGCTGCCTCCCAAATCAGCACAGCCTGCTGAGCCCCTCCAGGGCTAAGGATGGCATCTCCATGCCATGGACAGGTCTGCAGAGATCTGATTTTTACAGGGAGCACAGGTCACTCTCCTTGGAGCTCTCTGACTACACACTGATGGAAACAATCCAGAAATAAGAATCTGGGGACATGGAGGAGGAGCATTTGTGTGAGTGGACACACTCTGCCCACCCTGGATGTGTTGGCAGAAGGCATTTCCATGGGTGAGAGAGGCAAAGGAAGGAGCCTGCCCCTCCCAGCCCCAGAGCACGGGGTTTGCTCTGGGGGGCAGCCCTGGCACCTCTCTCTCCTGCTACACTCTGGCCACTGGGGCTAAAGGAGGCAAGATTGGGCAGGAAAGGGAGCAAAAAGGGTGCTGTGGTCAGCTGCTGGCCTGCAGCCTCTCCAGAGCCCCAGAGCAGAGGGCAGGGACACAGCAGCAGTGCCAGCTCTGAGTGTCCCCTGCCCATCCCAAGCCCTTGTGCAGAGACATCAGCAGGGCTGAAGGGCCATGGTCCCATTTCCTGGTGAAAGCAGCTCCTCCAGACCACCATTCCAGACCACCAAAGACTTGACTGGTGAGGGGCACTCAGGGACCTGTGCCCAGGCTCTGGTGTGGGTGCCCAGGGCCCTGCCCTCACTCACAGCAGGCACACAGCTCTGATGCCAGTGGGTTTAGCAGGAGTGTGCAGGGCCTGGTGGCCAGCAGAGCTGCTGGAAGGAGCATTTGGAGGAGCATTTATCCCTTTAAAGTGAATCCAGATCCCTCCCAGGCAGCAGTAGGCACACAACACAAACCCCCACAAAAGGCTTTTGGAAGATGTTCTCCCCCTGCTCTCTCTGTTGCAGGATTCAGCAGGACCTGGGAGGTCACAGTCACTTTTGGGGATGCCCTGTGGGAGACAACAGTGGGTTTGCTGTTCCTCTCACCAATTTCATGTACCTCGGAGTGAGGTGAGTTATTTTCTTGCACTGGCACAGGTAGGGTGTGGTTTTTGGGAGGAGAGGAGCCTGTTCACACACCAAACTCCTGCCCTGTCTGCAGCAGCAACACCCCATGGCATCCAGAACCTCACAGAGTGACACAGTAATGCTCAAATCGAGGTGTGCCTGCAGAGGCAGCCCCCAGAATCCAGAGGGGTGTCCTGCTGAACCCCTTCACCTGGCAGCCCCCAAACTCCCATTTCCCTGAGTTTCAGCCCAAGAGCATCCCTTGCTGCTTTATCTGTTCAGGGCATAACCCCTCCTGGCAGCACTGATCAGTGGATAGACAGGTCTCCCTCAGTTCCTCTGCCCAATTAGTGCCACTCTGGCAGCTGCAGGCAGGAGCAGCAGCCCCCTGGCCACAGAAGGCAGCTCAGCATTGCCTGTGGCTACAGAATGCATCACACCCTGCCTGCCTCTCACTGTCTGGGCTGAGCTGAGCCCCATGAATATTTCAGCAGGCTCTGCTTGTCCAGGATACTATTAATTTTGGAGTCCCTATAATCCAATTCCTTTTCCTCCAAGTGGGTGGTGATTATTAATTTCACAAGCTGTGCTTCCACCAGCTCCTTCCCAGTCCCTTGTGGCTAAGGAATATTAATCCACATTCATGCTGTCATTCAGCTGCCCAGGAGACTCTGGTGTGAATTGTACTATTATTAATTCCACTGCTCCACACGTGGTTATAGCAACTTAAAGGCACACAGGCGGGTTGCAAAGGTCATTTGCAGAATAGCACCTCAATCCTGATGTTCAGAAAAATAAAACAGGGCCTGGGCACAGCTTTTTGAGGCTGTTTCTGCAGGTCCTGGAGCTGCTGATGCTGGTCCTGCCTTGCCAGGGCACAGGTGACAGACAATCCCAGAAAGAAAGCAGCTGCTCCATTTCTTTGCAGAGCAAAAGAGCCTTTCCCAGGCAGCCAGGTTTAGCCAGGCAGGCGAGACACATTTCAATCAAATATCTCATGGAGGGGTTTGACAGCACATCAAGGTTCCCTGGAATGTGGGGAGCTAAATGGCAGACAGATAAACAGAAAAAAAGGAAGGCCAAGAAATGCAGCATTAAATGATAAACAGCCCCCAAGGGTCAGGGCATCCGGGGAGTGACAGAGGGAGGAAGGGGCAGGGGATGAGGCAGTGAAAGGAACCTCCAGGGATCTCAGGCTCCACAGGTGGGATGTGCACACTGGTGCTGGAAGGCAGAGCTCAGCCAGAGCAGCACCAGCAGGGCTGTGCTGGGGGCTCCTGCAGGGCACAGCATCTCCACAGCTGGGAACCCTCCTGGATCACCCTGCTCCTCTCTCCCAGCTGTTGGGTTCCACTGTGTGTGTTATAGAACAGCAGCCCTGCAAGGCCCAGAGCTGAGCCTCTTCCCNTCACAGTCTCATCAGAGAAGTCCTTGTCCCTGCATTGATTACTGCACCCAGCCAATGCTGCACATGTGCTTCTGCCCCAGGATAAACACCAGTGCAAGTGAGAGCCAGCCCCACACCTGAGCATGGGGGCTGTGGCACAACCACGGGCAAAGAGCCCCCTCTTCGAGGCAGTGAAACAGCTGAAAGCAGAGCGTGTTTCAGTTTTGTTACTGTGCATTTTTGGCAGCTGAGATGGGCTGGAGGCTTCACAGATGTGACTGCTTCTGCAGTTTTTCCTGCTAGAAGAATGCAGCCTTCCCAAATTGTCAGCACTTCAGCCCCAGCAAATGCACCAACACAATTGCAAAAGCAGAGGAGGCAAAGATTGCTCCCTCCCAGCCCTCATCCAGAAAGGACAAGAAGTCAAATCCCAGAGCTGCTGAGTCCCACTTTGGGTGGCAAACCCTTGGTTTTCCAGATGTTGCACAGCCTGGGCTGCCAGATGTCCTGAAGTGCCAACTCCAGAGTCCTGCATGCACAGGGTGGCTTGGCATGGGGCAGGGACCCAGCTGGGATGCATCAGCCTTGCAGTGGGGATGCAGGCAGCCCTCCCTGCACGAGGGAAGGGTTTCAGCCCCTCATTTACCCTCCCAAAGAAGCATAGAGAGGTTTGGGATGGAAGGGAACTTTAAAGTTCATCCAGTCCAACCTTCCCCTGCAATGAGCAGGGACTTAACTTGACCACATTGTTGTTCAGAGCCCCATCCAGCCTGACCCTGAATGTGTCCAGGAATGGGGAATCCAACACCTCTCTGAGGAACCTGTTCCATAAATAATAAACAAACAAGTACTCTGTTGCCAGTAACCTCCTGTTCACTGAAAGCCATTCCCCTGTTCATTTTTCCCACAAACACAGTAAACTCACAGCTTCTCACCTCAGCCTTTTCCTGCATCTCTGCCTGCAGAGCCCAGAGAATCAACAATTAGCTGCTCCTGGTCTGAAGCCTCTCCTTGATTTCTGTTCAAGGCCCCATCAGCTGAGCACAGCAGGGTCCCCTGAGCTGCCACAGTGGGGCTGGGATCAAAGAGCCCCTGTCCAGCAGAAAAGCTCTGCAGGGTGGCTGGATGTGGCACAGGGGTTTAGCACCCACTCTCTGTAGGTGTCACCTGCAGGGTGAGCTTTGGCTCTGCAGCCACCAGAGAGCTCCTGGGTAGCCTGGGTCCTGCTTGCACTCCTAGGGATTTCCAAAGCATCCTAGAATCCCAGGAGCAGGGAATCCCAGGATGGGTTGGGCTGGGAGGGACCCTAAAGCCCATCCAGTGCCACCCCTGCCATGGCAGGGACACCTCCCACTGTCCCAGGCTGCTCCAAGCCCCAATGTCCAGCCTGGACATCCTTGGGCACTGCCAGGGATCCAGGGGCAGCCACAGCTTCTCAGGGCACCCTGTGCCAGGGCCTGCCCACCCTCCCAGGGAACAATTCCTGCCCAATCTCCCATCCATCCCTGCCCTCTGGCAGTGGGAAGCCATTCCCTGTGTCCTGTCCCTCCATCCCTTGTCCCCAGTCCCTCTCCAGCTCTCCTGGATCCCTTTTGGGCACTGTCAGGGTTTCTAAGGTTTCATCAGAGCCTTTTCTTCTCTGGGTTGGACACCCCCAGCTCTCCCAGCCCATCCCCATGGCAGAGCTGCTCCATCCCTCTGATCACCCCCATGGCCTCCTCTGGACTCTCCTGAACAGGTCCATGTCCCTCCTGTGCTGGGGACCCAAAGCTGGATGCAGGGGGGACCCAGGTGGGGTCTCATGAGAACAGAGTACAAACACTGTGCCAAGCAAAGACCTCATTAACCTTGCAAAGATTCCAGTGAGATTTCTGTAGGGGCTCCCAGGAGCAGTGCTGCACTGGAGCCACTACAGAGTCTCCAGCCCTTTTCCAGGGCTCTGGAGAAAAGCTGAGTCCTGTTCTGTCACTGCACAGGAACATCTGAACTCTGCACTGCTCTCCCATGACCTGAGCTGTGACAGACACTTTCCCCCATGCCATTCTTTTGACAAATGGACCTAATCTGGATGGCTCCACTGCTGATATTGGTGCTTTGCATACAATGTCTTGCTCTGAATGAGTCTGATTACAATTCACACATGGTGGGTGGAGAAAGTTGTCACCCTGATTTTTCTAGAGTGCTGTGTTTATAGTTGGTAGCAAAGGTTCTCACAGATTCTGTGTAAACAATCCATGTTTCTATAACCGGCCAAGGATTGTTTTGTACTTTGGATGTTGTTTTTCATTCTTCTTTCTGGGGTGGAGAATGTGATGGGCTGTGTTTCTCACCTATGGAATTTCAGAGGTGGCAACCTCCTTGTCCAATCCATAACTGTCTGTAAAAAGGTATAAATATAAAAATAAAGAGAGGCTGAGTCTCTTTTTACTCTCTGCCCAACCTTGGTAGCTGAGCTCTTGAATTCCCTGATTGTTTCGTGTCCAACAGAGCGACAAAAGGCAAACTGTTGATGTCTGTGTGTGTGTGTTGCTGCAGAGCAAAGGCAGGCCCTGAGCAGCCTGGGTGGCCTTGGAGCAGCCTGGGACAGTGGGAGGTGTCTCTGTCCATGGCAGGGATGGGACAAGGTGAGCCTTGAGGTCCCTCCCAATCCAAACCACCCTGGGATTCTGTGACTCTTCCAGTTCAGCCCTACCAGTGATGCCTCATGAGTGATACCTGAGGGAGAGGGATGGGTTTGAGAAGTGATTTAGAGACTAAAATTATTTTTTTTAAGTGATACAGGCTTTGGGGATTAGAATCACATTGAACATCATTTACATTTAGGCCCTTGTATTAATAAGTCATGTTGCACTGTCGGACACGAAAGAAACACGCAGACTTTTCAGTAGCAGTTCAGGACTACTCAGGCAGGACCAGAAAAAAGGCTTGTCTTTTTTTATTTTCTCATATTTCTATTTTTTTAAGACAATTGTGAATTGGTCAATGAGGTTACTACCTCTATAATTTTACAGGATAGTGACATAGTCAATTATCTTTCTCCACCTAGGAGAAAGGAATGAAAAACAATCTTGAAGTTTAAAACAATTTAGGTTGGTTATAAAAATAAGGACTATGTTTATAGAAAATGTATGAGAACTTCTACTATAGAAGTAAAAACACAGAACACTGCAAAAATCAGGGCGACAAAGTCATATCTCAATAACATTTGAGGCTGATTCTGAGACTCTTTTTGGGATGGAGTGAGTCAGTGGAGACACCACAGTGTCCAGAAATCCTTCTGAGGAACGAGGGGTAACAAAGCCTTTGGTCCCTAACCTTGGGACTTCTCTTGGAAGATCTTTAGGAAGCCCAAGGGTCTCTTAAGCTGTGTGTGGGACTTTGTGAGGGTTCTGTTTTAACATGGGCTGCACAGACAGGCACAGAGGCTTTTGCTTTTGCCCTCAGCCCTGCATGTGCTCTGTGGCCTGAGGCTGCACTCAGCACCAGGCACAGCTCCAGTGCCCTGTTCTACTGGGACCTCACTGGTTTCAGGAACCTTGAAGGGTGGGGTGCCAGTCCTACAAGGAACCTCTCCTTTTGGTCCAGGAATGTGCTGAAACTCCCTCTGAAATGACTTTGCCATTCATTAGGAGAGGGAGAGATTTGAACACATCCCTAAGTGTTGGCTTTAGAGATATTTCAGCAGCTGATCATTACTTCTACGTGTAGAAGGCAATGAAAAGGAGAAATTCAGCCAAGAGTGATGATCTCACTTGCTTTTATTAAGACAGCCATTAATTCTGGCATGATGTGGGTTGATAAAACCTGCTCTCACATGAGCACTGCTATTGTGTGAAGCAGTCCCAGGGAGCTGCTGGTCTGGCTGCAGCCTGGAAATGCAGGATGCAGGGGAGATCAGAGCTCCTCAGCTCTCTGGAGGGGGTGCAAGTACCAGACTCCTCCCGTGGGGTCTGCACTCTGAAGAGAGGAAGGGAACAAAGCTTGGAGAGATAAAGAGAGGGTTTTGGCTTATTTTACAGGCAGGAAAGAGGAGGACTGAGGGTTGTGGTGGATGTCTGGGAAAAGCCTGAATCCAGTCCTCTTTCCCCACAAAGTGACAGAAAGTGTCTTTGCAGGCCTGAGCTAATTCAGTTTTCCTTCTAACTTGCTGTGGGGTCATAGCCTGGTGCCTTAAACCTGTCTCAGTGTCCTGTTACAAAACAGAGATTATAATCCTAGGCTAACTCAGCACTGATCCTTGCTAGATTACAAAGCACCTTTTTGTTTTCTCTCTAAAATTGGCAATGACCCCACCACCCCCCACAACTACAAAAAAACCCCAGAGATTATAATCCTAGGCTAATTCAGCATTGATCCTTGCTAGATTACAAAGCACCTTTTTGTTTTCTCTCTAAAATTGGCAATGACCCCCCCTCCCATAACTACCACAGCAGAAACAGAGTGTAGACAGCAGAATACAAGAAACAACACCAGCTGCAGGAGCAGCTCGTTTTCTGCACCAGCACACCCTGGTTTTGGCACCAGAAACAACACTTCCACGGACTTCCAGGTGTTGAGAGGCTGAGCAAACACTGGTTCCCTCTGGCCTGCCTCCCTGCCACTCTGCACGGAGATGCCTTGTGTCTGACCTGATGGAACAAGGGCTGCAGTGCCCTGCAGCTCCTGCTCCCTGCCCACCCAGCTGAACGAGCTGTAGGAGCAGCTGTGTGCTGCCTCCATGCCTTCCCAGTGCCAGAGGAAAACCAGGATGTTTTATTAAGCATATTCCAGCCTGTCTTGTTGGGATATTTCCTGGCAGTTAACATCTTGCTGGATCAAACACCTTCAGCTTTGCCTGGGGCCCTCAGATGATCCAGGCACTGAGCTGCCAGGAAAAATACCCTCTCTGCTGGCCACTACAATTTAATTAGTGCAGCTTTCCTAAGGCTGGGAATCTGGAGACTGGTACTTGAAGAAACACCTTTGCCCCTGCCAAGTCATGCCAAAGAGCTTTACAAAGCACTGAAGGATGATAACAGCAGCACCATGTCCAGGTGAGGCAGCCAAGCAAGGGCCAGGTACTGCTCTCACCCACTCACTCACTCAGCAGGAGATGATGGGATTCCTGAGGAGTAAGATTGTCCTAAAAAATTCATGTTTAGCACTCTAAAATGTACCTTTGGTGCACTGTTCTCCTGGCAGACAGCTTTTGCTGCAGCAGCCTTGCCCTGACCGTGGGCTCAGCCACAAGGAGCCTGTCTGCTGCTGGGGGTGGAGCTGAGCCCAAGGGACCAAGGGGAGTTTGGGACCCAAATTTCCACATCTGTGCCCTCGGGGCCCTTTCACTTCAGTAGGTGAGGGGGTGGGAATATCCCTGAGCACTCAGGTGGGCTCAGCTGTGTCTGTGGTGAACCTGCACTGCCCAGGTGCTTTCAGGGCCCTGGCACACCCAGAGCTGCTGTCACAGGGCTTTTCCCCACCACCCCATTTCACAGGCTGCAGACACACACTTGGACCCTTCCACGTCATGTTTTGTGACCTGAAATGGCCCAGGACACATTTAATATGTTAATCTTGGTGCAATAAACCTTCATCTAGCCACGAGCAGTGGTACCCTACAGTGATGTCATGGAAACATTGATTTTTTTTCCTTATATCCCTTGGGTGAAGTCCTGCTCACATTGTTTCACCTGAAAGGATATATGAGGCAGGGAAAGGCCAAACATCTTATAACACATTCACCAAAAAACCCCACGTTCTGCTGGCCTCCAAAAACATCCTGGCATTTGTGGCAACAAGGGAAGAAGAGTAGGTTTGGGTTAGATATTGGGCAGGAATTGTTCCCTGTGAGGGTGGGCAGGCCCTGGCACAGGGTGCCCAGAGAAGCTGTGGCTGCCCCTGGATCCCTGGCAGTGCCCAAGGTCAGGCTGGACATTGGGGCTTGGAGCAGCCTGGGACAGTGGGAGGTGTCCCTGCCATGGCAGGGGTGGCACTGGATGATCTCTAAGGTCCTTTCCAACCCAGACCATTCTGGGATTCTGCAAAATACAATTCTCCAGAGTGCTTTTTCTGGTGTTAGAATTAAGGTTCCCATAGGAGAAAAAGGCAGCCAAAGATTGCTGAGGGTAAAACTCTTATTAAAATGGAGTTTAGAGAAGGGGGCTGCAGCTTTGCTTGCCCAGGCATGGAGAAGGGCATTGTCTGAAAATCCCAAGCCCCTGCTCTGCCATGCAGCAAACTCCAGCTTCTCCCAGCACCTCTCCCAGATTTGGTGCTTGTGGACAGAGGAGACCATGCAGCCTCCCAGCACACACAGCAGAAATGACAGAACTGTGGGGCTGAAGGCTGTCATTTAATACAGCTGAGCCAATCTGTTCATTATTTAATGATTTCATTGATAAGCACAGCGGAAAGCTGAAAAATGCTCAGCCCTGGCCTGTAAACCACCTTGTGCTCTACTTATTAACTGCAGTGACAGAACACATGGAACTGAATATATTGGAATGTAAATAGGGCATACTTCAGCATACAGGTGATTATTGCATTGACAACCTATTGCTCTTATAGGTGTCTTAGATTAATTTAGCAGCACTCAGGAACAGAGGCAAAACAGGGTGGTGTGAGCAGCTGCTCCTCCTAATGCACATGAATCCCTTTCATGTTCCAGCAGAGAGGGAGGGAACACAGCAGCTGCTTCGTGCCTCTCCATCATTATATCTGCCTTTTGTCTGTGCTCTGACCCAGACCCAGCCACTGCTGTTCCTGACCCATCCCAGGGTCACAGCTCAGCCTGTCCCTCCTTCACTCCCAGGGCTGTCCCACCCCATCCAGCTCAGCAGGCTCAGCTGCAAACGGTGTCAGACCAGCAGGAATGAGGTGGGAACCATAAAATACTTTGCTGACAGCAAATACGCTTTGTATTTGTTTAGAAAATTTAGTGGAGGGTGATTTGTAACTCTTTGCTTTTCTCCTTTGAGAAAACTCTGGTTCTGAGTGTTCCCCCCTGAGCTGGTTCTGGTGGCCCAGTGCTGACAGTCCCACCTGAGTCAGTGCCCAGGGCTCAGGGACAGCCAGCACAGGGCAGAGCAGGGCCTGTCTGCCCTGGGGACATCTCACTGAACCTCTCTGCAGTGAAATACCCTGCGCTGCTGGCACCAGGCAGCCCCCCCAGCTCATCACTCCTCTCTCTAGCCCAGTGTGAGGGATTCTTACTTTTCTACTGCCTGAGCAAACAGCCAGTTTTTATTTTTGGAACAGCCCCATGGGGCTGTAGAGCTGGACATTGTCCAGTGGAGCAGAGAGGGCTGGAGGCACTGAGAGCCCACACAAGCCTGGGGTGATGCAAATAGCAGTGCAACTGCTGCAGCTCCCTCCTACCCAGCCTGGCCTTCCTAAGAGGTGCTAGGACACAGGGGGATTTAAAGGCTTGTAGAACATCCTGCTGTTAAACAGGTGATGCTGCACCAGCAGAATATTTTGGGAGCATTGATGCTGCTCACAGCTGTGCCCAGAAGAGGGTTATTCTGCTCTGGTTAGACCTTTAATGTCTCCTGTAATCTGAGTTGATGCTGTGCTGACACAGGTGCTGACAATGTCTCTTCCCTCTTCCTTCCCCACCCTGATCCTCTCCCTGCTCTCAGCCCTACTGCTGAATAAATTGCAAGACCAGGGTTCTCATCCTGCAGAAATTGGTAGGGAAATGCATTTGTTAGGAAGCAGTGAGATTGTGTTAGACACCCAGATTACAGGCACAATTTGAATGGCAATACATTTTGACAAGATGCTATTATGTATTTATTTGCACATGGTACAGTAAAGATGACAATCAACAGATTGAGTCAGAAGTGGGGAGGTTCAGAAAGGATTTCAATTTAGCAGAAAAGCCAGTGCCTTGTTAACTTCTGACACCTGAAAATAGCTCCCAGATGCTCACAGGCTACCTTGGCTAGCCTGACACACCATCCTCATTTATCTCATCCTAGTACAGTGGTCAGAAGGACCCACTGATTGCCTAATGCTTCAGAGGAGAGAGAGGTAAAGGTTCATAGAGTCAAAGTAACCCTATTTCAACTTCCCTCTGCTTCTCCCTGCCTTGGGAGGGGCAGGTCTCCAAAGCAGAGGTGACCCTGTGACAGTGCAATGGCTGGAGGAACCTGCACATCCTGCCAGCAAATATTCCCACCAGAATTCCAAGGTTACCTGGAAAGCCCTTTTGAGTTTGTGTCAATAGCTGAGAGTGACTTTCAGTTACAAACACGAATTCCTATTAGGCTGAGGTGACAATGCCTGTGGCACCTTTGTGGCCATTTTCATAAGACATTCTCTGACAAACACTCCCTTAGGGAGACGAAGGTGCTCACCACAGGTGTGATCCCTCTGCCTGGGGATGTTCTCTGGCACACAGATGGGCACTGTTGTCTGTGCTGCTGACAGAGGTGTCTAGAGAGTGTCTAGAGAGTGTCTAGAGAGTGTCTAGAGTTCATCATGAGGCACTGCAGGTCAGCAGCCACGAGTCAGAGCCTTGCATGTCTGTCGCCCTGCTTTTTGCAGGGTTCCATGGTTGTAATTTTGTAGTAGAAGTTCCCATGCATTTTCTATAAACATAGTTCTTGTTTTCTTAACTGGCCAAGATTGTTTTGAACTTTTAGATTGTTTTTCATTCCTTTCCCCTAA
The DNA here is from genome assembly GCA_013400955.1 of Drymodes brunneopygia. Classification (NCBI taxonomy): domain Eukaryota; kingdom Metazoa; phylum Chordata; class Aves; order Passeriformes; family Petroicidae; genus Drymodes; species Drymodes brunneopygia. The sequence goes on from VZTZ01027052.1 coordinate 246,409, forward strand.
GGCAGAGAAAGATGATTGACCATGTCTTTATCCTGTGAACTTACAGAGGTGGTAACCTCTTCCACCAATCCACGATTGTCTTAAGAAAGATATATAAATGAGAGAATAAAGAATTTTTGGTGGTCCTGCCTGGTGATTCAGCTGCTGCTCTGAAGCCTGCATGTTTCTTTCGTATCCAGCAGTGCAACACACATCTGTCAGTCACTGCTCACTCTGCTCTTCCCTCTGGGGAAACTGCAGCACTGAGTCTGGGGGTTGTTCTTTCAGCTATGCAGATATGAACTTCTGGTCTTTAGCCACCTCCAAAGCCAAATGGATGGAAATCCCTGTCACTGGGATTCACCAATCCTCTGCACTGGAGTGGCAGTGGTGGCACCTGGCCAGCCCAGCCTCCCTGCACACACTCCCAGTGCTGCAGCAAAGCTGCCTGCCAGACCCACTGTCCACATGATTTTCCAAACTTGGGACTTGCCTTGCATGGATGTGAAGCCCTCACTATTCCCACAGTGTTCCAGGGAGGTGAAGGCAGCACCTGATCTTCAGTCAGGCTCAGTTTCTGTATGTTAAAGGAGAGAACATAACACACCAGCCTACAGTACATTTCATTTTTTATCCTCCTAATGAATAAAGGCTAATTAGAAATTTCTAATTTCCACTGTTTATACAAAGCACTTTTGCTTTATTTCCTTTTGACTCTGTTTCCAGAACCCATAGGAGTTCACATAGCCCCTGGTGCCTCTGTGCAACAGGAAATACAATCAAATAAGGAAATTTGTATAAACCTGGGGTTTGCAAGAGGAAGATGTGCTCCTGTGTGTGAGCTGGCAATGAATAGGCTCTCATAATGTATTCCTCATTGCTTTCCTCTTCCTTTGCAGACAGTCAATACCCTTGAGAAAAGTTAATTAGATCCGCTTCACTCTGTTTGGTCCTGAACGCTGAATGCAGGGGAGAGGGAAATCCCAGCAAAGCAAATTGACTCCATTAGAGTAAGAGACCACTGAACAATTGTTGCCATTGTCTGTGATCAAATAGGATGATCCACTTGAAAAGCAAGCAAGAAAATGTTAAAACAATGACTTAAAAATGTTTGTGCAAAATCGCAGTTCAGAAGCAGAACGCGAGTGGCGGCTTAAGAGGGGCTGCTTTCAAAGGTCCTGGTGAACACAACGTGTTTGCAGAGCTCTGTGGCTCTGTGTGGAGGGGTTTGAAATCACTCAGTGCAGATATTCAGCATCTCTAAGTAACCATTTGCATATCAAGCTAATGAAGGTGATTGTGTGTACAAGGCGTGTGTTCTTCTGGCAGTACCAGCGGAATGGATTGAAAATGTACAATAAAATCACACCACGTGCAGGGTTTTCTTGAAGGCTGCTTGGAAAGCTGAGAGCTTGGGAATGCCTGCCCCTGGTTTGGCTTCCCTTCCAGCAGGCAGTGATTTTGTCAGCCTGCAATCACATTATGCATCTTCTGTATTTAATTATTCACCCTTTAGATAGAGACTGGCCAGCTCGGAGATCAGCTCTGAGCTTTGATCAGGACCTACAGAACAGCTGTTCTGTAAAACTTCCAGGTGCCTTTTTTATTTAACCAGAGAATTTCACCTGAAGTCCCAAATGGGGACCCCACGGGACCTGTGCAAATACCTTATCAAATCCCAGCTGGCTGTTGTTGACCTGGCTACACTTAAGGTGAGCAAACATCGAAATGAGGGGAGCCTGCCTCGAGTCATTGAGGAAATCCCTGGAAAACCCTCAGATCCTGAATTCCAGCAGCCCCACTCAGCTGTCTTTCCTTCCTGGGACAGGCTGTCATGCAGTGCAGCCCCAAAATACACTTTAAAGGGCAGAAGAGTCTTTCTCTATGAGGACAAGCTTCATCTGGGGCTTTGGTGTGATCAGATCAAAGACCATTTTTAAAATGTTTTTTCACACCTCAAAAGCCAAGTGCATCCAGGTACCAGGGAGGTTCTAAAGGAGCTGCCTGCAGGTACCAGCACTCATTAGGAGAGATGAGCTGTGAGCAATTTTAACCAGATCTGACTCAGGGCCAGAAGTCTCAGAGGCACTTAATTCCTACCAGTGTTGTAACTTGGGGCATGACTTGTAGAAAAAATGTCAGCTGAAGCCCAGGGACTGTGGCACTGTCGAGTGCAAGCTTGCTGGGAAAATCCAGGGGAGGAACTCAGCCTCTGGGAGTACAATCCCATTAGAGACAATGAAATAAAACATCATCTGAGGGGTACAAAGTGCTCGCTGCTATTAAGAGGAAGTCATCTCTTATGAGATACTCAGAATATTTTACTGAAGCTCAGCACTGGGAAGCTTTGTTATTTCTAGTCAGCTCCACCGAGGGGTAATGGAAATGGCCTTTGGGATTAATTGGAAATGATGGATATTTCCCTGTTATAAAACACCTGCTGCAGACACAGAGCAAGAAGAATTGTGTGTCCAGCAGCTAAAGCTGAAGGGAGACCTTTCACCAGGAGACTCCACCCCATCTCCTGCCCTGGACCCATCACTTTGGGTAAACACCATAAATTAACTCTTCGGAGGAGATGGGCTGGATGGCTCCAGAGAGAACAAATCACCTGAAAGTACAATTCCTTGGATGCACAAAATACATGTTCTGCTCTCCCTTGGTGTCACTGCTAATCCATCACCTGGCCTCCTCCTGCTGCCTGGGGCCAGCAGTGCTGCAGCACCAGCTCAGGTGCAGCCTTGGCTGTGGCAGCCCCTCCCTCACCTGCAGCTCTCAGCAGCACCACGCTGGCACCACGGCTCACCCAGGCACATTTGGGACTTTTGCCTCTGGTTCTGAGCAAAATTCAGTCACCTGCAATTCATGATTGGTGTGACAAGTGTCCAAGGGAGGTCCTGGATGAGTCCAGTCCCATTGTGTTCCTAACCTATTCCACACCTTTCCCTCTCCTCCAGGAACAAATTCTCAGCACCTGCTTTGCTTCTTCGTTTTTTATAGAATCCCAGAATGGTTNATAGTTACTTCCCATCAAAGCTTTGTAGCAGCAGCCACCACCCCTCTGAAGCAGAATTAGATCCATGTTTGTCTGAGTCCTTATTACCAAAAGTTTCAAAATGCTTCTCGGGGGGCTGGAGCCCCAGCTCGGCAGTGCTCTCCCTCTCCCTGAGAGCAAACCCTGCAGATGCTGCTCCCTGGAAGGCAGCAGGGCTATTAGAAGAGCTGGCTGCTTGCTTTTGCTGTTGTTTTCCAGAGCCAGGCACAAATACTCATTTCAAAAGGAATGCCCGAGGGCAGTCCTTAAGAAAATAAATAACCCACTCCAAAGCTGAAAGGAAAGGCTGGGTCCTCTGGAACAAACTCAGTCCTGGAGAACAGGGTGAAAAAGTAGCATCACCCTCAGGCTCAGCTTTGCTTTTATCAAAGCTTTATGTTGTAGGGGATTATTTTAGTGTTTCTGGGTTTTCTTTCTCTCTCTCTCTCTTTTT
>VZTZ01027052.1:249904-316225 GCA_013400955.1 Drymodes brunneopygia
TACTAGCAAGCTCTCACTTCTTTTCTCATGCCTGCAAATCCTGCCTTGGAGAAGCAGTGTTGTTGGGCAGAGGGCAATAAACAGAGAAACAGTCAGGATTATATTTGCACTCCCCATCTTGGCTTTTTACATTTCTGCTCTCTCATCAGGACACACTCCAGTTGCCAAAGCTCATTTATTTCCTCTGGGAACAGGCTCATCCCCTCTCGGGGGCTTTGCACAGGGCTGGCACCACAAACACCTCTGTGCTGGGGAGGGGTGGGCTGGCACTGTGGGGCACAGCAAACCTTCCCAGAGCCCTGCTCCACGTGTGGAGCTTCATGGACATGGCTCCACCATCCCTGAGGATGCCCCTTCCCCTCCAAGGCTGACAACACCTCAGGTCTGTTTCTGGCATGGGGGACATCATAAATATCACCTTTCAATTTCCATGTGTTCCCCAGCCCCTGGGTCAGCAGGATGCTCTTGTGTTTTGCCCTTTTCACCACTATGAACTTTCATTTCACCTCTACCCCCAAAGTCCTGCAAACATCTGGGGAAAGGGATGTAATAAAAACAGAATATACTGCATAAAACCAGAAAATACTGAAAAGGTCGAATCAGGCCATTACAATAAATTTCCATAACTCAGAGTGTAAATCAGGCATTACAGTGATGATATGTTGCAAGACAGAGATTGGCACTGGACCTAAAAATGGCACAACATTAATGCAGTCTGGGGTCAAAGATCTGCCTGGGAGATGGTGCACATTTTATAGGCAGCCCCTTATCCCTATAATCGTGTGATCTTCTGGGGCTGCCACGTCAGGAATCGCTGGGTGATGGAGCAGCTCTGATTTATCTGCTGTGCTAAAGACCTGAAAGCCAGCAAGTGGGGGGAATTGAAAATAGAGACACCAGCAGCACTGGGCAACCTTGAAGTGATTACCTCAAGCCTCCTATAGCTGGGGAGGGTGACACTTGTGCTGTGCAGTGTGGGGCAGGGGACACCTGATGCACCAACAACACTCACAGCAGCCTTGCAGGGCTGGCAGGAAGGTCCTGCTGTGCAGGGGGCTGGGGGGCTGTGCTGGTGCCTCCTGCCCCCCTCCCTGGGGCACACCATGACCTCATCAATGCTCATTAGGCCTCATTCTTGATGAAGAGCCCTCGGGCTCAGCTCCTCTTGAGCTCATCACAAACACTGCCAGCTGCTGCCTCACGAGCTCCTGCTCTTGAACCAAGTCTTGGAAACTCATTCTTCTTTCCTGAATAACAATAACCCTGGAATAACAGTTTTGTTGTTGACATTTCTAAGGAGCTGACCCACCTGAGCTGCAGCCAGGATGGAGAATGGCAGTGGCTGAAGCCCATCTCTGGTGAGCCCACAAAGAGCAGCCCCCAGTGAGACCCTTGGAGCCCTCCTGGGCTGCAGCACCTGCCACCAGCACCTCCCTCTGCTGGGGCCTGTCCCAGCTCAGCAAAGCTCACCTTTGCTGTCCTTGGAGGAGCTGCTGAGTGACAGGGATGGATCCTGGCTGGTCCCCCACTGCCCCAGGCTCAAGCCTTTGCCCCTTGAGAAGATCCAAAGGCTTTCAGTGTGAGCACTTCCCTGAGTTCCAGGGGAATTCTTTCCCAGGTTTGTACCTTGGACAGACTCTTCAGGTCTGTGTGTCTGTGGGAATGTGCCACAGCAAATGCACATGAATATTGCTCTCCTGATCACTAAATACTGCAGGTTTGTAAGGAAGTTAGGCCTGTGAGTTACTGTTGTGCTACTGTAAATTTTACATTTATCTTTTGTTAACTTCAGCTATTGATTAAGTGCTGTTAGGTTTAAGTGCTGTTAAACCTCACTGTTGGTCGAGTTTGGGGCTCAGTTTGGCAGGGGGGTCCATTCTGACCCTTGTACCTCAACCAGAGGGGGTCTCATATTCCTTTTCACTCTCACCCTACCTATCCTCACCCCTTCACCTCTCTGCCCCCCATCCCCACCTTCTGTAGATAATTTTTGGGCTGATTCTGATTTTAGATTGACTGATTTTAGATTTTAGTTTGCTTTTTCTCTGTGTGTTTATCCACCTTGCCCATGAACTTTGTCATGCTTTCCCTTTTATGTTGAACCTGCTTTTGCTGGTTTTGTTGGTGATGCTTTAAGACACCATAAAACACTCCTTCACAACTGACTTACACCAGGCTTCCTCTTCAGGTACCTTGGGTGACTTTGGACATCTCAGGAGTTGGAGATAAGGATCCTGCCATATGTTTTAGGTATTTAGATAAGGTGTGGTGGTCCTATATTGGCTGGAGTTTCAAACAAAGTAAAGAATGGGTAAGCAGGGTTGGGATAAAAGGTGCTGGGAACAAAGGACAAGGGTAATTTGGTGCTTTCTTGGAGCTGGGAGAGGTAACTTGCCTGGCCTGGCTGGCTCCTTGCCATGTTACAGTCTCTGACCTTCCCCAAGCATTTCTTGACCATTTTCCCCCAGTGAAATACAGACAAAGCAGGGATGAGCTCTGGGAGTGTCTCCATCTCCACGAGCAGCAGCATTTGGCACAATGTGCCACAAAATCTAACCAGAACTCCCTGTTACATGGACAGCTCCAACCTCCAGCAGCCATTCATTCATGTTTTTCCAAAGTGCTGGTCAGCCCTTAACATGTCCTTGTTCACTGATCAAATCCCCTCAGGGCTCTGCAGTGGAAGTTCACTCACATTCTGGGTGGCCCTGACTTATCCCAGCTCCAGCTCTGGTCTCCAAATCCCAATTCCAACCCAGATGATCCTTCTGTCAGGGTGTGCTTCAGGGATATGTTCATTCCTTCCCGTTCCTGGATGATCCTGATACTCCTGGTTTGTTCCTCCTGTTCTCTGCCAGAGTCCCCTGAGGCACAGGAGGACACCAGCTCAAGCTTGTCCTTTACCAAACAGAGCAACTTTTGAGCCTGATTTTTTTTTTTCCATCTGTCCAAGTCCCAGGGGGACAGAGGTTCCCCAGTCCCCATCACAGGGATGTGGGTGGGGACATCTCTCACCTTTGGGCTGGCTCATGGAGAGAATCCACCCTGACCCTTCACCAGTGCTCACACCTGCAGCCCTTGCCAAGGTCCCACTGCCAGGGAGCAGAGAAACCCCCTCTCACCTGGAGATTGTTACCTGGGGCTGTCAGCAGCAAGATTTGCCCCAAAATGAGCTTTTTCCCTTGTGCCAGGCTGCTGATGTCTTTGATAACCCCAAGATAACAGCAGGAAACAGCAAGGACAACAGTTCTGCTCTGCTTACCAAGGGACAGTAAGTGCTGGTGGCAAAAAATCTTCTGTCCTTCTTCTTTCTGGTTAGTAACAGGGGGGTGGGAAAAGGAGAAAAATGAAGGGGCTTATTTTCCACAGCAGCAGCAGCCAACAAGTATTTTAATCCACAAGTCACTCAGCTGCAGAAACCTCCTGTTCTGAAAGGATTTTCCATCTTTTAAAATTTTCTATATCCCAGTAAAGCTCTCTCATTTCACACAGATTAAGAGTTAATTCAGGTCAAATAAGGATTAATTAGTCTGTGTAAACCAGCCCCAGACACTGATGCGTTGGAGATCTTTTTTAAATTAGTTGCTGTTACTGTAAGTCTGTATCTTCTGATGGCAAGACCTCTGGTGTATTATAAATTTGCAATCAGGTACCCCACGGGATGTGAGATGAGGGAAAATGTCAGTCTTAACAGTGTTTAAATCCCTCCTGCCGCTGAACTGCAGCCTCCTTCAAATTAGGTCCTGTTGGCAAAATCAGATAAAGAGATGGAAATAAATGATGTGAACAAAGGTCATCAAAGAGTATCATTTAAATTGTTATTGACTGTGGGCACAAAAAAAAAAAAAGCACAGCATGAAAACATACTTAATAAGAGGAGATAATAGGACCATGGAGACAGGTCCTTTTGATTTGGAGGAGAAACATCAAACAGTTGCTGTGTTTGTGTGTGCTTTTTCATCTGGTTTACAGGTAAGGGGGGCATTAATACAGAATATATTTCACAGGCCAGGCCAAAACCCTTTGATATGCAGGGTTTATCAAACTAACATCAGCGATTATTTGTTCTGGGTCCCTTTCAGGAGAAGGGCCCAAACCTGTTGCTGCTGAAGGGACTTCCAGGATCTCATGGTAATCTAAAAATACTGAACAGAGTTGCCAAAAAAAGCCCGAGTGAGAAAACCTTCCAAACAAAGGCTCCTCCACCATTTTGTAGTGATCTCAAAGTCGTGGAGGGCTAAGAGATAAGGAGGGAAATCAGACCCAGTCAGTGCTCCCAAAGATTTGTCTTGCAGCTTTAGGGAGCAAAGAACCTGCTTGGCCACATCTCTCTGGGAGCTGGCTCCAGAGGGGGGCTGAAAGCGGGTGGAATTTAGAAAATTCAGCCTGAAGCCTCTTGAACTAAAGCATAACCATTTGGAGATTATTGGGGTTTTTAATCTCCTGAATGATTTAGAACTCTCCATTCTGGGGCAGACTGGATGGGACTGGGGATGACACCCACACCCCCAGGGAACACCAGCACCAATCCCTGTGGATCTCATGGCTTCCCTGAGGGCAGGGCCACATCTGACAGCAGAAGGAAGAGCAGTCCCACTGCTTCAGTGACCCCAGTGGCCTAAAACCTCCACAGGACCCAGAGCCCCCAAACAGAGAGCACACACGTGGATCTGACCAGGGCACGAGCTGATCCATGACACAAAACCTGGAAGCTGGACTTGATGATCCTTGTGGGTCCCTTTCAGCTCAGGATATTCTATGATTATGTGAACAGTGCTCTCTTTCTCTCTCCTCCTTCCCCTTGCTATTTATAAAAATATTTTCTACACTCCTGAGCTATTTGGAGAAAAACTATGAAAACATTGCTTGGGGTTCCTCATTGCAGCCTGCCAGTACCTTCATGGGGCTTGCAAAAATGAGACAGGGGGCTTCTTGTGTGGGCAGACAGTGATAGGACAAGGGGGAATGGCTTTAAACTAACAGAGGGCAGGGTTAGATGGGATATTGGGAAGGAATTCTTGGCTGTAAGGGTGGGGAGACTCTGGCACAGGGTGCCCAGAGAAGCTCTGGCTGCCCCTGGATCCCTGGCAGTGCCCAAGGCCAGGCTGGACATTGGGGCTTGGAGCAGCCTGGGACAGTGGGAGGTGTCCCTGCCCATGGCAGAGGGTGGAACAAGATGAGCTTTAAGGTTCCTTCCAACCCAAACCATTCTGTGACTCTAACATCTTGGGAGAGCTTGTGGGACTTTTCCTCCCCTGTACTGGAAATGATGGCCAGCAGCCCAGACAGAGGGGAGAAAAGGGCTGGGGGTACCTTGGTGGTCGTGCTAATGGAGAACAGATGGTGGCTGCACCTTTTCTGGGGTTCTTCATCTTCCCTCTGAGTCACCATGAGAGCTCTGCTCTGCTAACAAGGAGCAAACTGCTCTCCCCCGCATCATCACAGGGGCAGGTCAGGTGTGCAAATTTTCTTTTCAGCACACCAGTGGAGACAGAAGGGCCCAAGGTTTCCCACAGTCACTCTGGAAGGTATCACCAGAAATGGAAAGGCAGCAATTAGAAGGAAAGATCCCTGAGAATAAAGTCCTGCTGGGGAGAATAGCTGACACACTAGTCTGGCTGTTAAGGCACCACTGAAATCACTCAGGGCTGTCCTGCTGGGGGTACAGCCCCTGGAAAAGACAGGAAGAGCCATTCAAGCCAGGAATTTGCAACATTTCTCCAGACCTCTCTCCTCTTCCCCAGAGTGGCTAAGGCATTCATTTCCACAGCTTGTCTGCAAATACTTGCATTTACCTTGGAAACAGGCCCAGTCTAGGAGAGAGACCAAGAGACTTTCGTGCTTTGGAGACTTTCTAATCTGGTCACGACAGGAGTCCAGATGCAAATGCCTTTGTGACAGGGATGCACACTCAGCCCTTGGTGTGACCAGAGGAGCTGGGGCCCATTGCTCCTGCTGAGAGAGGAGTGTGGGAGAAACAGGATCTGAACAGTCCATTTTTAAATGAGACATAAAACACAAAAGTACCACCATGAGACACACTCATGTCCTGTCTCATGGCAGAGTCAGCTCGAGGCAGCTCAGCCCTGTTGACTGCCATCATTGTATTGGCAGTGTGAGTGCAGGAGCTTGATCAGATGCACAGCTCCTGAACTGTTGGGTTACACTGTGTCTGTTATAGAACAGCAGCCCTGCAGGGCCCAGAGCTGAGCCTCTTCCCCAGGCCCAGAGGTGAGCAGGAAGCACATCCAGGTCACCAGGGATGGACATGGGGAAAGAGGATCATGGCTTTGTGNAACCAGGCTTGAGTAAAGGCTGTGACTGAGATGTCACTCGAGCAGCACCTCAGCAACTCACAGAGGCTTTTTGTCCAGAGGTTGTAGAAAGATGCCACTTCCCTTTGTTTTACCTACAAAGACAATGGGCAAAGCATTCAGCTTTTCAAAGGCTAGCCTGGGTGATGGCAAGAGTTTGTGACACAAACAGAAAGATCACATAAAAACCTTTTCATCTTGAAAATAGAGAGTACTGCTGCTCTGGAGAAAGCTGAGTCCAACCTGCCACGCCGTGGCTGTGGATGCCTCTCCCTGAACAGATTGCAGCAAAAGTGAATGCACTGGCTTGGAAAAGCTCTTTCCTGAGTTTTTTTGTGGCCAAATACCAGATTTTGTTTCAGGAGGAGGAGGAGGTTCATATTCTGTCTCTAGCCACTGATAGCACAGGCAAGCTTTTCCTTTCTGCCCTGAGATGCTGTTGCAGACACAGGGGTGGATTAAGCCAGGCATTTAATGTTATATTTTTATATATTNTATACATTTAGGAGTAACCCAGCACTGGCAGGGAGGTCGGTGCATGCTTTGGTCTCATGTTGGGATTTAGGAGCCACTTCTCATGCAGAAAGCCCTACCAGCAAACAGAGCTCCACAGGGAAGAGCACCAAGCACCACAGCCACTGGAATTTAACCCCCTGCAAACCCTTGTTTTGCAAAATGAGGCAATGCTTCCTTTTCCTGTCGTGTTTACAGAGGTTTTAAACTTCCTTGTGGGTCTCCCTCCCAAACATGCCCGTGGCTCCTGGCACAGGGAGCTGCACTTGGGCACTTCCAGGCACAGCAAATGCTGAACAGCCACAAAGACACCACGCCAGAAGCAGGAAAAAGGCTTGGCTGGGAAAGAGAGAGACCTTACAAGGGAGATGTGAAGTTGTTTTCTTGCCCTTCAGGGCCATGTCTACATGAGCCAGTTTAATACCTATTACCACAAGTATTGGCTCAACAAAGCTCAGGTATCTCCATGGAGCCAAATGACATCCCTGAGCTGGCATTTCTTTTCCTAATGCCTGAGCCATGCACTCACCGAGGGGGATACAGCCTTTATCATCATCATCATCATCATCATCATCCCAGCCTCCTGAGGCTTTTAAAGCCCAACTTCCAGCCAAAATAAACTGCCTGTGGTTGCCAGATAGCCAAGGGTCAGGAAATGTTGACTCATGCCTTGCACCAGGGCCATGTGGTGACGCTGTGGGTGGGAAGGGACAGAGGCAGCCAGGTGTGAGCCTGAGCCCTTCCACAGGGAGACAGGGGAGCCCCAGCTGAGCCCCTGGTGGGTGCCCAGCTCCTGGGTGCCACAGCACCTACACTGTGGGGCAGAGGAGTTTTTAAAGCCTGTCTGTTTTAGTTTTACTCCCAGCAGGAACTCCAGGGAAAGGGACCCAGCCAGCTGCACAATGGCTGTGCTGGGTGCCCTTGGATGTGCCCTCATCACACCAGTGCACAGAGCACTCAGATGGCCACACGAGGTGAGGGAGGACAGGCCACACGTCCCCAGCCTTTCCCCAGCCACCCTGCAGATCAAGGTCCTGCTGCAGACAGCTCAGATATTTTTCTCGGCACAGAAGATATCAGAGTAGAGCTCAGCACTCCTGAAACGTGGGGCAAAGAGCTTCAAGTGCTCATCAGGGCTGCTTGAGCAGCCATCAGGAGGCATTTGGCTCAGGGTGTGGACTGAATTTAGTCTGTGTGAGCCATGGCTGCCCCTGTAGCTCACTGCCCATCCCGTGGCAGGTCCTGGAACAGCCCAGTCCTGTCCCCAGAGGAAGAGCTGCTGTGCCAGGAGCTGCCCAGGTGCTGCTCAGAGGTGGAAGGTACAAACTGGCTGCTTGCTGCTGCACAGGAGTCAGTCTCCTGGAGCCCCATAGGTCATCTCCAGACTTCTAAAAATTGTTTTTAATGACTCATATCATGTCCTTCAGATGAGGCATTAAGCCAGGCTTCCTGGAGGGTATCGGAGTGGAATTTTACAGCTGCAGAACAGTTTTTCAAAAGCAAAAAGGATGCAGCAGCACTGGAGCAGAGTCAGAGGCACTGCCTGACTCTCTCCATCAAGCAAGATAAAGCAGGACACTCTGTGCCTGAAGTGCTGCTGACACCACGGGAGGCACAGATCCCCTTGGCCCCTGAGCACAGACAGCTCATGCAATGGTAAATTGTGTCATATTCCTGAGAGGCTTCCTCAGGAGCCACAGTCCCCATCTGATTCCCAGGCTGTTTTATCTTCACTAGCATTGTGCCAGCACGGGGACATTTGAGAAATGCAACAAGTCTCCCTTAGCTGAGCACAGCTGTGTCTGGGCAAAGGCTCTCTGAGTAAACCAGGAATTTCCACTGCAGGAGACACCATTTCATTTCTGAGGAGAGAAGCTGGATCTGCCAGGACTGGGTATTATTGAGCACTAAAAACAGACCCCCCCAAAGCAAAAGGAAGACTGTGGGTGCCATTCATCCAGCAGGCAGCACCAGCACCTGCCCCTCCTCCAGCCCCCGGCAGCACGGAGCCAGAGCAAATAACAGCAATAACACAGGGCTGTAAACTCTGGGAGAAAGCAGACATCTGTTGCCCATCAGATATTACACCTTGGTGACCATGCAGCTCAGTGAGTATGAAAGTGATAACTCACACTCTGACAGCACGGCCGCAGCACATCAATGGGGAGCTTTGTGCTGCAGCCTGCAGAGGGAGAGCCTCAGAGCAGAGGGAAAGTCACCCTGTGAGCTGTGAGGGTGTGCCCCTGGGGAGGAGCAAATGGACCCTCTCAGGTGGCCCTGGTGTCACCTGGGGGCCACCACCCCTGGGGCAGCCCAGCCCCCCATGGGCTGCACGCAGACCCTGGGCCAGGTTCTGTCCCCAGCATCACATCCCTGACACCAGGACAAACATTGTGCTGGTCTGCCCAGCTACCTGCTGACCTCACTTCATGTTCAGCAGCACAGATAAGCCTTTCTTTGCCCTGCTTCCCCAAAGGCTGCAGACAGGCACCTCTGGATCACACCTAGTGATGCTGAAATAGCTGCCCTTGAAGCATTGAACACAAAGCCTCCAACTCATTTGCTGCAGTGGCAGCAGAATTTTTGCAATTTTGCTCACAGAAAAGTGAGCAAAACCAGGCATGGAGAATGCCCAGAGGATGGGAAATTTTTAGGACTGACAATTCCTGGAGATGAAGGACATAAGTCAGTGAAAACTGTGGAAGCTGGAAGTTTTTCTCATTTTTGATGCAAAAATAAAAAAGTTTACACTGGAGCTGGGATGAGGGATCTAAAACCCAGTAATTAATGTCATCAGATTATTCCATTTTTGTGTCTTCTTCTGAAGTAGCTGGAGACTGCAAGTCTTCAAGGGAAAAACCTGGACCAGAAACCCAATCCAGCAACAGCTATGTTTTTGTGCAAAGAAACCTGGTCTGGTTTAAACAGAGGCCCCAAGGCTGAAAGTCTCATCCCACTGTCCATACCCTCTGAAGTAAGACTTGACTGATGCATGAGTATTACAATTTTCACATCTCATTTTTCTTCCTCTCAGGAGGAGACAGATGCAAAGCAGCCCCTGTAATTCCATCCGAGCCCTTGCTCCTTTGCAGGCCCAGCAGCAGGGATTGAAAGCCACACTGTCCTCTGCAAAGGACCTTGGGACAGCCCCTTCTGGCACACAGGGTCACACTCACAGCTGGTTCTGTCCTTGCTGAAAGCAGACCACAAAGACAGGGCTTGCAGAGGAGTTTCCAGACCGTAGGTGCCTTTTCTTGGTGTCAGCTCTGTCAGATCCAGCAGATGCAATGCAGAGATCACAAGGAGATACATGCAGAGATCTGGCTTCTGGTGCCACTAAATCTGAATTACAGGTGTCTGACAGGACCCTTGGATCATGCAGTGTTGGTGCTCAAGGAGCTGTCTCCAAAGGAATGGGATAATGGAGTTTTGTGCACCCTGTCTTGCAGCAGAGCTGCTCAATCTGTAGATTTTCTCTTCCCCACATCCCTGCCCCAAGCTCTGCAAATCTGTACCTGTTTCTCACGGTCATCCCCCAGCCAATTGTCTATAAAGATTCAAATTGTGACCTGCAACTCAAATCTTTTCACAGGCATTAGGGGAGTATTAAATGGGAAATTCTAAAACTAAATTATAGTTTCCCACTGCAAGTGTTTTTTTAAAAAAATAAAAAATGTCTGCTTTCAATTAGAAAGAAAACTAAAAAACCCTGCAGTTGACAATAGTCTCTTTTCTACCCACCACACACAAAGGCTCTGGCCAAATCCTCACTGTGAGTAGAGCAGCAGAACTCCACTGAACTGGTGCATTTACACCCATGGCTGAGGATCTGGCCCTGCCAGTGCCTGGACAAGCTTGGAAAATCTCTGCAGAAGATCCCCCACCTCCCTCCTTCCAGGCACTCGGGTTCCTGTCGAGCACCTCACACCTCTCTGCTGGGAATGTGTGATTTATTTGGCAGCTGGGCTCTCCCTCCCGGGGAGCTTCCTAACAGATCCGTGAAAGCAAAGGTTATGTGCAGGCAGCTCCAAGGATGAAGTCATTGCCTTTGCTCTGAGCCCGGAGATTTTAGCCAAGCCCGATGGTTCCAATCAAGAGGAGCTCGTGAGTTTGCTGTTTGCCCAAAGGGGATGGGATGAGCGTTCCCTGGAGCTCCAGGTGAGGCTGGGGAGGGAGGGAGCAGCCCCTGGCAGGGCACAGCCTGCAGTGACACTTCCTGAGCTGGCTGCAATTGCGTGCCAGGCCTGATTGCCCCGGGACTGGAGGCACCAAAGCCATCTCTGAGCCCTCCTGCGGGCAGGCAGCCCAGCCCCTCCCGGAGCCGTGCCCAGCGCCGCGGCATCGCCCGGGGCTGCCCTGCTCACCTACTCAGCGTGCCATCCTCTGCCTCACCTGCAGCATCACCCGGGGCTGTCCTGCTCACCTGCACCGGGGCTGTGCCCTCCTGTGCCTCACCTGCAGCACCAAGGGCTGCCCTCCTCACCTGCTCAGCGTGCCCATCTCTGCCTCACCTGCAGCATCACCCGGGGCTGCCCTGCTCACCTGCACAGGGGCTGTGCCCTCCTCTGCCTCACCTGCAGCACCCAGGGCTGCCCTGCTCACCTGCACAGGGGCTGTGCCCTCCTCTGCCTCACCTGCAGCATCCAGGGCTGCCCTGCTCACCTGCACAGGGTGCCGTCCTGTGCCTCACCTGCAGCACCAAGGGCTGCCCTGCTCACCTGCTCAGCGTGCCCATCTCTGCCTCACCTGCAGCATCACCCGGGGCTGCCCTGCTCACCTGCACAGGGGCTGTGCCCTCCTCTGCCTCACCTGCAGCACCCAGGGCTGCCCTGCTCACCTGCACAGGGTGCCGTCCTGTGCCTCACCTGCAGCACCAAGGGCTGCCCTGCTCACCTGCACAGGGTGCCCTCCTCTGCCTCACCTGCAGCATCACCCGGGGCTGTCCTGCTCACCTGCACAGGGGCTGTGCCCTCCTCTGCCTCAGCTGCAGCATCACCTGGGTTTGCCCTGCTCACCTGCACAGGGTGCCCTCCTGTGCCTCACCTGCAGCACCCAAACCTGCCTGCTCACGTTTAGAGTGTGCTGCCTTTGCAAAACAAACCAAACCCAAATAATCAGTATCAGTCAGTGTCACTGATTATCCATATTTACAGCTGTTTATAGAGGCTGATCAGAGGTGAGTATTAGATTTGGTGTTAGGAAGGAATTCTTTACTGTGAGGGTGGGCAGGCCCTGGCACAGGGTGCCCAGAGAAGCTGTGGCTGCCCCTGGATCCCTGGCAGTGCCAAGGCCAGGTTGGACATTGGGGCTGGGAGCAGCCTGGGACAGTGGGAGGTGTCCCTGCCTGTGGCACTGCAAAATCCTGGTGGTCTCCTCTATGATTCCATGAGTACAATCACACAAGAGAAGGGTTTTCCTAGAGCAGAAATGCACATACCTGCAATAAATACCCTGGTACACAATAGATGCACATGTGCAGATGCACAGCTGAGAGGGGCAGTGGGCACAAAGCAATGAAATAAGTTGTCTTTTCGACCTCAGCAACCTCCTGCCTGCTAATCTGTCTCCCTCAAGTTGTATTTCCAAGCCCAAATCCTTTGAACAATTTCCAGCAGATCCTATTGGAGATGAGGGGAAAAGAACTAACAGAAAATGTACCTCTGTCTCAGGAAAAGGCACATCCACAGCCAGAACTACATTGGCTAGAGGGTCTCACAGGCAATTTTCAGGCCAGGTCTTTTTTCATCCTAATTGAGCATTTGCTTTTCATTTTGGAAGGTTCTGAGCTAATGCCCTTTGCATTTTTTTGGTATTTGTATATAATTACATGCTGTTAGAGTAATTTAGGCCAGATCCACATCCCAGAAATGAGTGTGAATATCTCCAACAACTTCAATCTGAAAACAGCATTCCAGCCCTCACAGAACTGATTAAATAGTTAAAAAAACCCAATCTTGTAAATATTTTTGTGAATGAAAGTGGTTGGCTGTGACTCACAAGCATTTGGAAAACCACAGGGCATTAAGGAAATGTCTGCAATTCATAAAAGCTTCACACAAGTCAGCCTAAATTAGCATTCACCCCAAATTTCATAGTTTGTTATTCATTGATCCCTAATTTAAAGCAACGTGGGAGTGGGGGTGATGCTGTGGGACTCCAGGGAGCAGGAACAGTCCTGTAAAGCTGAACTGCACAGACAGGTCACAAACTGCCCTCTGACTGCAGCTTCCCAGTCAAAGAGCCTGAAGAATTATTATTGCAACTAAAAACCCTCAGTCAAAAATGTTTCCTGAGCAGTTCCCTGAGACAAAAACTGCACATGAGCTCATTCCAACACAAGACCCAAACCCCTGTGGTCCATAAGTTTCTGCTCTCCCTATAAAGCCCAGTGTCACCCCATGCCAGAGTCACAAGGATGCCCTTCACCTTCCCATTTCTCTGCCAAGGTTTCCAGAGAAGTAGCAAATGCCTCTGATCTTCCTTACTACAGAGGGCAGGAATATTTTTAACATGGTGTGTGCATGCTGTGGAAAGGGGCATAAGCATCTACACGATCCAAGATTGGCTCCCAGCCAGTCAAAAAAAAAAAAATCAGTATTTATGTGAGCCATGATTAAATTTCACCCTGAGACCTGCAGAACAAAGGAGCCTTTCAAAGGAAAGACACCACCAAGACTGTGAAAAATGCCAGGTCAAATTTTTTCCACCAGAGAAATCTAAATTTTGATCATATTCGGTGTGACTGGTCCCTTCAGTGACCCCATGACACAGACCATGGGTTTGTGCTGTTTTCTCCTCCAAGGAGCTCACCACGCCAGCTCAGCCCTGCTGCAGCACTCCTGGGCATGAGGCCTGACCTGAGCTCCAGCTTTTGGCAACAATCCTTGGGAGACACATAAATATCATCCCCTCAGCTCCCTCATTCCTGGGAGCACTTGCTGGGCTCCAAGAGGCATTACAGGGAATGGTTAATTAATAACAAACCTGGAGAGCAGTGTCCAGTTATTTCTGTAAAGCTCACCCCCTCTGACACCTGGCTGTGAGACACAATTGTTGTGCTGTAACACAAACAAGAAATATTTGCAATAATTACCTTGCCTGGAGTGGTTTTTCACCCGTTACGCTCAGGGACAGAGCACAGCCATCAAATCCAATTAATTCCCCAGGGAAACAGATCTGTGTTTGATATCCAAGCTCAGGCTCCCAGGAACAGGCACTGAGCAGGCACTGCTCCCCTGCCAGGGCAGGACACCCCAGAGAATGAAGGGGACCCCTTCTAGGGGGCAGAGTTGTTTGAAACCCTTCATAAAACATCCTCTAGAAGCACAAACTGAGGGGAATTCAGTCTTTCCTGGATGTGCTATGGCAGCAAGAGGCAGGCTTGGGTGAACCTCCCAAAACAGAAACCAGCCCAGGTTAAACCTCAGTTTATTCCTGCTGGTTTGAGAGAGTCCTTGTGCTCTGCAGGGTCCTCACCAGTCAGCTCCAGAAGCTGCTGTGCCTCCCCTTGATGCCTTTTCCTGGTCTCAGGAAATGAAAAGCCCAGACACAGAGGGTTAATTTGGTTAATAAATTTATTTTGGTATTTTAATAGGATCCCATTGGATGCATCACTTCACCCAGGTGACAGTGCCACAATGCCCTCCTGCCCCCCAGCCAAGTACACAATTAAAGACCTTACAAGGGTTAATTTGGTTAATAAATTTATTTTGGTATTTTAATAGGATCCCATTGGATGCATCACTTCACCCAGGTGACAGTGCCACAATGCCCTCCTGCCCCCCAGCCAAGTACACAATTAAAGACCTTACACATCAGCATATCCAACAAGGGGGCCCAATAAGGGCTGGGCTGGGCTAAGCTCTGGTTCACAGAATCTGTCCTGCCAGGGGACCTTGGCTTCTCCAGAGAGCAGAATATTTGTTCTCCTAATTCTGCAGCTCTGGGGTGTTTGGTCTCCAGGACACTGAAGCCAGGCTGAGTTATCAGACCTAGAGGATTACAAGTGTGCATGGTAATACTTGTGGATACAGAGAACTGTGTAACAAGTATATAGAAAAAAAAGCAAAAAAACCCTTTCAGCATCACCCTCCCAAAGCAAGGAGCTCTGAGCTGCCAGTGAAGGGCTCTGCCCCACACCCACCTGTGCTGCAGGAGGCAGTGATGCCAGCACAGCTGGCCCCAGGCACTGCTGGTCCTGCCCCCTGGCAATCACAGCTCTGACACTCAGCAGATAACCAGAGAGGGAAAAGGGGAGTGGGAGACTGGAAGTTTAAGTGGCACCAGGTCAGTGGAGTTTCAGACAAGTTTAGGGATGGGGTGGATTAATCCCTGTCCAGCAGCTGTTCCTGCTGGGCTTCATGGGGAAGCTGGACTTGGCTTGGGTTATACAGGGAGTCAGGCCCTTTATTAAATGAATTAATAGGTATTTAGTCTTAATTTAATCAAAACAAGCTACTTCAAAGAGGAGTAAGGGCATGGTTTCCTCTGCAAATTGAACTAATTGGTTTAAAATATCACACCCTCAGTGAAACAGGTGCAGCTTCATTTAGCAAATGCCATAATGTCCATCAGAAAGGCAGGTTCTTTTTTTAAAGACCACTTAGTGGAGCTCGAGGGGGTAGACAAGATTTTGGAGGCAAAAGCTCTTCTGTTGTGCCCCAAATCTGAAATGAAAGCATTTTCCATATTTTTCACTCCTGGGTCCAGGCTGACAACACAAACAAAGGCTGCACAAAAATTAGGAGGGAAGGTGTGATTAATATTTTATATGCCAAAGTGGATAGGACTTTGTTTGGACTGCAATGGTTTTTTAAACAAATGAAATTATCAACATAATACAAGACTTCCTCGATTTTTAAAATATTCTCCATGAATATTTTAAAATACCTTGAGAACCTTCCTGGCATTTTTAGCAATTTTGCTTCTTCCAGACCAGATGAATCTGTCATTCAGAAGGCCCAATGACTGTGCTTTCCTGTTTTAATGACAGGAATTTTTAACAACGAAGACTCTCAGCTTTGAGCTAAGGAATCACTGAATCCTGAGGAGCCCTTACCCAGCCATTCCAGCCCAGCTTGGATGAGCTCTAAACAAAACAGGAACTGTAAACTCAGCCCTTGATGGGGTCAGGGATGGGGCATCTGCCACCTCTCTGCAAGCCAGAGCCAGGGCCTGGTGAAAACTGCCACCAGGGCTGGTTTGAGTCTGCTGAGGGGAGGTGAAAAGGAGCTTTTGGCTTCAGGAGGAATCCTGTCCCCTCAGCATCACCTCAGCCCACACCAGGGCTGGGTTCCCTGCACAGCACCTCTGGTTTGCATCACCCCAGGATCTGACCTGCATCCCCCCAGGGTTGCAGCTCACCTTGGGAAGCACCTGCCCCACATCAGTCAATGCCTTTTCTGTGTCTGGAACTCCTGCAGTCACCAGAGGAGACAGGATTAGGGCCTGAACCTCACTGGGGCACCTTAATGCAGTTAAAATATCTGTTCTACAAATTCCCCCCAATAAAAAAGCAGACTGCAAAGCAATGATGGGGGCTAAACTCATTACAACCCCTTCAAAATGCAGTGTGAGAGCAATAGGAAAAAAGAGAAACAACAATTCTGTGGGTGCTGATTTCCAGTGACTCACTGCTGATTGCAGTGAAAGGGCACCATGAGAGGAGCACATTGCAGGCAGGACTTCACCAAACCTTCACTCCCAAATCCTTCCTGTCAGGCTGTGCAAGGGAACCCACGACACTGACCCCACGGGACAGCATGGGATCTGCTGTGGGGCAGGAAGGTGGATGAGCAGGAATTTGAAAAGGCAGAATGAGATCTGAGCAGCCAGAAAGGGGGTAAACCAGCAGGATAAACCAGGATAAACCAGGGTAAACCAGTGCCAGGTAAAGTCTAGAGAAGGCACTCAGGGAGGCAGGGATGTGTTGTGAGAGTCTGTCCTGGAGATATAGTAACCATGGAAAACTGGGAGATGCTGGGATTCCATGACAAAAGGATGGATGTGATTGCAAGGATGGCTGAAGGCAGCCTGAGGACAGCTTTTTGCCTGCAGAAATGAGTGAGGGAGCACAAAGGAGCCACGGGAGTGGAGGTCACTCCACACCTCCCAGACAGCATCAACCATCTCAGACCAGGGGGGCAGGTTTGGTCCCTGCTGTGCCAAAAAGCTGTGGATGGGCTGGAGGGGATCCAGGAAAGGGCCACAAAGATGATCCAAGGAAGGGGAAGCTGCCATGTGAGGAAAGGGGGGAGCTGGGCTTGTTCAGCCTGGAGAAAAGAAGGCTGAGAAGAAACCCTATCACCACGTCCCAGCATTTAAAGGGTGGCTACAAAGAAGATGGAGACTCCATTTTTATAAGGAATAACATGGAAAAGATAAGGGTACAATGGGTAAAGGGTGCAAGATACTCCTGAGGAGATTCCAGTTGGACACATGAGGAAAGTTTTTCACCACAAGAACAACCAGACATTGAAAAAATCTCCCCAGGGACATGGTGGATTCACCAGTGCTGGATGCTCCCAGGATTTGGCTGGACAGAGTTCTGGGTCACCTCATCTAGACCATGGTTTTGCCAAGAAAGGTTGGAGCAGATGACCCCTGATGTCCCTTCCAGCCTGGGGCTCTACAGAGTGAAGGCAAATGAGCACTCTAAGGAAAAAACCAAAGACAGAAGGACAAGTAAAAGGTTACAGAACTGCTGAGCAGAAGCAGTTTGCAGGACTGCATTGATTTAAAGCGGGGTTTAAAGTGCCCCCTGGTTTAGCTCACAGTTCCAAGGCTGGATTAAAAGTCCTGCCTTTTGGGAGGAAAGGGGTGACACCAGATTCTCCCATGAATGAGGTGCAGGTGGGGCCTGCCCTGTGGGTCAGAAACACAAGGTTTCTCCACAGCTTTGCCAAAGAGTTGCCAGGTTGGAAACCTTCACACATGAAACGTTTCTCATCATGTCTTCTACTGCCCTCATCCTGATTTTCATCTTCAACTCTTATGTCAACACAAGAGTATTCTGTATTGTCTGGGCTGAGGCTCAGTTGCTTTAAATCAGCTTCCCTCTGGGGAGGTGTGGGATGCTGCCCTGCTGGACAGCCCTTGGCTAGGAAAGGTACAATGCTGGGCATCCAGATCCTGCTGGAAATGCCCTGTGTGTCCCACTCACCCTCTCTCTCAGGCTGCACTTTGTTGCAGGGCTGAGATGTGGAGACAGGGCAGGAACAGGGTCTGTATTTGGAAATCTCTGCAGTGGAGGAGCTGTGTGCACTAACACATTTATTTGTCATTATGGAGTGCAGCAGAGCAGATAAAACCATTAGATATTTAAAAATTAGTTAATGCTAGGATGCAATGATTTGGGCATTCCTAATGCAGCTTTAAATTGGATCAATATTTTCCAGTTCATTTTACTGTGGATTTTTAACCCTGCCCTTGCACTCGTGCACCGTGCTCTGAGCAGCAGACAGAGGGAACATTTCCACCTTTTCAGGAAGTGCCTCAGCTCCTGGAAACTTGCTAGGCACCATCTCTTTCATTCAAGAGAGCTTAATTGTCATCCAGAACATCTGGGATGAACTCTCAGGGGTTTGTGTTGACAGAACATTAACTAACACACGAAAGCTCTGGGATCCCATGACATGATCCATCACTGAGCAAAGACAAGTTGCCTGTATCACACAGGATGAATTCATTGAGGAGCCAAATCATTAGCATAGAAAGGTCATCTACTCCTCTGTCATTATTGTGTGAGGCAGATAGTCTATAATGTGTGCAGCAGCTCCCCATGGAGCAGCAATCAGCCCCTTGCTACACTATTTGATTGTTCTTTTAAAAGCTGGTGAAGAGCTTTCTCACTGAGATCTGCAGCTGTAAATACCTGTAAGGAAATGTATAAATATTGCCTGCTTCTGACTTCTGTATGTAAGCATGGACACCCTGGGATAAAAAAGTTTATGAGTTTTACTGGTCTCCACTAGACAGTCAGAACTAGAGATCCAAAATGAATTCTATATTGCTTGTAGGAAAACAAGATTTCAGTTTTAAATAGCGGAAGTTTGCATCTGAAACAAAAACTCCATCACATTTTTCTCCCTGGTTATACCCAAAGCTGTGCCAGTTAGTTCAGCCATGTGGCTTTAGATGTCCACCAACAAATGTCAACACTGCTGATTCCTCTGGCTGCATCTCCCAGAAGGTCAGGTAAATCTTGCCAAGCCAGTACTAGCTGGACAATTTTCACCTCATCAGCCAACCTGCTGAATCTGCAAATAACATCAAGAAAATGCCCCCAAAGCAACATATTTTGGAGCAGGAAAAAAAAAATCAATCATTTTGTTCTGTCAGTGGTGAGCGTATGGTTTATGTCCTTTCATTACAAACTTGGATGTCATCCCATCTGGCACTTGAAAAGTAAAAATCCATCCCAGCTATGAATATTATTTTATTGTGACTGGGGCTTTGGAGGTTTGCAGGTTCTCCACTCTTTTCCAGTGCTGCTGGAAACATGAGCTGCTCTCTGTCACCTCCTTGGCCTTGGGTGGCACCTGGTTTGTGAGCCAGGACACCTCTGCCTTCTTCAGCACTGAGCCCAGGGCTGCTGCTCTGCAGCTGGGGGCAGAAAATCAGTGGTGAATGGGGCAGGTAAGTCTTTAGAGTGTCCTTGAAAAGCCACCTTGGGGCAGCTCTGCACAGGGACCTGTAGGACCCACTGTCAGGCACAAAAGAAATACTCAGACTTTTCAACAGCAGGTTAGGACTACCCAGGCAGGACCAGAAAAAAGGGCCTGCCTTTCTTTATTCTTTCATTTTTATATCTTTCTTAAAACAATTGTAGATTGCTCAAAGAGGTTACTACCTCTACAATTTCACAGGATAATGACACAGTCAATCATCTTTCTCTGCCTTAGGAGAAAGGAATGAAAAACAATTTAGAAGTTCAAAACAATCTTGGCCAGTTAGGAAAACAAGGACTGTGTTTCTAGAAAATGCATGAGAAATTCTACTACAGAAGTAAAAACACAGAACACTGAAAAAACCAGGGTGACACCTGTGGGCATTGCCACACTGCTGGCAGGAATGACAGCCAGCACACAACAATAAACCTGCACATTTCAGCTGGTCTGAGGGTCAGCATGGAAACTGGCCCCTAACCACCAGTGACACTTCTCTGGGGGGTCAGTGTCTCACAGACCCTGGAGGCTTTGCAGTGCATCCTCTCAGAGGCAGAGCCATCCCGCCTGCCTTTGTGATAACCTTGCAAACAGATCTATAGCACTTCACAGGATTTCATTTCACAGGTTCCCATTCAGAAAAGAGGCACTGAAAATCCATAGCAATTGAAATATAGTGGAATTTGAACCAAGGTCATGCTAGCTTGAGAGATGACCTGCTGTGTTCAGAATTAGCCTTGCCCAATGCAAGTGCTGCTCAGCTCACAAGTGCTGCTCTGACCCCCTGAAATTCAGAGTGACAAAAAGAAAAATGTTTGCAGGAAGGGGTGGACTGGGCAGAAGGAAGCTGTATGATCATTTCACCTATCCTCATGCATAAAACAGGCCAGCAAACATTACTCTGAAATTCCTCTAGTGAGATCCTTCTCTGAGCTCCTTTTACCTCTGTGAAGAGTCAGGAAAAAATCCAGAAAAAAACCCCAACCTTATTGACCTCTATAGGGCCAATTTTCCAAGGTGCCTTGGGGCAGAACAAAAAAAAAAATCTATGTTTTTCTATGTTATAAGCATGAGTGCATCCCTGCCCAGAGAGCAGGGCTGATTGCTTCTCTGAGCTCCATTAATATGCTATTGGCATTTTATGCATGGGAAAGGTGACCTATTGCTTTGCCTGTTAACAGATCTCCCAGCCAGGAATGTCTCTCTGAAGCAGCTTTGCTCTGGTTGGAGTCACATTGCCTGACCTCAGAGTGCTGCTTTTCAAAGGGTTTTGCAATGGCAGAACAGCTGGGTGATGCACTTCCACCAGTCCTGTCCTAATTGACATCGACTGCAAACAGGCTCAGCCTAAGCCAGAGTAAGTCTCCTGTGCTGGGGGAGGCTCTGCACGAGGCTGGGAAACTGGTTCCAGTCTTGCTGTGGCCAAGCTTTTGGGTAAAAGAGAGAGAATTTTGTAAAATGAGCAAGGGCAGCAGGAAGGGATGTGGGAGCAATCAGCTGGTGATGCCCACATCTAAAGGAAATCAGGGTGACTGGGTTTCTCAGAGCTGTCTTCAGAGGACACATCTAATGCTGCTTGAACATTTTCTAAAAGTGCAAGTTCATCACAATGGAAATTGTCTGGAGGAATGCATCCACTCCAACAAGGGCTGATCTTGGGTGAAAACACCCTGAAATACTGAGCTCAGGAGGTGCCAGCAAACCCTTCCAGCTTGACACCCCTGGGCTGGAGCAGTCACATGAGTTTCCAAAGGATTTTTTTGGCTTCACAACCAGAATGTGGTTTTTTTTCTCACTGAAGGCAGCATGTAGCCATCCCCTCCCCTTGAAACAGGAGCTCTGACAGACCTAACCCCTTTGCCAATTTGCTCTGGCAGAAAAAAAAAATGGAGATATTCTACCAGGAGCCTAAGCCTGTGTTAATATTTTGAATTTCCAACACTTGATTTCCTGATTCCTGTGCTGCCTGGCCATGGACATCCCTGCAGCCATCCAGGTGTGCTGCTGGTGCCAGGCTTTGCCAAAGCCCTGCAGGTGCAGCCCCCTGTGGGACACCAGGGAGCTGGGCTGGCTCTGCACCCCACAGCCCCTGTGCTGCTGCTGGTGGCCCTGTGACACTGAGAGCAGCAGCCAAGAGGTGCCAGGATCACCTCAAGCTCTGCAGGTCTCAAGCAGGGCTGGCAAATAGTGACTCCCCTGGTCTGTGACTTGCATTTGTCCAGTGTCTATTATATTAACAAAAGGGGGGGAAGAAGCCTCAGTAATGGATTTTTTTCTGCTTCATTTTACTCCCACCTTCTCTGCCCCCTGTAATCTGATTTTTTACACCTCATTTATGTGTTTTTATTCGGCTCATCTTCGTGTTTTCTTTTTTTTCACACCTTTGGATCAGCTCTCTCCCCATGTCTGGCACCTGTGATTATATCCTTCAGCTTCACAATGCAGACTTGCAGAGCAGCATTTAATAACAGGGAGGATTTGACTGACTGGAGCTTTGATAATGGTGGTGGGAAAAGCACAATCACTGCCTTTTCCACAATATACCTTGTGCAGAAAGCGTTCGACAGTGTCACAATCTGATAAAAAAATTCCCAGATTCCACCCATAATTATACCTTCTCTCCTTTACCTATCCACCTTCTTTTCAAAACTAAGCTATTGTGGGTGACACCAGTCTCCAGGAAGGTGGGGGTGGTGGGACACAAACCTGGAGAGAGACAGAGAGGAGGAAAAGAGTTCAATTCACCAAGATTCTGCTCAGCCTCTCTACCTGCCCACTCTCCCACCGCTCCCTTTTCAGCTGATGCCTTTTTCTCAGCCATGGGCAGGCCAGCACTGTCTTGAATGGGGTGAGGTTTTAGGATGAAAAACATCACCTGATTGGTGCCATTTCTAACAAAAAAGAAGACTGAAGTGTTTTCAGGAATTTAGAAGGTCAGGTGAACTCAGAGATTTCAGTGTTTGATCGCCAGCTCCATTCAGTCCTTGCTGGGAGGAGGAGGAGGAGGGACTGTGGATGTTCAGCTACTGCTAAAAATAAGGTGTGTGTGTGTGCTCTGCTGCCTTAGGCCTTCTCAGGGTGATGGACCCCACAGCAGCTCTGAAAACCTACAAACAACATCAAGAAACTGCCCCAAAGCAACACGAGGGTGGTGGGCCATGGCCCTGAGGCATGCACGGTGCTCCCCAGCTTTGGGTGGAGTCACATGGATCCACCTGCTCCAAATCCATTTACAGACATAGGAGGGACTGTCCAAAGCTCCTCAGAGGATGTCCATGCCCACCTCTGGCAGGCAGAGATTAAAGCACATTCAGTGCCCCCCACACCGCCGAGAGCTCAGGACACAGAACTGCTCCTGGGTGCAAGGAGGGGACAGGGCTGTGGCCACCCCCTCCCTCCCCTCCTTATTTACCCATCCAAACACTGCACAGCCAGAAGCTCAGACTTCCCAGCACTGGTCTTGCGATTTAAGCCAGCTTAAATAAAGCAAAGCCAGGAGTCTGGGGGGCTGCTGTGGCTGAGGAGGGTTTGAAGCTCTCTCAGTGCTGCTGCAGGCAGTGACAGGCACTCGAGTCCCTGCTCTGCCATTCCCCACACTTTGTCTCATTGAATATTTCCAGTAAACCAGGATGCTGCATCCATCAGTGCTGGCAAGGGACCAGCACTGTACAACAGTTTTTAAGAAGCATCCCTGGGAAGAGAATCAAGTGCAGACTGTCCCAGCTGGTGTGGACATGGCACACCTGATGTTAAATGGCTGGGGAGGCAAGAAGCTGAGCAAACATCCAGGAAGGTTGTAAGGATGGGTGTTACTGGCATCAGCCTCTGCCTTAATACAGGAAATGTGGAAAAAAAAGCTGCTGCTGTGATGGGCCCAGGGCTTGGCCTTTGGCAGGAGGGGCTGCCCTGGGGCTGTGATCGATGCAGAGCTCACAGGGCTGACTGTGCTGTCAGCACAGCAGCTGCTGCAGGCAGGGGGGGCAGAGCTGTCCCCAGGGCCCACACAGAGCCAGACACCAAATCCAGAGTCACAGAATCCTGGAATGGTTTGGGTTGGAAGGGACCTTACAGATATCTCATGCTTACCCCCTGCTTTAAAGGTTCAGGGACACCTCCCACTGTCCCAGGCTGCTCCCAGCCCCAATGTCCAGCCTGGCCTTGGGCACTGCCAGGGATCCAGGGGCAGCCACAGCTTCTCTGGGTACCCTGTGCCAGGGCCTGCCCACCCTCACAGGGAAGGATTTCTTCCTAACATCAAATCTAAATCTCTCATCTCTCAGTTTAAAAGTATTCCCTCAGGTCCTATTGCTACCTACCCTTGTAAAGAGTGACTCCCCCTGCTCCCTCATGAGTCCTGTTTAAACACTGAAAGGTGGCTCTGAGCTCTCCCCAGAGCCTCCTCTCCTCCAGGTGAGCGCCTCCAGCTCTCCCAACCTGGCTCCAAAGCAGAGGGGCTGCAGCCCTTGGAGCATCCCCTGGCTCCAAAGCAGAGGGGCTGCAGCCCTTGGAGCATCCCCTGGCTCCAAAGCAGAGGGGCTGCAGCCCTTGGAGCATCCCCTGGCTCCAAAGCAGAGGGGCTGCAGCCCTTGGAGCATCCCCTGGCTCCAAAGCAGAGGGGCTGCAGCCCTTGGAGCATCCCCTGGCTCCAAAGCAGAGGGGCTGCAGCCCTTGGAGCATCCCCTGGCTCCAAAGCAGAGGGGCTGCACCCCTTGGAGCATCCCCTGGCCCCACCAGGTCCCTGTCCTTCATGTGCTGAGGACTCCAGCCCTGGATGCAGCACTGCAGGTGCAGGAATTCACCCAAGCTGCTCCAGGATGGAACCCTTCCCTCCACTCACCTGCAGTCAGGGTCAGGGCCAGAGCAAATACTGAGCTGGGCTGACAAGGGGATGGGATAAAACCCCCTGGGATTTGGCCATGGCAGGTGCAGCCCTGAGGCAATGCCCTGCTGTGAAAGGGGATTTCTGAGGTGAGAGCACAGCACAGCACAGAGCCAGGAGCTCAGCACCCACAGCCTGCAGGGCTGCTGCACCTCAGGGTGCCCTGAGCACCCTTCCCTTGGGGCAGGGCTGATCCCACAGCCCTGCTGCAAACAATGGCAAATGATGGAGCTGCACTATGGGAACCACTGGGTTAGAACAACACCTGTTTTATTTCTGCTGCTGCACCAGGCTGAACTGGGCCGCCTTCTATCCAAGCTCACTTTGAAATAACATGCCCAAAAAATCCCCAACTATCACTGAAAACAGAACCCATCTCATCTGCTTATATAATTGAGATTTTACTTTTGGAAAGTGATCTTGGTTTTTAAAATTAGATTTTAGTATTTGTTATATTATGGGTAAGGCCATGCAAATTCTCTTGAGTACAGAATCTTTTTGCAAAAGAGAAAACTAATTTCATCAATGTTAAAATCTAAAAGTTTCTGCCAACATCCACAGGAACATCACCCCTAGACCCACTGCTCAGTTCAAATGTTTTCTGGGTGCAATGTGTTTAGTTGTTCTTCTTTTATATTTATCTAAATGTAACTGAAAAGCATAGCTGTTCTCACTGCTGTTTCCTTCCATTCCCCAAAACAAAACACCTTATTTGTCATTGAATGAGACATTTTTGGTAGCTCTAAGTTTTTATCATTCACCCAGGGGAAGAAAAAAAGTTCATCCAAAACATCATGTTTTGTTTAGGCAGTAAATCCAAAGGAAATCTTTATTTCACACAGCTTTAACAGGAGCTCTTGTTTTAAATAACAAAGTGAAAAAGGAAATAGCTGCTCTTAAACTGTCAATAGCTGAAGCAGTAGAATATCAGAGTAATGAAACAAACATTCATTGACTTATTTTTTCTCTCTGGGTGGTGACCAGCCCCCCCTCCAGAGTGGGTTCTTTGGTTATAGCCCTAAATTAGCTATAATTTAATTAATAATTTTATATAAGGGATGTCAGGGAGCCAGCCACACACTCCTCGTGCAAAGACAGGAACATGAAACAACCCCATGCCAGTCACCACTTTTGTTATCCCGTTGTGCTGTTCCTTTTGGGGGAATGGTGTTTTTCCACTTTATTACCCAGAGCTGTGTCCTGCTCCATTAAAATCAATGGCAGCAGAGCTGGCACTCGTTTGGTTCTGGCCTTCCAGGCAGCCCCGACACTTCTGGGAATCAGGAGCACAAGAAAAATGCCTTTCAATAAGCAGCTTATCGACCAAGCAGGAGTTAAGTGAGCCTGTGGTGTACTTCTCAAGTTTCTCTCCTCTCACACGATTATTGCACTTCACTCCTGCTTTGCTTTTGTTCTCTGGACAATCGATGCCCTGGAAGGGCTCCCCAGCCCCTGCCCAGCAGGAGGGATGTGCTGGAGGAAAGGGACTGTGGTTTCTCCCCTTGGTCCCACCAGCTCCCTCCTCTCCAAATTCTGGGATCACTGCACCAGTAACCAACCACTGGAGATGTATTTCCAGCTTTCCAGCCAGAGCTGGGCTCATAACCTGATATTCAGGGAGGCACAAGGAAGGAGGAGAGGCTACACAAGCTTCAGCACAAAGGTTTTCCTTGAGAAGCACAGGAGACACTGTCCATGCTTCCTCCCAACCCCTTTAACCAGGTACAACAGAGGCACTGCAAAGAAATCCAGGGAGGAAAAAAGCAAAATGCAAAAGCAAAGCCAGACACAGTTTTGATTTTTTTTTTCAGGGTTGAAATAGAGAATTCCATCAAGAAGCAGTCACAGTAAAGCAAAACTGGGACATGACAGATCTTGTGTTTTCCCTTTGGGGATGAACTGACCCCCCCTGAGCCCTGGCTTTGCTGGGCTGTCCCACATCCATGACAAACAAGGCTGGACCTGCTCAGGTGATGGAGCCAAAAGCAGCTCCAGCATGCAGAGCCCTGACCTCAGTGCCTCTCATCACAGAGCTTCCCACACACATCCCAAAGCAGAGGAAGCAAATCTTAATGCAATTTATGCTCCAGTGTTGCAGGAGAGACCCAGCAGTGAGGCTGAAAGCCTGCAGGACCTGGGAGCTGTTTAACACCTGTTAAACACCTGCTCAGGTACCCGAGGCTGTGCTGCAGCTCCTGACCTCTGCCTGGCCCCAGGCAAGGTACACAGGCACCTCACAGGCTTTATTCCTCTAATGCCATTATCTGCTGCGTTTTACAGCAGTTATGAACAATACCTGACACTCTCAAAGACAGTGAGGATTACAACCTGTACCCTGCAGCTCCTCTGTGTTGTGCAAAGCAGCATTAAAAGCACCATTTAAGCTCCAGCCAGGGAGCATTTCATTGACCAAGACAAGGAGAGGTGAAAGCATGTTGTGGGTTTCTCCTGTGCTCAAAAGCTGCTCCCGTGCCTGTGGTGAGCACAACATCTGCTGTGCAGGGCACCTGCTGCAGGACGTGTGGGGAGATTTTAATTACTCACCATGGCAACCCACATTAATGGCTGCAATCCCCCACAGCAAACTGGGCTGGTCCTTCTTCCACGCCCGCAGAAATTCCTCCAGGAAGGACAGCCAGGCTGCAGATCTGCTCCTGGGCACCCAATGGCACTGTCACCCTGATTTTTGCAGTGTTCTATGTTTTTACTTCTTGTAGTAGAAGTTCTCATGCATTTTCTATAAACACAGTCCTTGTTTTTGTAACCAGCCTAAATTGTTTTGAACTTCTAGATTGTTTTTCATTCCTTTCTCCTAAGGCAGAGAAAGATGATAGACTATGTCACTATCCTATAAAATTATTGAGGTAGTAACCTCATTGACCAATCCACAATTGTCTTAAAAAAAATATGAGAAAATAAAGAAGGGCAGGCCTTTTTCTGGTCCTGCCTGGTAATTCCTGACCTACTGCTGAAAAGTCTATGTATTTCTTTCGTGTCCAACAGTGCAACAGGTGCCAACTGTGGAGGCCTCGTGTAAAACTGGAACACATCCCTGGAAGTGCTCAAGGACAGACTGGATGAGACTTGGAGCAATCAGGCCCAGTGGAAGGTGTCCCTGCCCATGGCAGGGAGGGGTGCAACAAGATGGTTTTTAAAGTCCCTTCCAACCCAAACTGTTCTAAGGCTATGAAAACCAGCCTGTCCCATCTGTGAGAGCACTTTGGTCCAACTCTCCAGGCCAGATACAGGGGGACTCCCCCATGTCCATCCCCAAATCCACAGAGCCTTCCATATTCCTGCACCTCTGGCAGCTGAAACAGGCTCATCCTGCTGTGCAATGAACCAGCTTGTAGCTGTTACAGGTTGATTTATCCTGAGCTCATTGATCTTGCCCCATTGATCCAAAGCTGGGATTAATTTGAAGCTAAACCTCTCCCATCAGTGTCAGGGAGATGGCTCTACAGGAATCAATGCTGCTGAAATATTGTGTCCCTCCTCCCAGCAGACACCCCTGAGCCACACAGCTGCACCTTGGCCTGCAGCAGCTCTGCCCAGGAGCAGCTGGGAGGGTCTGTGTGCTGTGCAAGATGCCAGCTTGCATTCCCTGCATTCCTGCAAGCAAGGGCAGAGCCTGGGAAACCAAGACAAAGTGCAAATTCCCAAAGGAAAACCCAACATGAGTTGCCAAACTGCCCAACTGACCCTGCAGGGGTGGGTGAGGAAAGTTCTGCCAAATTCAGTACGGAGCTGCTAAAAACCAAAGGGCAGAGAGGAGACAGGGATGCACCATGCAAGCACAGCTTTGGTGTTTTCACCTCTCAGTCCATAAAGGTGACCTGGGCCACTGTCAGAACCACCACAGCCATTTCTGGCTCTTGAGTTCCACTTCCAAACACACCACAGTTACCCCAGACCTCACCAGCCTCCTTGGGAACAGGCTGTGGGGCCATGAGCTCTGCAGCCCCTCCTGCCAGGGGCACCCCAGCACCCCAGCACTGTTCCTTGGCCAGGGCCAGCAGCAGCAGCAGCAGCAGCAGCAGCAGCAGCAGCAGCAGCTCACCTTTCCCATGGCTCTGGTACCAACATTCCATCTCTGTGTCCTGAGCCCATCCTGCTTGCTCTGACACAAAATCCCAGAGGGGCTCTGGAGGTGACAGGAGCTGGAGCACAGCCAATGCCAGGTGATCCCAGCCCCTCCTCATCCTTCCTGAGATGAACTTTCTCAGCATTTCTTGTGGAGCAGTGTCTGCATTCATCTCCAGCCACGAACTGTCAATTGCCTCTGGGAGACTCCCGCAAGAAGACAACAACAGCAACATCTCTGGGGTCAAGGCTGCCCGTGGAGCTCAGCATCCCCCACAAACCCCACAATGGTGGGGAGCAGAGACCCCCTCATTTCCTTATTCCCTCCCAGGTGCTGAGCCTTTGGAGCTGCAGCTCCCCCAGCACGTGCCCGAGCTGCTTCCTCTGTGGGTGACATTAATTACATCAGAGGCAGATGTCTGATAAATAAACAACCTTGCAGAAATGATGTGGCACTTCAGCTGCAGCCTCCTCTGCCTCACCTTGCAGGCTCCTGGCAATGTGAGAGGTTCACAGCACTGGGCTTTGGGCAGGGGGAAGGACCCAGGAGGGGAGCAGCTCCTGCACTTTTCCCTCATTTCAAGAGCTTCTCATGCTCACCTCAGACTTGGCTCTCTCTTGTGTTGTTGCTTTTTTTGTTTTTGTTTTTTTCAGGGGGTGTTTTGTTTTGGTTTGGTTTTTTTAAGTAGCAAATCCACTGACTCCAACAAAGCAGAAGAGCCTTTTGGGCAGGTAAGGACCTGGTTCTGCCTGCATTCACAGAAACACTTTGCACAAGTCTCATGCTTTTTGTGTGAAGATTTTAATCAATCTTCCACAGCACCATGCCATGAGATGGGCTAATATATCCATTTTATGATAGGGAGAATAGAAACACAGAGGGTAAGGAAGCTATTTAACAACATGCATTTGAGACATGGTGTTTGTTACAGATCAGCTTGAGGGCAGACAATACTGGGAGAAAGCAAAATTCACCTCCCCCAGATTCCTAAAAAGATGTGGATCTGATTGTGCTCTGGCATTTTTTAATGGGACCTTGGGCTCGTTCTGCAGGACCCTGACCACCTGAAACCTGGATGTTCAAACAAGCCCAAGCCCTCCCAGGGACATCCAGGTGATGATGGCCTCAAGAACCTCCTTCCAAACAAAAAAAAAGCTCTGACTGGCAGCACAGGCAGGAGCTGAGTGCTTTTGGAAAGACTGCCTGGATTTCAGGGATTGTCCAT
Organism: Drymodes brunneopygia; assembly: GCA_013400955.1. NCBI lineage: Eukaryota > Metazoa > Chordata > Aves > Passeriformes > Petroicidae > Drymodes > Drymodes brunneopygia. The sequence continues at coordinate 279,585 of VZTZ01027052.1, forward strand.
AGGGGCAGATGAGGCAGGAATGACCCCAACGTGGTGAGGGTCACCCCTACCCTGGCTTTGCCCAGCAGCCAACTTTGGTGGCTTTCCTTTCCCTACAAAAAGCTCCTTTCTCACTGTCCTGCCCTGGGGATGTGCAGGAGTTGATTCTCACAGGTTTCACTCTCCTGTGGGTGGGATCCAGGAGTGCCTGGCCCTCCCTCACCCATCCTGCACATCCTGAGAGATTTGGGCTGCCTGAAGCCACAGGTGACCAAATTCCACATCAATGCAGTAAAAGCAGTCCTGAATGGCTGCCAGGTCCCACAGAAGGTAGGATTAGGCTCAGTTGGCTCTTTTGCAGGGAGGAGGGAAGAAGAAAAAAAAGAAAGAAAAGAAAGAAAGAAAAAAAAAGAACACTGTTATATTGTTTATAGATTACTCACTCTTTTTTTAATTAAAGTATAAAACAGAGCCCTGAAACCTGAGACTGGCCACTTTAGCAGAGGGCAGACACATGGAACCAAACCTTAAAAACCATGAAAGGCCTGATTTATACCAGAGGGCAATAAAACATCAGTGGAAAAAGAGCAGCAGTGTCAGTGGGAGCAGACTGTCATCTCACCTCTGACCCTGCCTTATACTGGTGTGTTTCTGCTGCTTTTCATCTGGAGTTACTGGTGTAATTGGAACAAATGAGTCCCAAAACTTTGATGGTGGGAAGAGGATAATGCTTGGACACTGCTGAGCAGCAGCCCCAGCAGATAATCTGGTTTTGCAGTGGGCCAGGGACTTTTAGCCCCTTGCACAGGCATTTGAGCCAAACCCCAGCAGGTGATGAGCTTGAGATGGCCTCAGCAGGGCCTGGACACTGGGGGCATCCAAAGGAGGGGGAAAAACCCTCCTGTCACACTGCCGGACATGAAAGAAACAGGCAGACTTTGCAGCAGCAGGTCAGGACCACTCAGGTAGCATTAGAAAAAAGAATCTGCCTTTTTTTATTTTCTTATTTCTATATCTTTCTTAAGACAATCATGGATTGGTCAAAGAGGTTACCACCTCTATAAGTTCACAGGATAAAGACATGGTCAATCATCTTTCTCCGCCTTAGGGGAAAGGAATGGAAAACAATCTAGAAGTTCAAAACAATTTAGGCTGGTTACAAAAACAAGGACTGTGTTTATAGAAAATGCATGAGAAATTCTACTACAGGAGTAAAAACACAGAACACTGCAAAAACCAGAGCGACACCCTCCAGCAAGTAACTTTTGCTGATTTTGTACTGGATCACAGCAGACAATCACACACAGAGCTTCAGCCCACTGTGAATCAGAAGACCCAGGTTATAAAATCCGTGAGAGAGGGAACTGCTCATTGACTCCTGTTGAGAACTGGGCTGCTCCAGCCCTCAGAGCTTCTCCCCAGAGGCTGCAGGGGTGGGCAGGGCTCTGTGTGTGTGTGTCAGCACAAACGAGATGCAGTCTCAATTGTTTCATCTTGACTCACATTATCAATGTTACAATTGCACAGGGATCTGGCAATTGAAATAAACACCCCAGAGAAGAGTTACAGGTATTTAGCCAGCCCTGTGTGTGAGTCAAGCCTGTGGAAGATCCAGCTCCTGTTTCTCATCTCCCACACCCAGCTGAGCTGCCTTGGGTCCATGGTCCACAAAGCTCAGCTTGGTTAGATCCCAAGGCAGAGATAAACTGGGCTCTTCTGCCATTTCAGGGGACAGTCACACACCCAGCTGTCATTTAAAGCACAAGAAATACAGAAACTCCAGGCATGGAAACTCATGGAAACTCCAGGCACGACAAGCAGCAACAAAGCAAAGTTGCTTCATTTCAGCAGGCAGTTGCTATTTCTCCCTTTTTGTTTTGTTTTGCAGATAGAGTGAGGCAGCAGCTGAGTAAGTGTGAAAAGACATAAGAGCAGTCTCTCTGTCTCTCAGGCAGCTAACTGGTTCAGTGTGGGTTGATTGAATGGTAAGACACTGTTTGAACATGGTTGTAACTACAGGGAACAAGCAAGCTGGAAATTTGCTGTCAGGTGAGATGGGGAGCTGAAAAAGCCACGGGGTCAAACAGGAAATGCTAGCACAATCCTCCTGGAAAATCTGCAGAGTTAGAGCTAAAATTTGTCTACATTGTCTCAAATAGGGGGCAGATCACAGCTTGAGGAATTTGGCCATTTAAACTTCAAAAGCCAGAAAGTGGATGTGTCCTGCTGAACCTGTGCTGATGCTGAGCTGGGTCACCACAACCTGGTCCTGAGCACCTTCCCTGTGGCTCTGCCCTGCTGGGCACCTGGGAGAACTCAGGGCCCTCACAGGAGGAGAGAAAGGTGGTTTGGGGGGTTGGTTATTTTGGTGTATTTTTGATTGTTAATTTTTAAAGCCATAAGAAATTCCTACGGAAAGATATTCTCTCCTGGCTCTTCTTTAAATTTATGCCACCTTGCAGAGTAATGAAAATTGAGAAGTTTCATGGGTAAAGGTAAAAAAGGTTTCTATCTTTACAAATATTCCATGTTAGGAAATTAGAGCTGGAGACTCCAAAGAAGATCCTCTGAGATAAAATTTAATGGAAAGTATTTTTCACTGAAACAAACAAGAGAGAAAAAGCCAGACTGCCTCTGATGGGAGGTGGGAACCAGAGCACAGCATAACAAGGGGTTTCTTCACTGGTTTCACTGGAGACAGCACAGCCCCAGGCTCTGGCATTTGTGAGGAATTCAATGTTTGGGTCTGTTTGGGGTTTGGATCCTTGCTGGGAAGGGCTGCCCCACATCCCTCCCACAGCTCTGGGCAGTGCAGCCCCCAAGGAACTCACAGGGATGCCCAGCCCTGCCCAAGGGCCACAAAAAGGCCCAATTAATGTTTCATTAATTGGGAAACGCTAACAACTCCCTAAAGGGAAAGGAGAAGAAGAAAAACTGGAAGGCTTGTCATGCTTCCTCCCATTCCAACAGGAAAGCTCAAGGCAGGGAGCTGACAGGCACCCGAGCAGCCTCGGGGAAGCAGCAGGGTAGGGGATCCAGGGACACCCACCAGGCAACAACCCCCTAAAAACTGGAAGGACTCACAGCCATGAACATGATCAGACCTTCTGAGCCATTTACAAAACAACACCCTATAAATCAGGCATTTTGGTTTCTTTTGAAGTCTTCCTAATAGCAGTAAATTTTAACAGACTTCTCTTCCCCTGTGCTGTTCTGCATCCCCCAGGTGAGGCTGTCTGGACCCAAAGGGCTTGGTGGCCCCAGCCAGGGCAGCCACTGCTCACCACAGGATGCTATGAATTAAAACAATATTCCAAGCAATAAATCACAGCGTTTCTCTGCTGAAAAGTGGAAGGTGTGAGCAGGGAGAGAGAAGGAGGGGAAGGAAAAAAAAATTAAAAGGAAAGACGAGAAGCTTATCTAAATCTATTTACACGGAATGATTATTCAATTAATTTTTTCATTACACTTGCCAAAAAGAATTGCCCGTGTCTTTAGTGCTGTGTGTGAGATTTCATTAATAATTAATAGCAGCAGCCCTTTCTCCTCTGCTTAACAAGCAGGAGCATTTGTCTTTGGAGGTCACACCCCACACGTGCACAGGGCTACAGCCTGAAGGGCTGGGGACTCTGCTGCCACCGAGGTGTGTGTGGGGACAAACTTGTGCCCAGCTGCTGTCAGTGGGGTTTTGTTGGGTTACACTCTGTGCGTGATAGAGCAGCAGGCCTTGAAAACCAGATTGAGCCTTTTTCCTGGGCCTGGAGGGGACCCTGGGACCCATGGAAACACATCCAGGTCACCAGGGATGGGCCAGGAGAGAACTGGGGGTTTGTGGACTGCTGGACCTATTAGAAGTGAGGATTATTGTTTGTGACCTTATTGTTTACCTGTTACCCTAAAAGGTAAAAACTGTAGGACAGCCCAGGTGATTTGGAACACTGTGCTGAACCATTTCCTGTTTATATGATGACAGATCCTGTCTGTGTGATGGTGTTTAAGGAGTTTTCACTGGGCACTGAACATCTTTGCACAAGGGACACTGCATGGTGAAGGTCTCTGCACAAAGTCTTTGCCTGCTGTCACCTTGTGTGCAGTCCATGCCCTGCTCACTCCTGCAGGGTTCCAGCCCCAGCAGGGCAGTGTTTGTCACTGCAGGTGCTGTGTGGGGCAGACCCTGCATTGCAGAACAAGCACGTCCTCGTTCCCACCAGACCCATTTCCTGCCTGCTGTGGGTCCTTCTGCTCTCCATGTCCAGTCCTGTCCTCCCCCAGCTTCTTTGTCCTCCAAGTCTCTCCCACCAGCACCAGCTTTGCTCCATTCTGTGAAGCTGCCAGCTCCCCCTGCTCTGCCCATCCCTGGTGTCACCAGCTCCCCATGCTCTGCTCCCCCTGCTCTGCCCATCCCTGGTGTCACCAGCTCCCTTTCCTCTGCCCATCCCTGGTGTCACCAGCTCCCCATCCTCTGCCCACTCCTGGTGTCACCAGCTCCCCCTCCTCAGTTCCCTGCTCCTCTGTGCTCAGAGTCCTGCCCTGTTGCAGCAGCTGGGGTGAAGACTTGCCTTACACTGATCTGGCTGGAAGCCAAGAGCCCTTGTGAGTCCCCTCACACTGAGACTTTCTCAGGGCTCACAAATGGAGAGGAGTTTGTGTGGGGTGAAGGAACCTTTCCAACCTCCAGCCACATCAGTGCTCTGTCACTGTCCCAGCAGTGTGGAACTGCAGGTGCTGGCAGCAAACACAGCCAAGGCTCCTGGGGACACACAGTGTGACCTCCCCAGAGCCCTCCATGGGCACCATTCCCTGTGCTGGATGTGCAGCAGAGGGACCATGGAATCACAGAATGGCTTGGGGTGGAAGGGACCTCAAAGCCCATCCAGGGCCACCCCTGCCATGGCAGGGACACCTCCCACTGTCCCAGGCTGCTCCCAGCCCCAATGTCCAGCCTGGCCTTGGGCACTGCCAGGGATCCAGGGGCAGCCACAGCTTCTCTGGGCACCCTGTGCCAGGGCCTGCCCACCCTCCCAGGGAACAATTCCTGCCCAATATCCCACCTAAACCCACCCTCTGTCAGGATGAAGCCATTCCCTGTGTCCTGTCCCTCCATCCCTTGTCCCAAGTCCCTCTCCAGCTCACCTGGAGCTCTTCAGCCACTGGAAGGGGCTCTGAGCTCTCCCCAGAGCCTTTTCCTCCCCAGGTGAGCATCCCCAGCTCTCCCAGCCTGGCTCCAGAGCTGAGGAGCTCCAGCCCTTGGAGCATCCTCTGCTGGAGGCAGGGGGCTCAGGGATGCTCACACAAGGGCCCCTCCAGGACAGCTGGGCAAGGTTTGTGTAACCCTGAGCTCCAGCTCAATTGAGGGACACCCAGCTTGGCTCAGAGCATGGAGTGATGAAAGCACAGTGGGCACTGCAAAGAGCAGCTATAAATCACTCCAGCTCCTTCCCAAATAAAACATTTGAAAGAGATCCCTGGGTTCTTATAAACATTTAAACCAATTTTTAGCTGTTTATGTCTTATTATCTGTCTTTATCAACCTGTAATCATTTCTCCACCTGCATCCCACTCCACTGCCTGCTAATCCTCTCAGGCTGCTCTCCATGAAAATGTGTTTTCTTACCTCAGTTTGGACAAGGATCACCTGAACTCTGCCTGGCAGTTCTCTCCAGAGTGGCTTCTCATGGAGTAGGTAAAAACAAAAATGAAGAGGTTTCTGGAGACTTCACCATTACTCAAGCAAGTCAGTTAAAATACACATGAGAATCACAGAAAGATTTGGTGTGGAAGGAACCTTTGAGATCATCTCACTCCAACCCCCTGCCAGGGTAGGGACATTTTCCACCAGACCATGTTGCTCCAAGCTCCACCAACCTGGCTTTGGACACTTCCTTCTCTTGGAATGAGCATCACAGTGCAGCCAGCTGTGCACACCTGCACATTTTATTGCTTCCCCTCTCCTCTTAGTGCCACTCCAGCTGTATTCTAATGACCCGGTTTCTTCCAAGAGTGTGTGCCAATCTGTCCAACACAGGGAAAAAGTGGAAGGACAAAGTTTATCCACAAAATGTCAGCTGGTGTGGATTATAGCCAGAGATTGCCAATTTTCCAGCTTTCTAGTAGAAAGGAAAACAAACTGGAGATTGCTTTTGAGAACCTCTTTTAAAAAGTAAATAAAAGACAAGCCATGATTTCCAAGCAGCCATAGGGCTGGTGAAAACCCCAAGAATTTGGCAATTGTGAATATTCTGTCTCACAGACAGAAGACAAATGAAGGAGGGGGATGTTGAGGAGCAAGGGAACAGCCCATTGAACCAAGGCTTCCCAGAGCCTCATTCCTCACTCTCCTCTTGCTGGCCATACAATAAAAGCTCTCCAGGGTGACCAGGAGAAGTCCCAGTGTCCCTTTCAGATGGATGGAGACACCTCATGGCTGGAGGCACTGCTGGACTGTTTGCTGCAAGGAAAGTGCAGGCACTGATGCTCAGCAAGGAAAGAAGAAACCTCATCCATGGCTCTTCCTCTCCTGATGCTCTGTGACCTCCCAGGCCCTGGGAGGAGGAAAGCAGCAATGAAATCAGGAGCTTTCCCAGTGAGCCTGGAAATCTGCCACATCTGGGCTTCCAGCAGCTCCTCAGGAGCACTGCCCACTCCAGAGCACCCCCCAGCCCATCCATCCCACCACCCATCACTGCTGGGCCACCAAGGCACAGCAGGGGCAGGGCCAGGCTGGGCAATTCCTGCTTCCAGCAGTTGGTCCGTGTGTTGCACTGCTGGCTACGACAGAAACACTCAGGCTTCAGAGCAGCAGTTTGAACCACCAGGCAGGACCACCCAAAAGGGCCTGCCCTTCTTTATTCTCTCACTTATATATCTTTTTTCAGACAATCATGGATTGGTGAAAGAGGTTAACACCTCTGTAAGTTCACAGGATGAAGACATGGTCAATCATCTTTCTCCGCCTTAGGGGAAAGGAATGAAAAACAATCTAAAAGTTCCAAACAATCTTGGCCAGTTAGGAAAACAAGGACTGTGTTTATAGAAAATGCATGGGAACTTCTACTACAAAATTACAACCATGGAACACTGCAAAAAGCAGGGTGACACCTGTGAAGGACAGCTTGGTGCAGGAGCTGCAGCAGATGCCTCCAAACCCCCCTCCAGCCCTGCCTCTCTCCCCAGCAGGGATGTTTGCCACCAGCCCTCACAGATGTCCCCTCTGCCAGGGGCTGCAGGCAGGGAGCCCACAGAGGAGCTGGGCCTTGCTGTTCCTCCCCAGGAAGCAGCAAGGAGGTGCCACCCCCTCCCTGGCACCGTGGGGCTGGCAGAGAACAGCCCCAGCTCCAGCACATCCCCCGGGCTGCTGAGCACAGCCTGACACACTGCCAGGGCTGGCCCTTTGTCCCGAGTGTCCCAGCCCAGCAGGCACAGGGATCACAGGATCTGTGCCAGCAAAGGACCAACACAGCATCCTCAACCTGTCCTGGCACTCCCAGCACTTGCTGGAGCTAGAATTACCAAAATCTGGGTTCAGTTCCCAGCTCAACTACACTTTTTTTTGTCCCTGTGGGCAAGTGCCTGAGCCTTGCTGTGCTCTGGTTTGCCATCTACAAGCTGGAGTAAAGTTACAGCCTTTTTTTCTCACCACTGTTTTGCCTTGTCTACTTACATTACAATCTTTTGGGAGGAGAGGCTGTACGTGCATATCTACCCAATCTAACAGAAGAGATCCAATCCTGGTAGATTTCTCTAGGTATTACTGTCACACAGACTCCAGGGGCTGTGTCTGTACAGACAGCTTAACCCACTCCCAGGCGCCAGGGAGTGATTTATCTCAGCACTGTGCCCCTGCACCACGCTCTCTGTTTTACATTTGCTTTTCACAGCCCAAGCTCCTGTTCCCTGGCATTTCCAAGGCCAGAGAGCTGATCCAGGCAGCCCACCCCACGCCTGGGGGTGCAGGGCATTGCTAACATCTGACTCCAGAGCAACATCTTCCCATTGCCATTCTTCATGTGTAGAAAAATCAGTCTCAGCAGATGATATAAATTGTATTTATACAAGCAAGTTAGGTCAATCACCACCAATATTATTCACTCTAGTAAATGAGCCAAAGAGGGTTACTTCTTTTCTGTGCTTTGCTTGCTCTCTTTCAATCTGTGGGATATGATTTCCTCACTCTTATTTAATTAAGAGCAGGACTCAAAAATTTAAAGTTCTCTACCTCGCCTTCAAGGACAACACTGTCCTGTCGCCCTGATTTTTGCAGTGTTCTATGTTTTTACTCCTGTAGTAGAAGTTCTCATGCATTTTCTATAAACATAGTCCTTGTTTTTGTAACCAGCCTAAATTATTTTGAACTTCTGAATTGTTTTCATTCCTTTCTCCTAAGGCAGAGAAAGATGATAAACTATGTCACTATCCTATGAAATTATAGAGTTAGTAATCTCATTAACCAATCCATGATTGTCTTGAGAAAAATATAAATATGAGAGAATAAAGAAAGGCAGGCCCCCTTTTCTGGTCCTGCCTGGTAGTTCCTAACCTACTGCTTAGAAGTCTGTGTGTTTCTTTCATGTCCAGCAGTGCAACACTGTCCCACCTGCACATCCACCCCAGGGTGAAGAGGGACCTGGGGTCTCGGCAGCCAAGGCACTTCCCTTGGGAGCCAAGCTGCTCTGGCATTTTTGATAGATCTTTCCCCTGTCCCCATTTCTCAGCAGACACTGTCAGGACATGCCATGGCTCTGCTCAGGGCTCTGTGCTCCTTCCAGGCCTGGCTCAGAGCATCCTGCCCAGGGCAAACCTCTCCAGGTCCCGTGAGAGCAGAGCTGCTGCTGCCACGTGTCTGTCCAAGGCTGGGCACCTGCTCGTGCACGAGGGCTGGGCCTGGAGCTGCTGCAGGGCAGAGAGAAGTCACCTCCACATCAGTACAAAGCTCTGCTGCCCACCCCCTCCATCCTGCTCTCCCCTCTGGGAGGGCTCAGCACATTCTCACTTTTAGTTCAAGGAGTGGAGCTAAAAGAAGCAAAAGGCAGAGCAGCAGCCTGTGCTGTGCAGTCACTGTGGCCGTGGCTCCTGCACAGCTCCAGTACCATGTCTGCTCCAAGCTAAAGAGGAAGCACTGGGGGCTATGGACACAGCTTTGATTTTATTTTAAAAGCTTTAATATTTGGAGCTGTATTGATTTATCTCAGCATGCCAGCGTGCCACTGGTAACCAAGCAACACTGATCCTCTCTGTTCCAGGAAGCTCACGGGATTTTTGCCTATGAACAATATTACTTTGTGTACATGAAGCTAAATGGACCATAGGCACCTTTTGTAAGGGGAGGATATTTGAGTTCCACACTTTATTTCTTCTTGCTTGTTATCTTTTTTGGCCTGGAATAGATTTGCCAGAACTCCTCGTGGGTCTGAGACAAGCTGCAGGCTGAGCACACTCCCACCATGACCTTGTGCACTCTGGTTTGCACTGCCAAATACTTCCAATTAAGCAGCACAATTACCTCAGAACCACAGGATATTCTGAGTTGGAAGGGACCCACAAGGATCATCAAGTTCAACTCCTAGCTCAGCACATCTCCAAGACATCCCCAAGAATCCCAGCACGTGCTTAAGGCATTGTTCAAACACTTGTGGAGCTCAGACAGGCTCAGTGCTGTGACCATGGCCCTGGGGAGGCTGTTCCTGTGCCCACCCACTGCACAAATGTCACATACACAGTGCCACCAGGGCAAACAGAGAACTCCACAGTAGCTCTCATTTGTGCTTTCCCACCTAGGTTTAAGGCACCCAAAGAAATCAAGTCCAAAATCCAACTAATGATAAAATAACAGAAAAAAGGTAAGAGCTCTGGGAGCAGCATTGTCCATCAAGCCTGATACTCAGAGCACCTTAGAATTAACAGATGCTTAATTGCAAATTCTCAAAAAACCTCCCACACCAGAACAATACTTTAGTTCCTCATTAAAAATAATAAATATATATTAAGACACATCACCTGGCAGCATAAGAGAGGAGATGCTGAGATGCAGGGACAGATAAGCCACTCTGCCCCAGGCACTGCAGGCTCCCAGTCCCAGCACTGGGCAGCAGCAGGAGCACAAACTGCCCCCTCCTGAGCCCCTGCAGCTCAGGGGAAATCCCATGGCCACTGGGATTGCTCAGCCTCTCCTGCAGCCACCCAGACATGGCCCACAGGGCAGGGGTAGGTGAGGCAGCTGCTGCTGACACCAAAATGAGCTCCCCATCATGATTAACTGATAATACTCCTCGGCAGCATGAGCTGGGTTTGCACCAGCCATCCACCACCAAAAGCCTCCAGCTCCCAGTGAGACTCACCATTAAAAGACATCAGGAAGGAGTCTAGGCTGAGAGAAGAATGACCATGGGTTAGGGAAAAGAGAGCACAAACCCGTCAAGAATTTCAAAGGGAAACAAAATTTTCAGATGTCATTTGGCTGTTTTTATCTGCAAATCAAGTTTTATCTGCGGGGGGAAAAAAGAAACTCTACAGAAACACTTAGCACAGTGGAAAAAAATAATGTTAAATTAAGCTTACAAAAATGTTTCTCTTTCTGAAAATCTTGGCTGGCGACAAATGGCTCGTGCCAAGTTATAAATCAAGTGTTGGGTTTCTTTAATGCTCAGCATCCCCTGATTTATGATGCCATCACAAGCTCTCGATTGATTTCTGACTCAGTGATCCATCTTCCCCCTTTGCTACCTGCCCATTATAACGCCTGTTCCTGAGCAGGCTGCACATTTCACTTCCCAGAAGGGCTTTATAAAGGGGAGGCTGAGTGGAGAGCTGCTGGCTGGCAGAGCACAGCCCCAGGGGCTGAGTGGCCACAGAGGGAGAGGAGGTGGTTGGGGTTTGCCCACTCTCCTTGTTTGGGTGCAGCATGGAGGGGCCAGGCTTGCTGGCCATTGACCCAGCATGGCAGGGGTGCTGCTGGAAACACCAGGAATGAGCTTCCTGACTTGTCTGGGGTGATAGAGCCTCTCTGCTTCCCCAGGGTTTAGTTCCCAGCAGCAGCCATTCTTTGCAGATGAAAATGGATTAAACCTTACAAGCTGGAAGAGTCTCACTCACCAAAACCTTTCACCCAGCAGGAAAGTCTTCTCCTCTGAAAGCATCCCACTCCTCAGCAAAGCCTGTTCCACCACCTGGGCAATCCCAGGACATCAGGGCTTAGAGGACCAGTGCTGTGACACTCCCATGCAGTGTCATGGCCAAGGTGCACCTCCCCATCAGGTGCAGGTGGGTTGAAGCTGCGCAAGGACTTTCTGAGCTGCAAAGGTCACCAACCCCCCGGGTATCCCAACCCAGAACACTCCCTAACCTGCTCTTGCCAACAAGGTCACCCAAGCACAGCTACTTACACTGAGCTTCCTCTAAGCAAACCAGGTGGATTCTGAGAGCAGCAGGGAGGGCACTGGGGAGCAGCTGGAGCACTCAACCCCAAATGCAGCACAGCTGGAGGCTCTGAAGGACACCCAAGCATCCTGGAAATGAGAGACTATGGGGATGGCAAGGGGAAAAGGTAACAAACACTGACTACTCAAAGCTCTTTGAGGTTTTCAGACTTCAGTGTGTTGGAGCTGTGTCCCAGGCAATGCATCAGCCCTCGGGGTGAGCACAGGAATCATGAATATGGGCTGGAAATCCCTGGAGATCACTAACAGAGCCTTGCCCATATCAGCCAGGTTATAGATCTTTATCTAATGCAACCTCTCCTATATAAACATTTTCTTGGGGAGCCCGGAAGCTGGCTGTCCACTCAGATGGTGCCTTTTTAACTTCTGAGATAAATAAGATTTTCTGTGTCACTTTCTGGCATTATTTACAGTGGAAAGGGCCTGTGAATGGCACATGCTGTCAGTTCAGTATGTAAATGATGCCAGCCCTGTTTGCTACATCCCATCAATTATTTTCATACACTTTGCCTTCAGCTGTCAGAGGAACAGTCACCTTGATGTCTTGAAGTGGTTTTCTTCTCCCATTTCCTTTAGGGTGTGTGATTCTACTTTGAAGCTTGGTGAGGAGGAGAAGAGGATTTTCAGAAGAAAGTGAGTTGAGAGAATGAAGTGAGTTGATGGCCTTTTGAGCACCCCTGAAGAGCCAGACAGAGCAGCTGCCTCTCGATTAAAAACTGCTACACTCCCCAGCATCTGTGCTCCTGCATTGCAGCTGCAGGGCTGGGGTGGCCCAAGGAGCCAGCCCTGGTCCCAGGGGAAGGGTGGAACGTGGTGCTCACATCAGCAGGCAGAGCAGGGTTAGGCCCTCAGCATCAGCCACGTGGATTTTTTCAAAGAGCCTTCACTCACCCCATGCTTGAAAGCTGAGTGTTGCTGCCTTCCACCCTCTTGTGCCTTTTTCCTCAACTCTTCCTCTGCTTTCATTCAGTCTTTGGATTAGCTTGCTTATTCCCACTCTGATTTGGGTGTCTTTCTCCCATTCTCACTATGATTGGGGTGTCTGTCTCCCATTCCCACTCTGATTTGGGTGTCTGTCTCCCATTCCCACTGTGATTTGGGTGTCTGTCTCCCATTCCCACTCTGATTTGGGTCTCTGTCTCCCATTCCCACACAGCAGTGCTGGACCAGCTCCCCTTCACACCTTCAGCTGGTACAAACCAACCTTCTTGGGTTGGCATTGGCAGTCACTGACCTGACCCAGTGACCTGACCCAGTGACCTGACCCTCAGAGAGAACTTTACAGGGGCTCAGCAACAGCCTTGCAGAGCTTTTGGAAGCAGACATGACTCCTGTGACTCTGCCCCCTTCTTGTGAGCAGGGTACCTTTGTTTTGGTTTTTATTTCCTTGGATACCCAACTCCAGCCTCTCTGCACTCCAGCTCAAGGTGCTCATTCTCTCTTCTGATGCAGAGAGGGGAAAAAAAAAGAAAATAAAACAAACCCATAAATCACCAGGCTAGCAAATGAAAATAAATACACTTAAAAATATTTCCATGCTGCTTTTTATTATTATTATTTATAATGGTATTACAGAATTTTGTAAAATTAAAGTAAATGTCAAGCAGAATGTAATAATTTTCCTTGGGGTTTGGCACATTTGTGTGCCTGACAGTTTCACATTTTTCTTTATATCCGTGAAGACAGGAGCCTGACAGGGCTATATTTTGTTACCCACTTTGTTCAATTTTGTCATAAATTGGAGTGAACAAAACAGTGAAAATATAGACACCAAATTAATCAAAGAAATTACATTTAAAGCACCTCAGACAAACGTATGAAATAATCATGCTGTGCCAGGAAAGCACATGAAAACACCAACATTTCCCCCTCCCAAACACACACACACTTTGCCCCAAGAAGGGCAGAGTCTTCACCCCAGGGCCATTAGAGTCAGCACCAGGTGCTGCTCCTCGGCTGTCTCACCTTGCAGAGCTCTCAATGAATTTCTCTCCCATGAATTTCTCTCCCTGCACCAGAAGTTTCTCCAAATCTCAGCTATTCCATCCCATGGCAGTGAGTTGCAGTTTTTAACACGATGGTGGGTGCCTGACTTGCAGCAGCTAATTTGGGGTGCCAGCTCCCAGGGTCACATCGTCACCTTCCACCGGGTTGTGTTCGAGTTCTCACCTCCATCCTCCCACTGGCTGCCACCAGCAGCCCTGCAGTGCCTGACACGGCTCCAAACCCTCCCTTAGAACCCTGCCTGTCCCTGTTGGTTGAAGGGAGACATTTGCAGCTCGTAGGAAGAAGCACCATGCATAAAGAACTGCAATTTCCATGAGAATGACAAGGAGAAATGCGAAGTGAGGAGCAGGGCTCTCCTCAGGCCAATCCTTTCTGCCTGAGTAAATTCGATTTGAATTCCTCTTGAAAGACCAGCTCTGCAGCACTTGGACTATATTGAAAAGGTCACTGGAGGCAATGTCAGACATCCTCTCCAGCTGCACTACAAGTGCACTGATAGAGATTCATAACAATGTGTTCCTGCAGCTGGAGATCCAGAGTGACTCTGAGGAGTCCTCTGCACTTATCTGGCAGCAGCAGACTATTCCATTACTCCCCTTTAAAGCCTGGATGGAGGCATTCCTGCCTTCCCTCCTGGCCCCTAAATGCTGGATTGGAAGCTCTTGGAGCTTGTGAGTCTCAGTGAGGATGGCTGGTGGGGTCTTGCAAGCCCTACATCCATCCCAGCCACTGAAATGGCCACGCTGGTATTCACTTGCCTTCCTCCTTCCTCTGGGCTTCAGAGCACTGCTGGGATATAAATGAGAGCAGGAGCACAGCAAAGCTGTAGTGGCAGAACCAACACCACCCAAAAGTCACCTCTGGCACAGGCAGAAGTGTCCTGATGTCCTGCTAGAATTAGGCTTAAAACCTGAAACAGAAAATTGCAGAGGGTTGGACCTGTATGATCTTTAAGCTCCCTACCAGCCCAAACCATTCTGTGACTGTCTCCTTTCAGCTCCAATTCACTATTCTGCCCTGTAGCCCTGTGCTAGGACAACCTGGGCTTTCCCCTTATCCCACTGAGAGACATCCCTGTGGTGCTGGGAGCAGGCAGGGGAGGCATTGCCAGCAGTCCCTGTGCTCACCCACCCCAAAGGGCTGCACAGGGGCAGCTCCCAGAGCACAGGGAGGGACCTGGACAGCTGCCACATTCCCCTGCAAATGTGGAAGTGGTTCAGTGGTAGATTAAAGGATTTTTTTTCTTCCAGACTACATACACCCACCAATATATGGCAAATATGCATTTTAAGCCTATTTGTGTATGCATTGCTAAATGCCATAATGGTCTCCAGCTGTAGAGCAGAAGGGCCCATTCACTGACATTTTACTGTTCCCTTTATTTCTTTCCCTTATTGTATTATCAGTGTATTTCCTCTCATTTTGCTTTGTGCTTGTAGAATGCCTGACATCTCCTATCACACCTGTTTTTTATTATTTGTCCTATTATTTTAATTCCCTATCTATTGTGTGGATTCTGAAAAATCACCTGATAAATCCCATTCTCTACTTTAAAAAAAAAAAACACCCCATGAGAAGGATTGAATAAGTGAAATCTGTATTTTTCCACACCATGCTCAATGAAAGTGTCCAGTGAAAAACCCCTGATTGTCAGGTGTTCCCATTCCCATCATCTAAGCAGGGGGAGATAATTAGCAGACAAATGAAGGTTTACAACTCTGCAAATATCTCAGAAAGGCCATTTGGCTGCTTGATCAGTAGAAGGATATTTTTAAAACTGCCATTTGAGATTCAAGCTGTATTGCTAATTAAATGAGAATTTCATAAAAATAATCTGAAGAAGTCTCTGTTAATTGGAGAACGATAAGGAACAGCCTTGCTAAACAGAGGCATAAACGTCAAACAGTGGAAGAGGAATAATAAAGTGCTGTGTTATCGTGCAGTGCCAGGCAGCTTTCCTACTTTTGTTTGAAGTTTTAACTTTTAGCAAATTTTTTTTTTTTTTTAATATTTGTGAATGGCATTCAAAAATGTGCTTTGCAGTCGTAATTCCCAGCTCTTCAATTGGGTGTGAGGAATGCATGGCAGCACTAATGGTGTCCTTGCTTCAAGTCTTCTTGCATTCTGGGAGCAGCTTTTGTGCTCTGCCATGAATACGAGGGGGGAAAAGCATTAATGTGGTGTGGTTGTTATTCCTGCAGGGTAGTGGCGTTATTGAATTAGTGATTCTTTGTAACAATAATGACTTCCAGTGTTGTATTGTGCAGGAAAATACACTGAGTCAGGAAGGAATTGGGGAGCCTGATGGAAAACTCTGGCACAGCTCTGGTGGGGCTGTTCAGTACTTGGCTGCAACTCTGCAGGGAGCAGAGAGCCCCTCTCTCCCCCCAACCACCAAGTGAGGATGGATCAGGTATTAAGGGTGGATCAGGTATTAAGGAGCCCCTCCCTTCCCCACACCACCAGGTGAGGATGGATCAGGTATTCATAGGGAGCACTGGAGCAGGCAGGGCTGCTGGGATTGTGCTCCTTGGTGGCCCCGTGCTGGTGTGAATGTGCCACACTGGCACAGGGTCATGAGAATTGGGATTGCTTGGACTGGAGAAGAGAAGGGTCCAGGGAGACCTTACTGTGGCTTTCAGTCCTGAAAGGTGTCTGTGTGGAAGAGGGGGACAAACTTTTTAGCAGGGCCTGTTGTGGTAGGAAAAGGGGCAATGGTTTGAGACTAACAGAGGTTTGATTTGGATTAGGCATTAGGAAGAAGGTTTTTATGCTGAGGGTGGGGAGGCCCTGGTCTCAGAAAAGCTGTGGCTGTCCCATCCCTGGGAGTGCCCAAGGCCAGGTTGGATGGGGCTTGGAATACCCTGGGGTAATGGAAGGTGCCCCTGCCCATGGCAGGGGGTGCAATGAGATGGTCTTTAAGGTGCCTTCTGACCCAAACCATTCCAGGATTCCATGATCTGGCATTAACAAAAAGCTGATGTCTTGCAGTCCCCCCTCTGCCCTGCTCCTGCCCCAGCCCTTGGCACTGTCTCACAGGCTCACAGCAGCTCACACAGAGCTGCAGGGAAAAGTTTGCAGTAAAACCTCCATTAATTTTACACCAGCAGAGAGTTCTGTGGCTGCCTCCTTCTACACAAAATTTGCCTTCAGTTTGCCTCTGAGTGCTGCCCTCACACTCTCACAGCCCAAAGAGAGTGATTGTGGCACAGAGACTTCAGCCTTAGCACAAAGTGTCCCTTGGATATGCCACTTCTGTGAAAAAACCCAAACAAAGCAGCTCTGTGAGAGCCCAGTGTAATGAGAATTGACTGCCCTCCATGAGAAATATTGATTAATTACTCTGCAGTGGGAAAAAAGGTAACTGTGATGATACACATTTCCCAACTACAGCACAAACAATTGCTTTTGAGGCACAGAGCCTCAGCTGAGGAATCTCGTGGAATGAAGTAATCTCCAGGAGGGAGACAGCAGCCAGGGTTACTGGAGTGCAGGAACAGAGGTCAGGGTTAGGCCCTAATTTTGGCCAAAGAGACTTTCTGCTGACAGTGTTTGAAGCAAGGTCAAGTGTTTGAGTGACCTGGTGTGTTGGCAGGTGTGCCTGCCCGTGGTCTTTAAGGTCCCTTCAAGCCTAAACCATTCTGGGATTCTGTGGTCATCTCCTGCACTTTTGGTTCAAGTTCAGTTTCAGCTTTTCTAGGGGAGTTTCTTATGGGAACATTTATTTAAGAATGTGCTTGGGTTCCTAGCCCCTGAGGTGCCTTCTGAGGAACACCCTCAAAGTTTCTGGTGCTGGTGGCAGAGCTCTGGCCATGTCATTCTGCCTCAGCCCTGTGCCACCTCCCCAATTCACTTTGACACCACAAACAGGGACGCTGACCAAGACAATCTGACCCACTCTACAAATGGAAAAATCATTGCAAAATGGTATTTCTGGAAGGAGTAAAAAAGAAAAGTCAATTTTGCAGGGCTGGGCTTATATGTATCCACATGAGAATAGGAACCAAAAAGGAAAATGAAGGAATCAGCTGCACATCTGGCCCAGCTGTGGACATGCTGTGCCTTTTCCAGTAAGCTGTGCACATGACCTGGAAAAAGAAAATTATTAGAAAATATTAGAAAGTATCTTCTGCTGACCTGCTGGTCTCACTGGCTCCAGAGGTGGGACAGTTCTTACAGTGGGTCCCTTTTCAGCTGTGAAATCCTTGTCCTTCAATTGCATCCAGGTACATCCAGAGCCTGCACTGTACTCAGTCCCTGCTGGGAGCACTCCAGGTTCAGCTCCTTTTTCAGACACAGCCCTTGGGTGACCTTAGTTGTGTCACTTCATCTGTCTCCATAGCAATTCTCTTTTGGCCAGTTGGGTGTAGTGCTTCTTCTGGGCATGCTGGGAAGAAAAACACGGTATAGGTGGTAAAAATCCAGATAATTGGATAAAAGCAGAAGATAAATAGAAATAAGATTCCCCCATGCATTCAGGCACCTGCTTCACTCCCTCCAGGGGTGCATTGTGTAGGACTGTGCAGATGAGTTATTAGAGCAGCTGATTCACAGCTGCACTTTGGGTCTCCAGTGCCACTGGTAGTGGCTGCTCTCTGGGAAGTAGAAATTACAAGGATAAGCTAAATTTGAAGTATTTATATACAGACTATACGCATACAAGGCAGGGAGGACACCTGCATGGCCAAGGGTTTGCACAGGTTGGGAGTCAATGTCACCATTCATGTTCCAGCCCATCCCCATGTGGCTGCTCCCTGTGAGCAAAGTGTGGGGCTGTCCCACACCTCCCTTCCCACCACACTGGCAAATCCCAATCCTGGGCAGGAGGACAGGCAGCTGGACCTGGCAAATCCCAGTCCTGGGCAGGAGGACAGGCAGCTGGACCTGGCAAGGCCCAGTCCTGGGCAGGAGGACAGGCAGCTGGACCTGCCACACGTGTCCATGTGCTCCAGGTGTGCCAGACTGACAGTGGTACAGAAATGGAGACTTTCTCTCCCAGACTCTCTGCTGCCCCGTTTGGAGCTGGATTTAAAAACGCAAGGAGCCAACTGGTTCAGCTCTTCTCCAGTGCTATGTACCACACTCTGTGAGGACCATGGGCCTTGGCCATCACCTGCTACAAGTAATTTATGGGACAGACATGGCCAGGGCACAGCAAAATGTTTTAAGGTGTGAATTTTTATGACATTTCTATACTAACAAAAGCTTTACTACAGACAGAATTAGATGTGAAGTGTTGGCAGAAACACAAAATCAGTCTCAGTGCTATAACTCTCTGCCCCTCCAAGAGTGGAGGGATTCTGAAGCCTGGTTCTAGAAATTGCCACCACTGGCTTTCTCTGGTGCTTCAGGAAGAGCTTGTGGGTGGCACTTGTTGAGCCCAGCCCAGCTCCATGCACTGGCTTTGAGGGTTTTGGAGACCCCCCAGCTTTACCCCCATGTGAGAATCATGGTGGTGACCAAAACATCTTCATCCCAGTGTTGCTGTGCCTGTGTCACAGCCATGGTCTGTTCACTGGAGTGACATACCGGGATACTGGGATCAGTAGAACTCTGCTGGTAAGGGCAGGTCCTCCTCTCATCCCTTACAAAGATCTGCAACTGCAGGTACATTGCAAAACTGCTCAGCTCTGAAACATCCTCTCTTTACACTTGGGAAGTATTTCAGCTGCTCACACTCAGGCAATTTCAAAGGTCATGGAAGGTCTGATTTGTAGATGGACAAAATGTAAGGTTCAGCCCTCAGACAACCTGCCTGGTCTGTTTGAAAGGGCACAGGTGGTCAAACCAGCTCCTGAGAGCAAAGGTGCTAAACTGATTATCAAAGATGTTCTTAGCCCAGAGCAAGAACAACAGGCTGGGATGGATCAGAGGCTCATTCACAGTCCTGTGTGCCCAATCCTTTCCTTTTTCTCCTCTGCTGCACTCAGGCATTTCTGCAAGAGGTGCATGGGATTCTGGGCACACACCACACCAGCAATTAATTGGATTTGTGGGCCTAAATTCCAGCACCCCTGGAAACATTTCTGGGGGATCATAAAAGATGGGGACTGTGCAAAGTAGCAAGAGGCAGGTGCAGTGTGGAGAGGACCCTTTTGTTAATCCTGCTTTGCCTATCTTTCATTAGCACACCTCATTATGACATCCTATAGATTTGTGCTTTGGCTTCACTGGTGAGAGGCAAATGATGTTTTAATGAATGATGGTGCCTCGAGCTGATAAGGGACTGTCCCTCACTCCCACTGAACAGAGACTGTGCTCAGCACCATGTGTCCAACTGCACTTAACGTAATTGGATGAAACTTGTAATAGTTTGTTCACTCCAGGTGGGTATAAAAGTCACGGCAAAAAAATCCCAATGATAAAATATCAATTGCTTTCCCTTGCTCAAGGGTATAATTGTGGTTAGTGGTACTTGAGGAGCAAAGAATCCGGGCTGGAAGATAATGGGAGGAGGCATGTACAGCACAAGGCAGAGGCAGTCAGAGGCAGGGGCTGGAGCAGGCAGAATGTGCCCAGACACTGACCCTGCTTTTGGAAACTCAGTTTACTCATTGTGTGCTCAGAGGATACTCAGAGTAGCCTTGTGTGGCTCAGTCCTGGTGCACTCATCTTCCTTTGACTGGCAGGGTGGGCAGGCCCTGGCACAGGGTGCCCAGAGAAGCTGTGGCTGCCCCTGGATCCCTGGCAGTGCCCAAGGATGTCCAGGCTGGACATTGGGGCTTGGAGCAGCCTGGGACAGTGGGAGGTGTCCCTGCCATGGCAGGGGTGGCACTGGATGGGCTTTAAGGTCCTTTTCAATCCAGACCATTGCAGAGGTGTGTGATTGCTGCAGCTCTGTCCCAGCCCTGGTGTGGGAGCCATGGCAGTGCCCCACGTGCCTCAGCCACAGTGTTTTATAACATTTTCCCAAAGCCATTACTTTTACACCCTGAATGATTAGTTCATTTAGCACATACATCAGAACTAAAATACCCAATATTAGCTCATTTAAGTTCATGCTCAGTGATGGATTAATTGTTTCTCTTTTCTGGAGCAAAGCCCAGTCCATTTCATCTGAGGACCGAGGAGAAATGTTCCCTTGGATCTTGAAGTCTGAGACATCTGCTGTGCTTTGCAGATCTGCTTGTCCACAAAAAAAAAAACCAAAACAAAAACCAACCAAACAAAAAAAAACTACCCCAAAAAACCCCTAAAACCTGAGATGCTTATTATATATATTAAAAAACTTAATTGCTAAATCTGTAGATCACACCCATTTTTTTCCCTGCTTTCAGAACAGCTGCAAAGGAAGCACACCAACAGTTCAGTCAGCATGAGCCTGTGTCTGTGTGTCCTTTGAGGTTTCAGGTGTCACATCATGTTACAGTGGGCATTGCTGTCTCATGCTATTATGTCCACAGGGAAATGAGGAGATTGAAACAGGTCCTTAATGGCCAAACACAAAGAGAGCAGACACTTGTGCTAACTCCAGCCAGCCTGAGACCAGAGAATCCTTGTGCTAAATATTATGGCCAAAATAAAAGTGATGGGCGGGTGATCAGACTGAAACTCTTGAGGTCTCTAGAATGAACAGAGGTGTTGGTCAGTCAGTGCAATGGGTAACTGATGTGAGGAAAGCCCCTCTCTGTCACCCTGATGAGCAGCAGCCCTGCAGCAGGAGCCAAGGCTGGGTCAGTGGCACGTGCCAGGAGCCAAACTGGGAGGCATCACTCAGCTAAAACTCCCTGGGCTCCCGAGGCAGTTTCTCAGCTCCAGGACCTCTCTTCTACAGAAGCTGTGCCAGATGAAGCCCATTTTCTTCCCAAGCATGGGTGGCAGACTTTGTTTTTGGGATGTTTTTCTTTCCTTTCTCACTAAAACATCAGCAGATTGTGAATAGCTGACAAGGAAGGAGGGCAAAGAGAATTGGGTATGGGAGCAGAGATTTCCCCAAGCTTTAGAGTCACTTTGTTACTGAGATCTCTCTGTCTCTCCTCATCTTGTGTTTGGTCACAGAACAAGAATGCCACTGCTTTTTTGCATTGTGAAAAAACATGGAATGAGAAAACAGCACTGAAACATTTCAGGCAGCCTCCCTTACCCTGTGCTCAGCTATTACTCCAATTGTCAGCAGGAGGAAAGAGGTATGTACCATTTGAAAGTATTTAGAACTGGCTGCATGGTTTCAAAACACAGGATCTTTCAAGGAACTCCTCTCTTCCCATTTGGTGTCACAGGCAATTAAGTTTTCAAGAGGTTCTCTGTAGCATTAGCAGACCATGTCATATTCTTGAAAGTGCCTTTGTAGCATCCTGTAAGGACAAACCGTTTGCATCTTCGTTGGAAAATCAAGGGCTTAATTCCAGTACTGGAAGCTGACCAAGTTCCATTTTATACACAACCCAAGGTGCCTGGGTGTGCCCTGCTGCTGCTGCCCCCTCCAGCCAGGGCTCTGATTCTCTGGGGGGAACTGCTCCTGATGCCTTTTGGTTTCTGCCTTTTTCCTTTTCTATGTTCCCTGTACTCTTTGCACATATATTTGTAACTCTGTGGCCTATTGTATTAGTAGCCAGTTTTCCCAGTACTTTTCCATGGCCTTTCCCTGGGCAGAAAGACAAAAAAAATCCCAGAGCTCCAAGCCCCAGGGGTACAAGGCCCTGTCCTGTCTCAGTTCTTCCTGGGAACCAAGGCTGAGAACAACTCTGAGGTGCATTTTCATAAACAAAGCACAGCCAGTGCTGAGAGGGGGCTCCAGAGGAGGGGCTGGAGCTGGGGGGAATTGAATCACCACTTGTCCTCCTAATTGGTGCTTTTAATCAATTATGCTGATTTCCTAAAGCCTGTAAATATGTACCGACCCCTGGAGGGGCTGGGCTTTTATGGACACCTTCCCAAAACTGCTCCTGAAGGTCTTCAAAATAAAGATCCCCGTTTATATTCCCTCCTTGCTAAAATGATCTCGAGTTTCTTTTCCAGACTGGGGGGAAAGGCAACACTCCCCAAAAACCAAATCCCTTCACCAGGGAGGGAAGGGTCCATCCTGCCTCTTTGCCCTGTGCATGGGGAGCATCCAGCTGCAGGGAGAATAAAAATCAGAGTAAAAAGGGTAAAAAGAAGCAAGGAAAAGCCCTTCCCTGGGATTGGCCCTCAGGTGCTCCAGAAGGATCTTTCTATTAGACACTGCCATCCTTTCAGGCTGTAATGTATTCCCTCATTATGGTAAACATCCACATGGCATTTGTTTCTGGAATGATATTGCACAAAGCTGGGTAATAAAAATGCCTCTGATCTCACAAAGCACAAGGCTCAAGACAAATAAAGTCTGTAAACAGTTCTGCACTCCAGGATGTTTTATGAGCTGGACCAGCGTTTACTCAGGGCTAAAGCTGAAGACGTTCATTTTATCTCCTGGAAAAGGCTCTGTTCCCACAGGAGGCTCCCCTCCTCAGGGGGTGTTGGCATGGTCACTGTGATCCAGCTCTCAGCTGCCTTCTTCCCTTGGCTGCTGCAGGTCAGTGTCACTCATTGCACAGTTCCCTCTCCCAGCAATCCTTCCCTGATATTTAGAGAGGTCTATAAATGTCAGCAGGCTGTGGAGGAGCCTGCAGGCAGCAGGGAGGTGTGGAGCTCACCGGGTTGGGTTACACTGAGTGAAACCCTAGTGCTGGGAAAGGGCCAAGCACTCCCCTCCCAGGGCTCCTTGGCTGCTCCTCAGGGAGCCTGACACCGGGCAGTGGCAGGAGAGGACAGGGAGAGATGGCATCTGTCACCTTATCTCCAGCAGTGCCAAGCTGAGCTGTGCCAGGGGTGCACAAAGCCAAGGCTGTGCAGCAGAGAGGGACAGAGCCTTGTCTGAAGCCTCTGTGTCACTGTGAAAACTGGAGCAGGGCCACACGTGTGAGGTGATGAGAACATTGCAAGGATCATACAGGATCATCGTGGAATCATAGAATGGGTTGAGTTGGAAGGGATCTTGAGGTCGTTAAAAAATTAACTATTTCCTGTCATGGGCAGGGACAACTTCCACTAGCCCAGGTTGCTCCTAGCCCTGTGTGTCACCCTGCTTTTTGCAGGGTTCCATGTTTGTAATTTTGTAGTAGAAGTTCCCATGCATTTTCTATAAACACAGTCCTTGTTTTCCTAACTGGCCAAGGTTGTTTGGAACTTTTAGATTGTTTTTCATTCCTTTCCCCTGGGGCAGAGAAAGATGATTGACCATGTCTTTATCCTGTGAACTTATAGAGGTGGTAACCTCTTTCACCAATCCATGATTGTCTTTAGAAACAGATATAAATGAGAGAATAAAGAAGGGCAGCCCCTTTTGGGGGGTCCTGCCTGATGATCTGAACTGCTGCTCTGAAGCCTGCGTGTTTCTTCTGTTACCAACAGTACAACACCTGTCCAGCCTGGCCTTGAACACTTCCAGGGATGAGGCATCCACATCTAATTGAGGCTCTGAGATGTTACAGACCAGGCTGAGGCTGAAAAGCCTTTTGGTCACTGCCTGAAGGCACGTGGGTTTTTGAATTTTAAAATAGAGCTGTCAGTTGGGAACCTTCTGGAAACACAAGGATAAAACCAGCAGGGCACTGACGTGACCCATCCAGGCTGACTGACTGACAGCCATCCCCAGGGGCTGTCCTGCTCTGTGCCCTAAAGGCTGCTGGCTAATCACCCCATGCAGGTGAGGGGGACTCAGTATCTCACCACACCCCATAATCAAATCAAGAGACATCCCAGGGTGATGAAATCAAGACATGCCCGTTGGGAAGCAGGTGGCTGCAAACCAAATCAGGGCCAACTAACCAGCTTGCCTTGTCCAGGTTCTGAACATCTCCAAACTGGAGATCCTACACAGCTTCTCTGGCCTCTTATCTGGCATTTAACCATCCTCAGGGTGGACACTTTTGACATGATATCTCATCAGAACTTCCCACGCTGCAATTTGTTGCCCCTTGTCCTGTCACTGCATCTCCAAGCACAGTCTGACCCTGCCTTTTGCACACCCTTCTCTTAAGGTCATCAACAGCAGTAAGATGTCCCCTTTCCCTCCTTAAAACCTCCGGTTTTCTCATTCTTGTCCCAGTCCATGGATGTCTTTTTGCAAGGAAAACCCAAAACTGACCACAAAACCTCCAGTGCTCAAATACATGTAGGAAGAACTCTGGGATTCACATCTGCAGCCTACGAGCAGCTCCAGCTGTGCTGCACTAATTCATCACCCTCCCACAGGTGTCAGGAGATCTGCAAAAAAGCAGAAGTCAGAGAACTTCCTCGGCTGCCTCCCCTTTGACAGATTTCAAGCATTCACTCTTCTCTCATCTGGCCATTTTTAAGGGGTTCACGTGTCCATGGCCACTCCATTAGAGCTTGTCTGCACTGCTGGAAAGCTTCAGGAGCTCAGGAGAGCCAGGGCACATCCACTGCTCAGAGGCAAAGCAGAAGGGGACACAAGCCCCGTTTGTTACAGCATGAGGGAAACTCATCACAGCCAAGCTCAGCTACAGACTCAGGCTGATTTTATCTTCCTGGTGCCTTTATCTCATACAAGGCTTTGGGAAAAAAAAAAAAAAAAAAAAGGAGATTTTTTTGCTAAAAGAAAACTCTTAGAGTTTGTTTTGGGACAGACCAAAAAGCCCAAGGGTTTTGGGGGATACCAAGAGAGTGAGGAAAGGGGAAGATGTCCCCAGTCAGCACCAACAGTTTGAGATGCTATTAATGCACCAACTCCCCTGTCTGACCATGAACCTTTTCCTTAGGAAATTCCAGAAGGGTCCAAATCTGGCATGTGAGAGGAAAAAACTGCTCTAAATAAGGCTGGTCAGCCAGTTACTTCTTGCAGCTTGTACCTAATTGTAGTAATTAACACTGGGGCATCAGACTTCTCTGACGGGACTGTGATGTTGTATGGANGACAAACAATACCCTGTAAGGTCCCCAAGTCCAATCCTCTCCCACAATGGGTGCAGAAGGCCACAAAGCCATGATCCTCTTTTGCCATGTCCATCCCTGGTGACCTGGATGTGCTTCCTGCTCACCTCTGGGCCTGGGGAAGAGGCTCAGCTCTGGGCCCTGCAGGGCTGCTGTTCTATAACTCACAGAGTGTAACAACACCTAATGGGGTTATGTACATTACATGAGCACATCAGATGCTGTGGTGCCATACCTTCAGCAATTTCCTTCACTTTTTTGAGCACCAAACCAGAGATTGTGAAAAGACAGAAGGTATGACCAAAAATGGGGAAAAATGGTGAGGGGATATGGCCTTTGCAGCCCTGACTGAAAATTGGAAAGTCCCCAAGTCAGCCATCCTTTTGGAAACCTCTGGCCTCAAAATACACTTTGCAACTGATGTGTTTTAATTCCAGGAAAAACACAGTGAGGTGAGGCTCAGACCTTGGGCAAATTCGCCTTTTGGCTCAAACAGCAAAGATCTTGAGCTGAAAATGCCTGCTGCTGACAGTCTGTGCCATGGCTGCCTCCCAAACACTGCTGGCATAGCTGTGGTGGAAAAAATAAAATACATTTCATTCCCCAATGGTCATGCTGTAATGGCATGAAATTAGAAACTCTAATCAATAGTGCTTTACACAGCATGACTCTCATGTCAAAAGAGCCCATGGTTTAAAAAAGAAGAGTCACAAATAAATATGAAAATCAAGGCTGTGAAGCGTCAGTAATGAAGTATAATTCTGTCAGGCAGTCCCAGCCAGTGATTCTCTTCACAGAACCTTCACTCACCCAATCCTTTGTTCTCCACACCTCCCTGATCTTCCATCTCCACGTGATTTTCCTGTATTTATTTGCCCTTCTCACATGAAATGTCACTGATTTGAGTGTGAGGGATGGAACTGGGCAGGGCAGGGCTGTGCTGCAGCCCTTGCTCTGCCTCTGCTGGGTTCTCAATACTTTCACCTCTCCGTTGCTTTGGAAAAGGCCCCAACCTGTATCTGCTCACCTTGCTGAGACCAGCAACACACCTTTCCTCCAAGATGCACCTCTTCTGTTCCTACAAAATGTAAATAAAATGCAGATTATTATTATTATCTTTATATCAACAACAGAAATTAGCATTATCCTATTTATATCCAAAATTATGGACAGCTCTGCTAAGACCCTTATGTTTTGCTTGTACAAGAGGCACTGCTAGAAGAAGCACCAGAGAGATAAAGTATTCAAAAATAATAAGCAGACCCCCAAAGGCACGAAGAGCTGACAGCTCCAGGGCTCTCTGTCTGTCATACAAGTCTTTTGGGAGCTGCTGGCATTTTGTTCAGGGACAGGGTTTGGGATTTTTCCAGCACTAGTTTTAAAGTTCCTCTCACCATGCAGTGCTAACATTAGCACAGCTTGGCAGGTGGAGGAGTGCCCTGAAAACAGCGAATTCTTGGAGTGGAGATTTTGTTAATTTGAGCTGCTTCCTGCACACAGCCCTGGCTCTCCAAGCAGCTCCTGTGGCAGGGGGGCAGTGATCAACCAAAAGTTGGATGCCTTCAGGAGGAGAACAGGTAAGAGCTGCCTGGCTTCCAGACATAAATGAAAGTCCTCCAGAAAGACCAGCTGAATCCAAAGAGTCAGTGGGAAAAAACCTTACATGGCCTCAAGAGAAGGTCTCAATCTTTGTGAGGGGTGTCTCTGGCAGTTTCTGGATCCTTTTCCTAATTTTGCCACTGAACCACAGTACTTTGGTTAACTGAGATACCTGCAGCCTTGTCTTTAGCACAGAAATGGATGTTTTTCCCTTGATATATCAGTGAGGACAAGGAAGCAGAGGTTACATGTTGCGTCCACAGCCAAAAACCCAGATGGAACCAGTGAACACCAGCCCCAGGTAACAGCTCTGCACTCCAGACATGCCAAACTCCATCCCTGAGCAGGGAGGGTGGACTGGGTGACCTCCTTGGTCCCCTCCAACTACACCCATTCCGTGGTTCTGGGAATACCTAGAGAGAGAGGTGTGATTTGGAAAGGCCATGTGTGCTTTGTGCTGCTGAGGAGATGCCCCAAACACCTCTGGGAGAAGGTGTCCCTGCTCCCATCACAGGCAGGGCACCATGGGCCCTGCACAGCAGTTCCCACAGCATTGCTTCAGCTTTCTCTCTCTCTCTCTGAACAGTTGCTTTCACTTCAGAGCAGTCACTTACATCATGCCACGTCTGAAAAGTAGGATGAAAGCCAAAAATTATGTCTTTCCCAAGCTCTCAATAAAACCAGTGCCTTGTGCAATACATACAAAGCTTTAAGTTGGGGAACTTCAAATCACCAAGCATCTGTTAATCAGCAACGTGCCAGTCCCTGGGGATTGTGGGGATGTTAAAAGGTTATCCTGCTCTCCTGCACATTGCACTGCTGAGCTCCATTACACAAGCAAAGGATGATTTCATGTGCGGCAAAGAATTTTTGATTCTCCGGATATTATTTTAGATGTGGAAACCCAGCTGCTGAATGCTGCTTTTCAGGTTAAACAAAACCTACAGCCAACACTCATTCTCACACTATTAATGAAGATAATCTTGCCCTGCAATTGACTTTTTTCCAGAAATAGCAGGAGAGGGATTTTCAAATCCTTTCAGGTTTGCAAAACGTTATCTCACTCTATTTCTTTAATCTCCTGATGCTGAAAGATGGATCTTTTCCTCTTATGGCTGGATGTACTTCTACACTTCAGCAGCAAACCATGAAAGGGAATCAGGCTTATGGAAAGAAATAATAAAGAATTTGCAGTGTTAACATTTACCTGGGCTTGTCTGGACTTCCTCAGCTTTGAACTCCAACATGATTGACCAGATTGAATGTTACACAAAAGAGACAAACCAACTGACAGGCTCTGTGTACAAAGGACTGCTGGGCAGGGCAAAGGACTGTGCTCTGCTCCAGGGCAGTGGTGGACAGGACAAGAAGCTGGAGAGCTCAAGCACAGCCAGGGAGGGAGGTAAGTTGGACTGGGGAAAAGATTCTTACATCAGCACCAGTACTGAGCACTGGGAAACACTGCAGGGTCTCAAGTGTCAAAGTTTTAAGAATATCTTGAGCAAATATGACAGGGCTGAAGCTTATCCATCCTTGGAAGTGTTCAAGGACAGGTTGAAGGGGGCTTGGAGCAACCTGGGAGAGTGGAAGATTCCTATAGAGTGGGGATTGATCTGGATGAGCTTTAAGGTCACCCCACCCAATCCATTCTGTGATTCTGGGATGACATTGCCCTGGAGGAGGAAGGCAACCTGGAAAATCTCCCAAAGTCCCATTCACTTTCTAGTTTCTAGAGAACCAGATAAACTGCACAGCTACAGCAAAAGGCAGAGCAGAGCATTCCCTGAGCAATTGCTACTCCTGAATTGCAGGGAAGGCACAATTCATAGCCTGCTTTTTCATTTCCATGAATCTTAATTGTTCACATAATAATCACAGAAGTATTTAATAATACAAAGCATATGGGCCAGATGTTCAACTGGTGTAAATCAATAGCACTCGGGGAGCTTCAGTGGAGCTGTGCTGGCGTAATCACTTGAAGCTCTGCTGCTGCATCTTTAAGGTGGCTCTCAGGATTTTAGTACCTTCTTATTGTTTCCACTAAAACCAAGTCACAGAGTTTACTGCCCACCTACAAAGGGCCACCTCCCACCAAATGCTCACAACTGAAGATCAAAAACCCAAAGCTTAAAATAGATTGACTTAAGGTCACTAAAAACCTCTGGCCCAGCCTCTGCTGGCCATCACTACATTTTGTCACGGCCACATCCTCCTCCAGCTGACCTCACCTGTCCCAGGCAGGCACAGGCAGCACTCACTCCACCAGGGGCCCATGCAGTGCCTTGTCTTAGTCTCAGCTGGTGTGTGAGCTCTGCTTCATTTGCTTCCCACTATTAAAAAAAAAAAAAAAAAAGAAAAAAAATAAGAAAAGGAAAAGCTTTTAATTCAGTCCCTCCTGGGAGTTTCTGTGATGCTCATTGATCCAGTCTACAAGTACTTTGCAAACACTAATGGATCCAATGAAACTCTCCACTAATCTCCTCCTGTAACTTGGCACCAAGCTGCTCATTTCTGATGGCTTCTCCTTTTACAGTTGTTTTGCTTTGCTACCTGTTCCGGAGCCACTCCATAGCTCATTAATTGTTCATCCTTTGTCTCTTGAAAATTTTCCTTTTAATCTTTCCAGTCACACGTTGTACGCTGATGTGAAACAAACTTCAATTTGCAGGTCTTTCACACCTGCAGTGATACTATTTGAACTGATCGTGGCATTACCAGTTGCACATGGACATCTGTAATTGAACTGAAAAGCTTTGCAAGACACATTCATCGGACTTCTGATCTCATTTGTTAGAGAGCCTTAGGGAACGAGCAATTTTCACTCCTCAATTTATGACAACTGGTCATAGTTACTTAAATGGAATAAAATAAATCCTGTGGCATGTGTCCCTTCTGGAAAACAGGTTGACAATTGTGCCCAGAAGAGAATTAAATTGCCTAGTGACAGTGCTGTATTGAGAGAAAAATATATAGATAGAAGAAAGTAACGGTAAAGTTTTTTGTGGAGGTTCCCAGGTTAACATTCTTTCTGCTAATGTGACTCCCTGGTTGAGATTCTGGGAAATTTCAATAAATTGTGTGGAGACTATGCAAATAAGCTGGTCTGCTGTATTTGAAAATAACCTATCCTTGTGCTCATTCTATCTGGGGCTAAGGGGTGACCTACTCCACTTCCATAACTAGGACTGGATTTTCAGCTCTCAGGAACAGCTGGATTTTCAAGAGACTTTCAGACCAGCCTGGCTGAGCTCTTTGGGCAGCCCTGGGCATGCAGGAGGAATTTCACTGACCACCCAACCATTAGCCCTCAAAATGTCACTCCTAAATCAGTAAATCTTTCTTTTATTCCATGTAACAAGCAACTTCAGATTTTTTTTCCCCTTGGGTTGAAATCGCAGTATCTGGAAATAAAAGCAGCTGATTCTACACTCAGCCAGTTTTAAAGCTGAGGTTTGTGCTGTGGTTGACACATCTCCCTGTGCCCCACAGGCTCAACCTGGCACCCTGCCATAATGCCCAGCATGGGAAAGGCTCAGGAACTCAGGAGTTTGTTCCAATGTGTGATACTGCAGCAAGAACTCCAGCTGGGGAGCCCTGACTTTGTCCCCTCCCTGTGCTGAACAGCTGAATCAGAGTCCTGAGAGCAGTGTGACCCCCAAACAGACAGAACTCTTTAACCACACCAGAGCTTGGCCTGAAAGGAGGCCAGGTCCTTCTGCCTTCTAGCCCTGCCCTCTTTTGCACTGCCTTGTTCCTCTCATGCAAGCCCCCCCTTCCCGTCTGAAATGTGTGAGGTGACCTCCTGGAGGGCTGAGGAGCCAGTCCTGGGTGGCAGTCAGCACTTGCCACAGCTATCAGAGTTCTGCTGTGTGAGAACACTACTGTGGATTTATGAGATTATCTTAAATCCAAGCTGCACATTTCTTAATTATCAGTATTCTTGTCCTGTACAAGTAGAATCTGCATAATTTCCCAGCAGCAGAATAGAGCAACATCAAGACAATAAATAAAAAAAATTCACCAATTCATCACAGAACTGTTCATCCAGTTGCCAGAATTGTTCCTTTTCCTTGCATAGCTAATGCAGACACCAAGGAAGAGCAGATCCTCCATTTAGCTTTGAGAGAACCACATTGGCTCCTGCTTGTTGAAGAGCTGGCCCTGCATGATTCTATGAGTTCTTCATGGAGATAGTTTTGACAAAGAATGCCAACTGAGCCAGTCATCCAGCAAATCTTCCAGCACTGAGCACTGGGGCTGTGCTCTTGGCACCAGTGAGCTCTGGCAGCAGTGCTGGGACAAGGGGACACAGGGGCCACAGGGGACACAGGGGACACAGTGCCCTGGAGGCTGAGACCTTACAGAGCAAAGACTCTCACCATTTGTTTTTTACTGATATGGGAATGTGTAGCATGTGCAGCACGTTCTTCAGGTGCAGGCAGGCCAGAGGTGCCATCAGCAGTGTCCTAAAGGCAGGAGAACAGGCAATGGATTCACACAGAGCCCACTGCCTTCCTGCTGGGTTTGCTCCTCCAGCACACCTGGGGTGTGCAACTCATCCTGCTCTGCCAGGAGCTGCTGGGCCAGCCTGCACCTGCAGGGGCAGGCAGGCAGCCTGTGCCCTCCTCAGCTCTGCATTCTGCAGAGAATTAGGAACCCAAATTACTCAAGTGCTTTAATCCAACTTCACTTCCCTGCTGTTTGCTAAATGGCAATGACGTTAATGGGATTTTTACCACTTCACATAGTCCAGCTGCCCACATGAAAACCAGAGATATATTTTGACCCTGTCTTGTCTACGTTTGTGGATGGTTCACTTGCCATCCTGGCACCGTGTAACTCAAAATGCCACCATCCCAAGTGATGTATTTTGAAGAAAGACCATTCTCCCACTGTACTGTGTCAAGGGAATGACAAGCTCTTGTGGTGTACATCAGCAGGAAGATGACACTCTACTTTTGTGTTTTAAGGGCTCCAAGATATATCATGGAAAGTGCTGTCTGATTCCTGAGATCCAGAGGCAGGCACAAGGTGTTATTGTCAAAATAAAAGAGAAAAACTGGGGCAGCTCTTGGATCTGACTATCCCATGATGATAGCAACAGGCAGGGGGTCACAGAGGCATTTTCTTGTGGCAGATTGGGATGTTTCCTCATCAATCAAGTCTGTTCCTACAACTATCAGTTCAGAATTCACCTTTTCCTTAAATTTTACTGTATACTTCACTCCACTGGACTTCCAGTGGATTTGCACATGTTTAATTTTAAGCACCTGCTTTCCTGTCATGCCAGCTGGGGGTGGTAATCTGGATTTTCTAAGGCTGAACTTAGTTCTGTATGGTCAGGAGAAAAGTAGAACAGGGAAATAATTCAGCAAAGAGCAGCAAAGATATGTGAAGAAAGGACACAATTGCCCACTCACTGATACTTTACACATCCCCCAGCATCAGAGGAGCTAATTCCAGCACAGGTTAAGCAAGAAGCAAGGAGCTGTAGTGGTTAGGCTTAGGCTTAGGCTTAGGCTTAGGCTTAGGTTTAGGCTGAGGCTTAGGTTTAGGCTTAGTGTTAGGGTTAGTTTTAGGGTTAGGCTTAGGTTTAGGTTTAGGCTTAGGCTTAGGGTCAGCAGCAGGTGAAGCAGAGCTGGTGACAAAGCTCTCTGAGGGAGTCACAAAATTCTGCAAGGCCCAAATGTGCTTGTGAAACAGGTGACCCCAATGCAAAGTACTAGGTTTAAAGTAGGAGAAATAGGGAAAAAAATCTAAGATTTCTTTGAGCCCCAATTGCAGGGTAACCCCAAATCCCCATAGTCAGATTTCCCACTTTAGAGCACCCTGCTGAGTGCAGCAGGGCAGGTTTATCACCCAGCCAAGGGACACGAGAGTGCTGGTCAGGGCAGCAATCCCCATTCCTGATTCCATCAGTGATTTACTGGCTCAGGTTCCATCTCTGCAGATTTAAAGCCTCACACTGGCTCCTAAGGCTATGCTATATAAAATTTGATTGTTACATTCAACGGCCTGTAATAAATTAAATGAACTATCAGTAATAAGTTCACAGGCGACACAATCTTTTTTCAGTCAAGTGTACTTCCTTAAAACATACCAGCAGCATCAAATGTAACTAGATTTAATTTCATGCTGAAGAGTCTGTGAATATTCATTTTAAAATATTCATGGAGAGCCTAATTTTAATTTGTGTGATGTTTCTGCTAATACCAATACCCATTAAAAAGCCTTAAGAATATTAACAGGGAATTCTTATGGAAAGGCATTGGAGTTTTATGTGTTGAATTACCATTACAGGCTTTTTGGTTTAAGTCCCTTTAAACAGATTTCGTTATTAACAAGAATATGTGCAAATTAAAACAAACCCATTAAAATCTAAAATTCCATGCTAAAAAGATTAAGGACATTTGAGTTATATTTATTCTGAAGGAATAAATGTAATAAAAAGTGATAGGGAGTAAAACCCAATACTTAGAAACACTCAGGAGTTTGACAGTGGCCAGACAGTGGTGAGAAGTTCCTGATGTGTTTCAGAATAACCTGCTTTACACAAGGAATCATTTTCCATGTCTTTTTCTGCTCCCCATCACGAAGACATCACATTTATAAAGCCTTTGCCACTGATCTTGTTGGAATGAGATGGGCTTTAAGGTTGCTTCCAGCACAAAGCATTTCATGATTCTCTGATCTCCCCCTGGCTCCAAGGTGCAGGCAGAGGTGGGGTGGGTCAGGGAAGAGATCTATGGTCCTGTCATGGTTTAACACCAGCCAGAAATCAAGGACCATGCAGCTGCTCTCTCACTGCCTCCCCAGTGGGATGGGGAGGAGAATCAGGGGGAAAAAGGTACAACTTTTTAGTTGAGATAAGAACAGTTTAATAATTGAAGCAAAGAAAATTAGAATAGTAGAAACACTACTACTAATAATAATTATTGCAATTAAAAGGAGAGAAAGAGAGAGAGAAAGAGAGGTAAAACCCAAGAGAAACAAGTGATTCTCAACACACCTGCTGCCTGCTGCCCAGCCCCTCCCTCAGCAGCACCAGTGTCCCCCAGGCAGCTCCCCCAGTCTCCCTACTGGGCATGGCACTTCAAGGTATGGAATAGGGTATGGAATAGCCCTGTGGCCACTTTGGCTCAGCTGTCCTGGCCATGCTCCCCCCTGGTTTCTTGTGCATCTTCTGATGGGCAGAGCATGAGACACTGAAAACTCCCTAATTTAGGGGCAGCACAGCTCAGCAACAACAAGAGCTGCAGTGTGTGATCAGCATTATTCTCACACTGAACCCAAAATACAGCACTGTACCAGCTACTGAGAGGAAGAATGAATTCCATGCCAGCCAAAAGCTGGACAAGTCCTCACTTACACCAGCTGGGTTTAGCAGACCTGGAGACCTCAGGCTTGCTCACCAAAGGCTGTGGTGCCTCTGACATTCACCCTGATCCCTACTGGCCTAAAACCAGGCTGCTGAGGATGGCAGTGAAGGTGATTTGAGCTTAAATCATGATCCAGCTCTGAGCTGGATCTCTGACAGAACATCTCCAAGGCTTGGTTTGGTGCTCTGTTCAGGGCTGTGCTCCCCTCCACCAGAGCAATTCAAGTGCCCAACAGCCTGTCCAAGCTGGGGCTCCAGTTTGGGACTCTCTGGAAGGATGTCCAGCACTATTTGCATAGATCTGGATCCATGTGCTGAAGCTCACTCTAAGGTCTAAGGGGCAGTGAAAGCACTTCACACAGAAGGAGGCACTGCAAAATACACTTTTCCTTCTGCTGCTTTGACTCCCAGCTGCTGTATTGATCCCCTCAGCTTCTGAATAACCCTCCATTCAATATAATCATCAATGAAAAGTCTGCTACTCTCATAGATCATGTGAATATTTACGCTGCCTCGTGTAAAATGCATCTTGTCATCTCTCAGGTGCTTTATATCCCTGTTCCCTGCCTGGTTACTCCCATCCCTGTCCCTGGTGGGGCTGGGGGAGTTGCTGACCCTTTCCTTGGCTCCAGCCAGATGCAGCAAATTATCTGTGCTAAGACTCTCTTCTGTCAAGCTGCCAAATCTTTTGCATTAATCCTGAAAATTACAATTAATGAGCGCTAAGAGGATCTTTCCACCTCTGTGTATGGCTCTATTCAGTTGGAATGATCCCTCCTGCTCTGCCAGCATCCAAAGCCTCTCTGGGTCACAGCTTTTGGCTCTGGGGCAGGGCAGTGCACTCAGGAAAGGGCAGGGGGCTGGTGGCCGGGGGGCTTCTGCCTCTTTTTGCTTGATTTCCTGTGACAGGGATGCTCTGCACTGAAGATGGGAGAGCCCTGGGTTAATAAGAGCCCGTGGCCACCATGGATGGCTGCCAGGTGAAAGGTCATGTCAAGGTTTCAGGAGCTTGAAGCCATCAGATAGTGTGAAATGTGCCACGAGGTGGAGGACAGGGCTGGAATCAGACTGCCTGGGGTCTCCAGCCACACTTGGGCTGCCTAAAGTGGCAACTCCAAACAGCTTCACCAAGGCTCAAGGCTTGTGGGATTCAATTTCCCAAGCTGCTAATGCAGCTGTGGACACCTAGCTCTCTGAGGACTACCAAAAATCTAAAAATGCAGCATTTTTAATTAGAAAGAACCAAATCTGGGAATCTCATTGGCATGCAAATACATTCCTCTAAGTGTGAATTAGGGATCTCAATCAGATCTGGATCAACTAATCCCCTGACCGTGCATGGTGAAATACCTGCAGTAATCATTCAGATTTGAAAAGAGATCTGTTCATATTTTTAAGCACATTACAAATAAGGTTGCCATTCCTCCACAACAATCTCACCTGCACCTGAGCTGCTGAAGTTCCAGGAAATGCTTGTGTTCTTGATTTTTTTCTCTGGCTGTGACCAGCAAACACTTGATGGTGTTTAACCTTCAGCAAGCAGTGAGGAACTGACCCAGCAGCCCCTGGCCCTGGTCAAGTCCCCAGCACTCAGAGAAACTGAAGCATCTCCTCCAGCTGAATGGCTTGGTGAGCCTTGTGCCCCTGCTCTCACAAACCTCTTCACTGACATTTGCTCTTCAGGACTATTTCTCTTTTTTTCCCCTCTGTGTGTTCACTTGACTCCTGTGTGGTCTGAGTTTATCCAAACCACTTCACCATGAATGGAGCATTTGTGCATTTCCAGCGTTTCAGTCCCAGAAATAACCCTGCAGGAATCACTAGAATTACTCTGGGGAAAAGGCAATGGATATCACAGGAGAAATGAGGTTTATTTCTTTATTCTTTAAAGAGGAAATGTTAGATAACTAACTGCTTCCCTGAGTTAATAATTTCCACTGTCTTCAGTCAAATTATTTTCCATTTAAACCAGTAATGAATTTAACTTGTAATTACTAGGTCCATAAATAATGTATAATATATATTCTATATATATTATCCTCTATCCTTGATATATATTACCCTCTATGAGGTTAAGCACTTTTCTCTTCCTCTCACTTTTAAATGCTCTTTAAAATTAGAGGATGCAAACACAACCCAAAAATTAGAGTAGCCCAAGTATCTACTACCCTGAGGAAATAAATCCTCTTCTGCAGAGGGGTCTGTCTGTCCAGGTGGGTACCTGGAGGTGGATGGACACCTGGCTGGGACAGAGTTAACAGGATTAGCTGCTCAGGAGTGCACACCCTCATCCTATGCATGCTCACCATTTCAAGCACTTAACGGACTTCTAA